>WOFM01000638.1:120952-167932 GCA_011428145.1 Ericerus pela
TTTAATGTTGAAAACGAACATTGCAAAATATTTATATCGACAGAATTTTCAGCAGAAAAATGTGTAAAAAAAAAATTTTCATTTTATTATTTGATTGAGATTTCTCGACTTTTTAATCTGCTTTGTATGATTGACTAGGAGAAGCTACGTAAATTTTTATTGTTTTTTGATGTATTAATCAGAAATGCAGAGACAGCGAGTGATTTTTGCAGACCAAAATCGTAATGTCAAAAAAATTAAAATTTGGAAATTTTAAAGTGAATTTCTTGGGATTTTCTGTAGAACAAAAAATTGCGTTTCTTGAAAAGAAAAAATAGTTTAAAACATTACGAAGCCTCTTTCTTAGACTGCGATCTTGCTTCTATACTACCACAGTTTTTACGAAAACATATTCGAATAAAGTTTTGTCTTAGTTGTTTAATCATGATTCTGCCTGGTGTATTAAGTGCTCGGCTTTGTTGCGGAAAGTTTATAAGTTCAAGACCATCTGCCATCATACTCCCCCGTCAAAGTGGTTGTATGTATTCAGGGGTGGACACGGATGATGATTTTGTTATTCGAATAACGGATAAGGTTATCTGGTTTTGGCTGTAACGGATGACAGATAGTTATTCGGGTATTTGTAATTGAATAAGGGATAATTTTTTTCCCTAAAAAACCGAATAATTTTTGGATGATTTTAGATAGTTTACAAAATTGGTGTTGATTTGTTGAGGAATAGTTTTAAGGTGGATAACAGTCATTTTTACAGAATTAGACCTGAATAATTATCGAGATGAGAATAAAATATTTAAAAATGAATGATTTTGATTTAAATTTTATCAATTAACGTGTTTTCTTTATTATTTTGCAATTAGGTCAGGTTAAAGAACTTTTTTTATTCATATTGAGGTACTCTGGTCTAGCATAGTGCACAAGCACAGCATAGGTTAATATAGTGGAGGCTACTCAAATTTACAGAAAAGAAACTTTTGATAGCCTACACTATATTAACCTATGCTGTGCTTGTGCACTATGCTAGAGTAGAGTACCTCAATATGAATAAAAAAAGTTCTTTAATCTGACCTAATTGCAAAATTGAAGGAGATTCACATATTATATTATTATTCTTATATTACATTTTACATGTCATATTATCAGTACTCAGTATGTATAGTATGTATGCAGTACTTACTTTGTAAATTGTAGATATGTACGCATACCTACTTGACGTTGACAAAATGACAATGATAAATTGATGATAATTCATAATAATTGATGATCAATAATTCATAATTTAGGAAGCAAAATATAATCCAAAAATCATTTGGAAATTATTTTTTTATTTGGATAATGTATGCTCAGTTTTCTGTAATTGGTTATTCGAATAACGGATAATTTTATCTGACAATTATCCGTTATCCGTTTTTTCAGATAAATTAAAATTAACTGTGCCTACCCCCTTATATATTCGATTCCGTTCTATTGGTGGTCTAGAATGCGATTGAAAAAATCGTGCTGATACTCTGGTAGATCATTGACTACCAGATACCGACGATTCTCTTCAAACCTTCTACGCAAACAACAAATTATTACAAACATATTCTTCAGACATTTGGTAAAATGGCCTCGTAACCAAAGTTCAATAAATTTTTGAAGGACATGTTTACTCGTCAGAAATTTTTTCAACCTTTACAACTCTACCTTTTTACCGACTGCTCACGGAGGGGGTTATATGTTTAGTACGTCCTATCTCTGGAACTAACGGAATTTCATTCGCTCAATACAAGTCCCTTTATAGATTTTAATGAAAGTAGGCTCAAAATGTTCCTGACAATCCGGAAAATGTCCTAGGCTATTCATATTTGAAAATGAAAAAATTAGAAGGGTGCAATTGAAGAAAATGGGAATTTCAAAATTGAAAAAATTATTGTCATAAATTTAGGCATATCTTCCAGTAAGAGCTACTCGTTCAGATTAATGCAGTCGGTTTTTTTTTTTTTTTAATAAAATTCATTATTAACTACAAAGTTAGCTAGCTTAATTTATAAAACAGCTCCAACATTGAGAATAAGATTTGACACTTGTAGAGAATGTCACATTTTCGAGAAAATCTATGAAATTTTAAACAAATTAATGCGAAAAATTTTTGAAGTGAAACCATTTTATCGAATTTCTTCAAATATTTCTAGTCAAGTCAAAATGATTGATTGCTTCTTAATTTTTTCTGAAATTTTCCCATATAATAGTAATTTTTTGTATGAAAAATCGATAAAAATTTAAGGCTCGGATCCCGTTCGAGATCATCTTTTATTTTGACTAAAAAATATTACATCATTCCCAGTACCAAAGATACAAAGTTTTACAATTTTGGTTCATATTTTTGTTGCACAATGGTATGAAGTGGAATTATCTGAATCTGAATACATACTACCAACTTTTTGTTTTCACTATCTTCTCAAGATAACAATTGTAAATTGGGATTGGTAGGAGGAACATGTAGCAACTCAATGATATATTACAGCATCAACGGAAAGATCTGCGACGTAACTAATGCTGAGTATTAAGGTGTTACGATTTTCATTGTGAAAAATTAAAATGAAGTTTTTGTTAGAATGTTTGTGAAACTTCTGAGCGGACAATTTCACCGAAGATCATGCCCCGGAAAAATAAAGGTGCTCAATATCTGAATTTGTGTACTTCGTCTTTAATACAGTGAAACGTGCTTTATCTAGCCTCGACGTAGTTTTTTTATAACTTACTGCGTCCATAGTCGCTGTTACATTGATTT
This sequence comes from Ericerus pela, assembly GCA_011428145.1. Lineage (NCBI taxonomy): Eukaryota > Metazoa > Arthropoda > Insecta > Hemiptera > Coccidae > Ericerus > Ericerus pela. The sequence goes on from WOFM01000638.1 coordinate 123,723, forward strand.
TCGTATTTCTCATGCAATTTACATTGTGATTAAATATAATTATTCGTATTTCGTAAACCCTAGATATAAGTTCATATAAAATAAGTTAATTTACACTATAATTTATTTGTGTTTTCTTTACAATGCAGCCTCTTCTATATGGATGGGTCAGGTACTCCTCGTAACTTTTTCCAATTTATTCATTTCTTTTTCGTTTTTAATTTATTTTGCTTAAGCAAAACACCGATTTCGCATTATTTAACTTATTTTTGTCGTTGAAAATTTTTGCGTGTTAATATTTATGAACCGCGTTTGAAGTTTCATTTTCTTGGATTATTGCTCTAGAGAGTATGGTACCTAGTTTAGTACTATTTTGTGGACCACTTTTTGCATCCAAAACCAATCTAACGTCTGTTGAATTATGTCGGGTGGTGGTTTTGTTGGATTTAATTTTCAAAAAGCTGTAAATTTTGTACGTTTGAAGTCATTTTGACTTACGGTTCGTTGTTATGTTCTGTTTTATTTTTATTCAAGTAACTATTTTATTGGTGTATTTTTTTTTTTCATAAAGTTCTAAAATAATGTTTTGGTTGGTGTTATAAGAGCTGAGTGTCTCCATCTGTCATATTCATTCATGTTGGATGTTTTTATAGGTTGCATTTTGATTTTCACCCGCTCTCATTGGTTATATTTTACCCGTTTCAGGTACCAGTGGTGTACAGGCTCGTGTGCACGAATTTGTGAAAAAACTCCATCCAAATGTGCTTCGTTATCGCCTTCAGAGTATTCGAGATTTGGTGATATCTTCCAGCGGTGAAAGAAAAGCCAAAAAGGAGGAGCAAACGTCATTTCCGCATCCTACGACTTCAAATGCATTTGACGTAGCGGCGAATTCACGCGTTGTCATACGTGAAAATAGAAATCTGCCGCTAGACAGAGGCGACATTCGTAGAACGGACCGAAAATTCGGCCGTTTCATCGAAAAATTTGGTAATAATGCCGTCGACTTGACGAAAACTCAGTCTCGTGAGATGGATATATCTGTACCAGATGTGATCATTCAAGATGACAGCACAAAATCCATTGTGATCGAAAACCAGCAGTGTTGTGAAACCAACAGTTTGGGATCCAGTCTTCAGTTGTTGGTTGACGTGGAGAACGCTCCACGCAATAAATCCCCAGTCACCGTCCAAGAATGGGTTGACTCCTTACCCGTTAATCCAGTGGACGCTACAAGGTTAGTTTAGTGGTGTTTGTCTAAAGAACAGGGCTCTCTAATTCCCTATCTATCTGCATCGTTCAGCTATTGTGTGATTAAATGGAAATTTAGATGAGTTGAAACCCTTGTGAATGACACTTTTCATCAAAACCATGTATAACTCGCGAGTTTGACTTCTTCTGTAAAATACTGAGAATTCTCTATTACCAATTCGAAATACGTGGAGTTATACTTTTCATTATTTCGATACGTTTTTTTAATGCTTAAATAACTCCATTTTCATTCGGATTAATGTTATTAGAAAAGTCTTCTGGTCAAGACAATATCTCTCAGAAGTCAGTTTACTCAATCTCAGTACCTATCTCAAAAAGTCGCTGAAATATAAGTATGTTACTGTGGAAAAGCGTGGGTGACAAGAGATAATTTGTGTAGAGCAATAATTTCTTTGTACCTATACTTACGTAGTTCATATATCTAGAGTCAGTGCGTTCTGAACGAAAGTACTACGAATGATTCAATAGACCTCGTTATTAATTAATGACAAAGTGAAAATAACAGTCGTTTAAAATTTAACCAAAAATCTTGATTTTACGACCAGTTTTCTTTTTTCCTATTTCTGCATTTACGTCATCAGCTTCTGAACCCCTCTAGCCGCTCTGCTCATTTATTCATGTACTGCAGTTACATTTGTGTAGAAAACAAATTTACTCTTGACATGTATTTCTTTTTCCAGAGAAGACTGTGAAACCTCGTCTGTATCTGTTGCGGCGCCAGTTGTTGACGCTGAAACGGATACTTTAACTCTCGGAGCTGAAGGTAATTTATAATTTTGTAATGTTGATATAATGATTCGTGAAAGATTGTTAATGATATTTGTTTATGTAAATAAGTCTACAAATATATGTGTTGTCTGTCAAGTACACCTCGGCTCGACCGCCACATACCTACCTGTTCATTCCAGCATTTTCACACTCCAGCGCTGCATGGGTGATATAAATTGACCAACCGTTAAAACTAAACATAATTTTCAATTACAAAAAAAAATGTATGTGATTTGTGGCTTATTTTTATTCATAATCTAATTTGAAAATACAATGAGAAATTATGTAGACCGTACTCAAGTTCATTTTGATAAAGGTTAAGGCATCTGAAATTTGAAGGGAATGCAATTTTTCCAATTTAAAATTTAGTCGTCCCATTCGTAGACTGTATAAAAATTGCAAAAATTAATGTTTTCTTGTTTCTTACTCCTATAACATTTTATTCTTAGATGGATGTTTGTCACAGAAATAGAGCTAAAAATATTTAAAACTCTACAGAAATTAGGTATTCTGGAGTCGGGTTTTGTGGCTAAAATACGTGGTTATTCTTTTGACAGCCGTCAAAAGTATTTTGAAAGTTCACCAAAAACTGAAATACGTCTCTTCTTAATGAATATATAAAAGCAGATTTTTCTACCTGTAGTACTTATTAATAATCTTTTACGTTTGCCTGCGATTTTTTCATCGTTTTTTGGTTTGTAGTGACGAAACAATAATTTTTCTAATTTTTCGTATTTTCAGCGGGTTGTCTTTGTGATTCTAAGCAAGCTGAGGCTTTACCGTTGGCACCAGTTAATGTTACCATAACGAGGTATGACTTCACCGTATTCTAATTTCCTATTTCGTAAATGTATTTCGAAAAAAATAATAATTCATTCGTGCATGCTAACCTAAAAAAACAAAACAAAATGCAGTGCTAAAGGTGATAAATTGTCAGCATCAACCAATATGTGATGAAATATTTCAGAGAAGAAAAAACATGAGAGGCAGGCATTAAGCTTTTTTACGCCTTGAGGTAATTGAAAAAATTTTTCCGCCGCCTATCTCATAAATTTAAAAAAGAAGAAAAACATTTTCCACAAGCGTCTGTGTCACCTCAACAACCTTATCGCCTTAAGGGGAGACTGCTTCAATTGCCTTGTGGCTAATATGGCCGTGTGATTGAAGCTGAAAAGTTGAAGAAAATTATTTTTCTGATTGATTCTCGATTCTTCACTGCCCTATCAGAAGTGTTAATTTTTATAGCTCCATTAATAAAACTGTGTTAACTCTTTTTAAACGCTTTGGATTTTATTCTGATAATAAATAAATAAATACAATTTTTGATGGGAGGTCCCTAGGCATGTACACTAATCAGGTTTGTTAGTGTGAATAAAATGACGTCACCCATAAAAAGCCAATTGCACAAAATATTAAATTACTTCATGCTCAATCGGTTTTATGTGTGCTAATGTGTGTGAAATGTGTCACTCGTAGAAAAATGAATATACTCGTAATATGCACAATCGAGAATATCTAGTTAATGTTAGAGATGGGCTGCTCCAGAGCTGTCTGGTTTGAAAAACGAGGTTTTTCAAAAGAACTGGTTCCTGAAACTGCTCCGGTGTGATGAAGTCTGCTCATTGTTCCTTTCTGCTCCGATAATTGGATTGAGGTCCATATTCACAAACGTCACTTTAACCTCCCTTCACTTAAATTTCACTTAAAAAAAGTTTTTTGCGCAATTTTGTACTTAAAGATATGGGAACATTGTATTTCTTATGAGAGTTCCAGTGTAAAAATAAAATGTTACTGCACTCTTAAATACGAAATTGTGCCAAAATTCATTTTTTTAATGAAGTTTAAGTGTAGGGAGGTTAAAGTGACTTTTGTGAATATGGGCCTGAAAGTTTAAATTGAATCTAGCCATAAAATCAAACTTCAACTGTACACAACTGTAGGTATTTGTTACTTTCAACTATTATTTTTATCCGTAGGTTTGGTAACCTATTCGTTTGTAGGTACAGGGAGTCAACCTGCTTAAAAGCCTATATATCAAATAGCATGAGACTCTGGCAACTGTTGGTAAATTGGTAGTGACTGTATGTCACCTGCGACGTGCAATATGTCAGCAAGTACCTGAGTACATAGGTACTCACCCTCCCTAAATAAGTTCTACATATAATGTAAGGGACGCATCATTTGTATGATGCACACAGACGATGTATCTTTTATTTAGTATGCGTAGCACTTTATTTATGACCTGTCTGTCGACGTAATGGGCCAAGCCCATAAGGAGTGAGAAGGAGGAAAGTACCCACAACAACTAAACCATCAAAAGAGTAAAAACTGAATAATAAGCTGTAAGTTCATAAGAACTTTCTCAACTCCATAGCAGAAACTTACTTACAAATGTGGACTAATCAAATGAAATGATAAAAAAGTATAAAGAAACTGATAAAAGAAATGAAACAAAAAACTAAACAGCGCTCCCGATAAAAATAAATAAAGAGAAGGGTGTGTTTGACTCATTCTTGGTTCAGTGGTTTTCATTTTAAATATGATCGGAGCAGTTTCAGAGCTGGGAGCAGATTGAAAATCCAGGAACAGGCGAACCAGGTTCCGCAAATGAACAATTTTGCCTATCAAAAAGTCCATATACCTTGGGAGGTCCCTTCAAGTATATGCGCCGACTTCCATAGGTGCGCAGTTGAAAGTGCGTGTATCGGTGAGTGGCGGGAGGAAGAGTTGCAGGAGAGGGAATCAAAGCAATTTTTCACGCGTTCGCGCTGATATCGTGCACACCCATAACCAATTTAAAAAGTCGGCGGCTATGCCTTCGAGTTGGCCCTCAAGTGAAACTTACAATGAACTTCGTTTTGTATCAGCGAATTCTGTCAATTATAGTACAGGCGAATCATTCTATCGAAAATACATACTCTGTTTATTCCCATTTTCCTGGGGAATGATTATGACAATTCTGGTGGTTTCAATATTTGAATTAGGTATCTTTTTTTTCATATTTGTAAAGCTGCAAAGAACCGTCAGAAGTTGAAAGTCATTGTTCGAGTGTTGATTCATTGCTGGAGGCTAGAAAACCGGACCCTGAAGAAATATTATTAAGTTTGGGTTTCGGTGGCACGGCGTCAACTAGTGATCTGGAGACCGGACGAATACCGAAACGATTTTTGAGTCCTTCGCAGATGAAAGGTGTCGATATCGAAGAATTTATTCGTCAACAACAAGATTTAATCTACACGTATGAGTCTGGTTATTATGGTTATCGAGGGCTGGCTGGTAAGTTATTTTTACTCTTTTTTCTTTCTTTGGTTAATCATTCTATAGGGTAGGTGTGGGAGAAACTTGGTGTGGTCTAAGATTTATGATTACCCCTCATATGGGACTGATCATACGCTCACCCTCCTTTAATAAAAGTCGATGCTTTGCTTTACTAATTTATAAGGCATACCTTTATTTGCCTTCCTCATTTTGGTTATAGATATCGAGTTTCACATAATAGATGTATGGCCTAAAAAGTCGTAAGCTATTTACTCTTGACAGTTATATTTTAAAGGAGGTGATTAAATTTTTATCATATGACCATTTGTTTCTTCCGAGTTGTTTACTTTGGAATGATTGGTGTGTATTACGTTTCAAATGATGAGTCTAGTTGCAATGATGCTGACTTTAATCGAAAATTGATACTAAATATTGAACAAAGAATGTGACAGAAAAGGCCATTTGTAACAGTATTTTCACTGTTTGTAATTTAAATTACGGTTTATCTTAATATATTTTTTATAAAGTACAAAACTTTGATTTTTTTTTAAAGTGCAGTCGACTATGAGTGGTGTAGGTACACCTGACATAGACGGAGTTTCAGAAAAATGATCGTGATTGTTGGGCCCAGTTCACAACTGAGAAAAATCGTGAGATTATTTTTCTTGCCTATTACTTTCATTTTTTTCTCTGAATTGGTACCATTTATGAGAATACTATTTAACGGAATTATAGTATGGATTCTAAACATTGCTCGTCGATTATCGTCCAGCGGTCCTCCTAACAATTATTAGTGCATCCGATGCTTTTTGTTAAGGGCAAAGTTTCAACTCATTTCTCACTCCTTTCATTCGCGACATTTCATATTTTTTATGAAGATAGTGCATTCCTGCGCCTTGTATATGAAGGAAATATGACTTTTTAGTACGCATCAATGTGATTAGACCTTCATGTTTTCAGTTTCGTTTTGTACATATATTTACCAAAATTTTCAAAACTTTTTAATTTCACCCAACCATCAGTTGCCAAATTCTGCTTTTTTGAGATGCCATTTGTTGTATTTCTGAATTAACTTATTCTGAAAAAGTGGCTTTTTCTTGAACGTTCCCAGTCTAATTCTCACTCATACATTACTTCTATCTTATCTTATCCAAGCCTATAGGACTTACTTTTTTTTCATCTTATTCATTAGAAGGAAAATTTCTCGAGAGCATAATTTAGTTAACCACCTTCAAAGACGTGTGAAACAATATTTTTTGCAACACCCTTTCCAAAAGTACGTTTTTTTACGCGCCCTAATGAAACAAAAAGTAGCGAATTTCGATACGAATTCAAAAATTTATGTTTTACACATGCGCACTTGAAACTTAAATTTCTTGCACGGGTTGATAAATTTTTCGCGAGGGTTGGCTTCTTTCTCAGTTTTTATTATTTCTCATACAGATTTTTATTTTGGGGAAATGGGGTAGTGAAAATTAGTTTCATCAAATAAAATAAACATTCAAGTTAATTCTAGAAAAAATATTTGTTTCTTCGTTTTAAATTTTTTTGTGATCGGTGAAGTAGCTGAGAGAGGTGGGTAATTTTTGGTTAAAAAATTGAATAAATTATTAATATTACCTATTGTTTGAATCTTAAAACTCTTTTTATTTTCTGTGAAATGTGCGAGAGGTGAGATGATTTCTGGTTAAAAAAAATAAAAATTGTGTAAGGTGATTTTTTTGTTTAAAAAAATAAAATTATTAATTATTATTTGGATATGAAAAAAAATTTCATCGCCGTTTTTTGGGGGACAGTGGGTTGGGGTTGCAAAAAGTAGTGTGTGACACACGTGCAAAGTAGGTGATTGATCTTCGTGTGATTTGCAGAACTCGCCTTCGGCTCGTGCTTAAAAATTCACACTCTTATCAAAATCACCTACTTTTTGCACTTGTATCACAATTAACTTTTATAAGTACTATCTAGTATACTTACTTTTGTTCCTTTCGACAAGCTTTAAAATGACCATAATGTCAAATATGTATTGTGTTTGCAATATCTGTCTTGTTTGTTTGGCTGTATTCTGATTTTTTTTTTTTTTTTCAAATCCGTGTTGTATTCTGTGTGCACTTTCCATCCGTTTTTTCTTTTCTTTTTTTCATCTGATAAAATGACAACAGTGATAAAAGTTAGATACAAAAAATTTTCGCTCTAATTGTTTATGACCTTGAAGAAAGTATTAGTTTCTCTTCGAACTGCTTTCATCTTTGGGAGTTTTTAAACGTTTATATTTTCTGAACGATATAGGTACGAAATATATTTCCTATAGGTTTCATATATTATGTTAGTTAATTAAATAGTCTACGTAATTTAAAATATACTTTTATGAAGCTAATTGGTGCGCAAATCTCGGCTGTTCTCTCATTCAGTTCTATGTTTACCTAACTGTTATTCTTTCTCTTTCACTCTACGTCGTAGAGGCGAAAATTCATTAAAGTTTAAGAGGTGGAGCTCATGGAAGGTGATACGAAAAGACTGTTTAATGATTTGCCAGTTTTTCTTTTTAAAATTTCTTTTTCCTTTATCGGTTTTCTTACCAATGAAATTGTGAAGCTGGAGTAGAGTACGAAAGGGCTTTCTGTGTTTTGGATTGCTTTTCTATGACTATTATTATTTCATTCGCAATTCGTGTGGTGTCATTAAGGCCCCATTGTCTAAACTAATATCTATACATATATGTATTTGATAAAACCTTACGATCTCTTTTTAGTATTGTTTTTGTGAAAAAATATTAATAGAAGCGTGTGGATATCATATTGTTTAACGACGTCTCTTGCGTTCACATAGTCTGCAGTTATAATTTCGTACTATACAACTATAACCAATATTTGGAATTATTTTATGGTCCCGTAACATCATTATGTTTTTTCTTATTAAAAGAAAATTTTCATTTTCAACACAGACTGTGATTTTAATTTCGTGTGCATGATCTACAGGCTATTCTTGGAGCACATTTGCCTTACATGTTGTAACTATTTAATTTCGGTGTCGGTCTATCGCATGATTTTTATGGGCATTTGTTAACAGGGGCTGATACTTCAATGTCCTCCATTAGCTTACCTACTACAACTCACGGATTTATGTAAGTCACCTGTACGTATATCTATTAATATGCTTAATTCCGTTCTTGTTCGCTTTTTTTCAGGCTGCTCGGTATACATTGCTTGTTCTATCAATATTTGTTGTTAATAAAAGAAAGTTGAAAAAAACCAACTTTTTAATCAAAAAACTCAATTTTGAGCGTTGGAAAGGTCTACATCTCACATTTGTTAAGTTTTTCTGTCATTAAAAAATAAAATTAATTTTCTCGTCATAATTCGAGGGAGCATTTACTAAATGGTATTTTCGTAATAATGATTTTCAGTAGTGCAGCTAATATTGTACTTTCTTATAGAAATTTTTGTTCTAAAACCCACTGCATTGGCAATCTAAAACATCATATTTTGTATCTTATTATGAATGATTTTGTGATTTAGATCTTTTCTCCGTTAAAATTAATTTTCTCTCACAGCCGTCATAATATTGAAATCATAATTCAATTTCATTTCATATAATCCGTGCTTTCTCATCAAATATACATTTATTTGTGCACCTTCTCCCCGATTGGCATGTACCTATATTTGAATTGAAACTGGAACTCTTATTTTCTGCATTCTCACAGTTTAGTTGATGGAGAATCGAGTCTATGTGAGGATACAAGTATTACTAGATCTACCTTTTTGATTTGTGTATTTTAATTTTTTACACAAACCTCTAAGATTAAAGTTATTGCCATAATATTTTTTTTTTAATCTGAGTTTATCTGTAGATGATAGGACCTGTAAGACGATATAAAAATTTATTTTTAATTAAAAAATTTTGAAAATTCTGTCATCATTTGAGAAGCATGAAGTAAAATTTATTGCAGAGATACTTAATACCTATTGTTGATTTATTTTTCGTGTTTTTTTATATTTTTACTCATATTTTGGCCTCAGTTGTTGAAAAACACATTTGTCGGACCATGAAGTATTTTTTTTTAGTAAGTATTTTAATAACAATAATTTTTCAAGGCTTCTTGAGTGAAGACGAATAAATTTTGAGGAAAGATTTCATCCTTTTTCTATTAATCTACGTTAGAAAAAAAAAGATCTTGATTGAAATGTTTGTTTTCTTCACCTAATTAAATAATAAATCCAAATTTTGTTCCAATGGGTTCTCTGGTTAGAAAAAAACTCACGAAATACTCTTGAAAACAATTTTTACATCTGTTTTAATATCAAAAACCATGAAAAATTACAAATTATGTATTTCCCTAATATCAGTTTCACTTTTTTAGTATTTTTCGGTGAGTGCAATATTATTAAAACGTTCGCTTGAGCATTATTTTGTTATGAATTTTCGTTATAAGTTTCACACTTCGTAAGTTTAAAAAAAAGTATGTTCCCAGTTGTAGACTGCTAGACTTGTTTCTTTTCAAGACTTTCATCATTGTAACCCAAGTTTCATCAACTGCTTGGTTTCTGTTTCATCTAACTTATTGTTATTTTTTACGAAAATGTGTATGCTTGAGATAATTTGTCAAAATCGTTGGTTTCTACTCGTAATTCAAGTCACAAGATTCTTTTCTTTTTTATAATGCTTTTTGACAGACTTGAATCTTATTCGCCACACGACTATTGAATAAATCGAATTAGAAAAGATCGAACTATCATTTTTATTTATTACGATGTGGTGTCCTATGAATTTAACTAACTTAATAACGTTTTCATTGCTTGGTGAATGATCTTTAATTCATTTTTCTTTTTACTTAAGAACAAGTAAATTACAAAACAGAAAAAAATCCACACCCGTTTTTCGAAAATAAATAAAATCGTATTAATAGTCGTTTAAAACTTGTTTCATGCTACTCAGGTATCCTTAAATCTTGTATTATTGGTACTGTACGAATTGAAATTGGGTTTACAGCAATAATTGATGTAAATTATTTATTGTAGATTAATTATCAAGACAGATTTTCAAGTACACTGGTTTTGTTGAATAATTATAACTATAATTGTTTGGTGTATTAATTATAAGGCTGATAGTTATTAATTATTGACTATTTTACATCTTTGTAGGTTCTCCGCATTCAAATCCATCGGTTATAGTGGCAAAAATATTGGAGAAACTTCGGGATCACGAGAAAGGTACAGCTTTGATGAACTGCTTCCCGCCAGATTTCAGGAAGCTCTCCATGGGGGATCGAAATTCGGAAAAAGAGTGTAAAAAATTTTCTAAAGTAGCCCGTAACGTACTCACCAAAATTAGGTGCGTATAGCTAATTATTGTGAAAAATTTTTAGTGTACTTACTCTGTGTAATTCTTTGATTAAATCCTTCAGAATTGTGGAATTTCTGTCTTTCATTCAACACGCTAAGTGACTATTTATTTTAGAGTTAGACTTTCTATATTTCAGATGAAAGTAGTATGTGTTTTAAATCATTTTATTCCCCTTAATATTAAACTCGTTTTAACGAAATAGGAGGCGTTTTAATTCATGAAACGTAGAATCAGGAGCTCTTCGAACTGGCTTCATCATATAGAAGCTAAAGAATGTTTGAGATTTAACCCTATTCGTAGTTCCTGTTTCTCGCAAAATTTGTTTGTGGAATACTGCACCTCTTCATGTAAGAAGCTTCCTAGTATGAATTTTTATCAAGATGCTTCAGTGATTCCTAAAACTGCCTGTACTCATGTTTCTCAGGTATTAGATAACTAGGTCTGTTTTGCTACCTCAGCTCCATTATCGCAGATTCTGTTGCATGTCTTGTGCATAATGTTTTCTCAGGGTTCCCTCTCATCATTTCGGCAAATTGAAGTTCAGTTTTTAGTACTTTTCAGCTTATCTGTTGCTTTCTGCACGTCTCCAAGTAATATTAATGGTTCTTCTTAAATTGCATCTTTCGTTGTGTCGAAATTTTTGTTAGAAACTCATTTTGATTGCCAGCAATACCGTTTGCAAAATAATTATATCTGCAATGAGATTTGTGTTTGAAATTATTTATTTTTTATCCTTTTCCAGGACGATAACACTTGCTGCTAGATTTTCGTTAACTTAATTCGTGTTTCGGATTTTCAGATGCACACCAGGTAGTGTTCTGTCACCCGATAATCGCCGCTGGTTGGATAGTCAAGGTAAAAAATCACCGGAAATTAATAGACGTCTTATCCTTGGGCAGAAATCGTTCACTTTTGGAAATGATGGCGCTTTAATCGAATCGTCGAATACTACTTCGAATAACGGGTTTGTATTTTTCACTTATGTCTAGAACTTTCATGGTTTTGTAATGTTATGGTTGAGCTGTTAGGCATATACAGCATTTGAAAAACGACCGTTGACTCGATATTACCTAACTGATTTTGTTCGAGAATTTTTATTATTCTATGCAGTAAAATCACAACGTTCTCTTTCTGTGGAAAAATAATAATAATAAATAAAAACGCGATCTTTCGTTTTATCTTCGTCTCTTTTGTGTTAACTCGATTGCTCGAAACGAAGGGACATTTTATCATTGAAAATGATTTTGTTGAGGGATGTTTTTGAAATTCGCTACTGACAGATTTTTATCATCTTTTATCAAAAAAAAAATGATATATCAGTGCAACTGGGTACTACTAAGAAAAAAATGTTATGTTCACTTTATTGCATCACTTCACTTTGAAAGCAAATGCACCAGGCGAAGTTTGAAGGTAGGTAAAAACAAAATTTAAAAACAATGCCAGCTTAAATTTTTATGGGGAACAATAAAAATTATGTACATGTTTTGTCTATATCTTTAATACTGAAGGACCTGCAGAGTCTTTTGTATGTCAGCAATTAGAACCTGGGAGAGACTTATGAAAAACCTGGTTATTATAGGCTTTGTAGCTCCTTCAGTAGTATTAAAGATAGAAAAAAAATGTATATATAACACTTTTTGTTGTTCGTAAAAAATTAAACTGGAATAGATATCTACTCAAAAATTTTGATCTAGTAATTTTTTTGAAATTTTGTTTTCATTTACTTTCAAATTTCACCTGGTGCATTTGCTTTCAAAATGAAGCTATTAACTTTCTACAGGTAAATAATTCTCGTATTCGGGCTTCAATTTCTGTTCAAAATTTCTGACTATTACTCAAAAATTACGCATTTTAGAGCCATTAAACTTGAAAAAATTCATTATAATAGTATATAAAGATATAGGTACTATACAACTGATTTACGCCAAAGACAATAGGCCTCATTCTTGTTTGGATCCAAGTATGTATATCAATTTTGTGACTATCGGACAAAAACTGCAGCCTGTATTGTGTTAGGTAGAAATGTGTGTATATTTAAATAAAAAATACATACAGTATTATGTATATAAAAGCCATTTCTGTTACGCTATTATGTGACTATAGTTGCGGATAAGGTAAACTAATATTTATAGGACAGTTTCTTGTGGAAGCGATATTTCTTCCTACAATTGGTAGAACCCAAATGCTGAAGTGTTATCATAAAGTAGGCATATTTGTCTACCTAATGAAGTATTAAAAGTAACTTTATCCTCACCCACATTTGAGCTATGGGTACTCAAAGTTGAGTGACCTGCAATTAGTATGCCATACTAAATGTGGGTCAGTTGATCTACTGTAAAATTACTGTATACATCATCATACTACACTTAAATGTATACCATCTAGCCTATTTGTGCATTTGTAATATCATACAGCTACGAGAGATTACGTTTTTAAAATTTACCTTTTTTTTACCAGTCATGAGCCGATCCATAATTGGTATTATTCTTATTGATTCAAAATGTGAAATATAAATAAAATGCAGTACCGAATGCGAGTCTGAAATAAGGTGGAAGAGGTTCAGTAATACTCATAAAGTAAGCTTACGATAAAAAATAAAGCAAGTTACCCTTATAAATGTAAAAATAGAGGTTTTTTTGAGCACTTAAAATCATACCACCATAAGAGACCCAAGTGATGTAGAAATTTAAAAACATAAAAAATATATTCTATGAACTATTACTGAACAATTCTAATACAAAAATAAAATAATTGATGATCTTACCTCGATTTTATAACACTTCTTTCAAACAACTTCAAATTATTCATCAGAAAAATTGAACATTTTTGAGGTGTCCGCTTCATAAGCTTCTAAAATCAGACTGATCGAAATGTTCGGAGTATCCTCTACTTCAAATTATAAAATAGAAAATTTCATATTATTTGCAGTTTTTTTATGGTCAATTTGTGAAAATTTAATGGCGATAAAAAAATAAATTTTGTCAGAGAACTCAAAGCAAATAGTTTTGTAGCTTAAGTAGTAGCTGAGAAATTGTGAAGTGAGAGAAAAGCAGTTCTTTTCAAAATTAATATGTTACGAATGTTTTAAAAAATGCAGATAAATATATAAAAATTGTGATTGAATTTTATTATATAGATAATGGTGAAAAATTGCTTTCACAATAATATTTTTTTTAAATTTAAATTTATAATTGAAAGCCAGTGATGAAATTTTAATTTTGTATTATTCTGATCAGGATTTTGTCCATGACGAAAAGATTTTGGTGTCAACTGCCTCCCTCTCAAAACTAATAAAAATTTTAAAAAAGACATATTCTTGAACACAAAAAAACCTTGAAATCTTTTTGGTTTGCTCCGCTCGAAAAATTGTTTTCTTTACGAGGAATTTATGCAGATAATTAATTGGACAATCATTGTTTCGTGGCCCATCGGCCTTTTTCAAAAATGTATTTTGGCCCGTGGGTATCAAAGGATTGAAGACCGCTGAGCTGAATTGATAATTTTCTTGAAAAAATAAAAAAATAAGCTAAAAAGGTAATAATAACCCATTAAAAATTGTTTCAGGAAATCAAGTGACTGAAATTATTGAAGTCGGCGCTAATTGATAAATTTCGTCATAAGATTCAATGGAATTGACGGTATAATTTAAAGTATATGACAATTGATAAAAGGAAAAGAGCGTCAACTTCAATGAGAGCTGGAGAAATTTAAAAGGGTTATTCTTTTCTTAACATATATTTAAAAAATTTTTTTTTTTTTAAATTTGATTTTGTTTTTAATGGAAAATTTTTAATTTGACCTTTTCGTTTTATTATAATTCTAGATCTTGCTGAAGGAATTTTAAAAGGGTTATATTATTCTTTTTATAGCATTTCAATTCTTCTCTTTTCCGAATTTTTTCAGTTAAACAAATTGATTAAAAAAATTTAGTGTCAGTATATCCACATAATATTTTTAAGAGTTGATGTATTCTGCCAGTTCAAAGCGAAGAATTTTCTGACAATTATTTAAAAACAATTATAGGTGGATATGTGCTCAGAAACCAGCCGATGAATAGAGTCTTGAGATCTACTGAAATATTTTTCTTTTATGAGGCCTGATTTTCTCTCAAATGGGGAAAACATTGATCATGTGACCCTTTTCCCCCTCTTTTCTCTGGCTGCGACCTTTCCAAGTTCGCTATTTGAGACGTTTTCCTAACAACGAATTTTCCATTTTTTTCAGAGAAATTGGAGATGCCTCATCGTCAGTTCCCCAGGCCGAAATCCCCGTAATCGGTGCGAACAGTCGAACGACATCGAAAGACGAAGTGTCATCTGAATCGCGGGTCAGAATCGATGCTAACATACTACCCGTCGATGGTGGTTCTGCCACAGAAATTGAAGATGACGTCGGCTTATTGAACAAATTACAACCGGACCGGTCGATGTCGGACTCAGGCCGAGAAGCGTCAGATTCGACGAACATATTAAATGACGACGATCGTGGCGCGCCGGCAAATATACGACTGAGCGAATTGAACGCGTATTCGTCGGCATCGGCCGAACGTTTCAAATTCGCCGTCTCGCTGCCAGAATGCGAATCCGACGCCCTGGCTTCGGGTGGCCGTAAACTCTCAATGTTGCAGAAGTGTCCGATGAAGAGTCAGTCCAGCGAAACGGATCGTAGCTCGACGAAGAAAACGAGAAACGTGCTCACTCGATGTAGTTCGTTCGAGGAAAGCGTTCGGAGTAGTTCGGACGAGGAATTGCTCGTCGTGTCCGGAGACGAAGTCGCATTGGCCGATAATGCGAGGACGATCGCCGAAAAATTCGATCAATTCTCGGATTCAGCCACGGAAAGCGAATTCGCCTCGTATCCTGACCGAACGCCTTTTACGAAGGTGAGACGTTTGGTCAGTTACATTGTCCTATTAAAGCGTTCGATTATTCGATTCTATGATTACTCGAAAGAACCGATCGACATTCTATAATCAAGGCGACTACTTTATCGCACCAAAGTTAATCTGACGGGCGAAAAGTGCCACTTTGAGCTTTTGAAATGCAAATGAGAATTCAATATCTAATGTAAAAATCATAAAGTTCGGTTTTATCTTCAGTCTTAATCCTTTAATAATCGAGTTCAAATTGATAATTTTTAGAAAAAAACTTTTGCGCAGCCAGCCGTGCTATAAAATGTAGGTTTCTTGACATAAAAAAAATAGTCAACTAATTAATAAATAAATAAGTAAATACATTAACAAAATCAAAGTATCAAAAATATTTACCTGAATTCTAGGTAATAATAATTTTTTTTTTAAATTGAACTGACTTCAAAAAAATAAAAAATTCACTAAAAAGAGAAAAATAATCTTTTTAAAATTTGGGCTTGTGTACGTATGTATGTACATACGTATATACGTACGTAGATAATATGTACGTTATTACGTATGATTACGTATGTAGGTCTCTATCGATTCCTTCATAGGAAAAAATGGAAGAAAAAAAAATAGGAAGAGGTTTGAGAGTAAAAAAAAAAGAGCGAAGGAGGTAATTGTTTACGAAAAACTAAAGACTAAAAAGAGGTAACTGTTTGTATTGGAAAATAATGAGGTACAGTAACGGATAACGTGTTTATTGTAGAATACATATATACAGACTTACAACGATGTAAGAACTAAGAAGGCGTAGTCATCTTTGTAAGAAGCTTCTTCCAATGTATCGATAATATATCGTAAATATATCGATATGTTCTGAACCTGTTCGATTTATAACTTTAGTTCTGTAATTCAGTTCTGAGTTCTTTCATATTTAATTCTCTCGTAATACTCACTGATATCATTCCAACACTCCCCCTTATTACTGTAGAGGTAAATGAGGATAACTTGGTATACAAACAAAGATACTATATAATTCATTGACGATTAATGACGAAAACAAGTCTTTAAATTCTTAATTGACCGATCCAAATGAGGAACAAAATGTTCTAATTAATAAATGACTGATTTATGACTAATAAAAATAAACTTAAATGACTGATCTGTCTTGACTTAATTAATAGTTAATAGTAAATTCTTAATTAATAGGCTATTTGGAACAAAGTATCACAAAAAATTCACAAACAAAATAATTACTTTAGTTAGTATTAATTTAAACTATAAATGACTAAATAACAAAATTGCGAAACTCTTAAATTTCTATAAGTCAAAATAATAGACAACTCTTAAATTTCTAAATATAAAAATATAAAACGAATAAATGTTAAACTTTTAAGTAAATTATTGTCTTTTGATTTTGAGAAGAATAAGTTATTATTCTGATTTACGAGATAATGCTGAAACAGAAATATATATATATCTGATTAATGTTCATGGCTTTTAGATATGTCTAATGTTAGTATTTCTTTTCTAAAATTTTGAAATAATGGTTTAGGAAGTACTTTTGTTAATAGATCTCCAATTTGTTCTTTTGTAGGTACCCAAATTATTTCAATTTCTTTTTCTTGAAAAGCACTTCTCACATAGTGATATTTTAATTTTACTAAATGTCTGAGAGCTTTAGATGCATCAGATTTCGCTGCTTTAATTGCCGCTTGATTGTCTTCAAAAATTATTGGAGTTATTTCAATTTTTGTTATTGACCTATATAGATTTTTATATGTACGAGTTCTTTTGTCGCTTTACTTAATGCTATATATTCAGCTTCCATTGTGGCTACTATTTTTTGTTTATTTGTTCTCCAAGTAGTAGCATCTCCAAATATAAAAACTATAAATCCAGTTTTAGAGACACCATCTGGGTCATTAATCCCTAACCATGCATCACAATAACTTACTAGTTCATTGTCTTGTCCTTTATAAATTAGTTTATGGTCCTTTATTCTCACTAAATACTTAAATACTTTTTTTTACTTTCAACCAGTCAGATATATTAAAGTCGTGGCATTTTTGTGTCAGTACATTTACTGCAAAGGTTATGTCTGGTCTAGTGCTTAGTGCTAAACATAATAGAGGTCCAACAGCTTCTCTGTAAGGAATTTTGTCTTTTAAATTGAAAATTTTTCCGATACATCTACTCCTTCAGGTATTATTAAATAAATTTTCTTATTTAATTTACTGTTAAGAAAGGCTACAATAACATCTAGTTGAATTACTTTCCAGCCCATTTATTTATTATACTAAGAAACATTCTAATTTGTGTTAGACCTATAGTAGGTGCGTATAACTCTGAAAATTCATAAATATGATGATCTTGAAAACATTTTGCTACAAGTTTAGCTTTATATCTATATTCACCTCCTGGCTCTAACTTCTTTACAAAAATCCATCTTGAATCCATTAATTTATTATTTTCAGGTTTTTGTACATATCTCAAAGTTTTACTTACTAATAATGGTATTATCTCAATCTATAGCTTCAATCCATTTGTCTTTTTCATTACTCTTCAGTACATCTTTAAATATCTTTGGAACTTTGTTTATTTCACACATCATTGCAAAGTATCGATTCTCTCTATTCGTGGCTATTTTTGTCTTTTCACTAATTTCACTTTCAACTTCTCCCTCTGAATCGGTATTTGGAAATGATGATTCACTTGACAAATTTTCTAAGTAAGCTTTATTTTTATATTTATATTTGTTATTGTGTTTCTTTTTCTCTTTTTTACCTTTTAAAACTACTTCTTCTATTTCTGGGTCTTTTAAAAAATTTTTGGGTATACCATCAGATAAATTAATTTGAGTGTCATCTTCTATATTATTCCAATTTATTAGATCAATTCTGGATAATCCTTCTTTCTTGAAAAAGTTTCTAGGGTATTTGTCTTTAAAAGTTACTGATTCTAAAAATGTTACATTACTTGATTTTATTAATTTTCCACATTCAGGTTTAAGTAACAGCCAAGATTGGGAATTAGACCCTACTAAAATACATCGTTCACCATCTTCTGAAAATTTAGATGTCGTTGTTTTGTCATATGGCAATTTTTTATGGCTATACATCCAAACCTGTGGATGTAATCAATTTTTGGTTTTTGATTTCTAACATTTCATATGGGGTTTTCATTTTCAATCTTTTATGTGATAATCTGTTATGTATTTTCGTGACTTGTTAAAAAGCTAATTCCCAAAATTCCAAAGGAAGTCCACTGTCTAACATTAATGCCTTAGTTTTATGAATTCCTGTTAAATTAAATCTTTCAGCTGTTCCATTCAATTTAGGAGTATCTTGGGGTGAGATCTCAAGTATGATACCTTCTTCTTTTATATTTCTTTTCGAGTCTAGTGACAGATATCCTCTGCCATCATCTATTCTTAAATATGAAATTTTGACTTTTCTGTCTCCCAAATTTGTTTTTATTGTTTCAAAAAATTCACAGAAATATTTTACCTACTTCAATTTTATTTGTCATATTGAATCATAGTGTATCTTGAGTAGTTGTCAGTGAAAGTGACTATATAAGCATTCTTATTTATTATTCCTATTGGTTTTATTGGACCCATTAAATCACTGTGTACCCTAAATAAAGGTTTATCAGCTATTTCTCAGATTGACTTATGAGGTGTTTTCCTTATTTTAACTAACCTGCATACTTTGCACTCTTGTATTTCAGTGTCAAAATCAACATTTTTTAAACAATAGTATGTTTCTGATGCCTTCTTTAAATAACTTATTGACACATGTCCTAATCTTACATGATATAAATAACCTAGCCTTTTCTTTATCAAATTCTCACAAGGTAGTTTTAAATTATCTATATCATTGATTGTAATGTCTGCCCCTAAATCTAAGTTCTCTAGTAGTTCTTGGTTTGATCTTAGACTACTGTTTTCATTATTACATTTAACATAATCATGATCAATTATTTTAATGTCGTCATCACTTTCTGACCAGACTTCTTTAAATTTTGAGTATCCATGATCATTATGTGTCTTAACTTCATTTTTATTACTTACTGATGAATTAGGAGATTTATCAGATGAAACTATGTTATTTTCAGTCAAAAATACACTTATCTTTTATAATGTCAAAATTAAACCACCAATATTTACCTAATTTTTGTCCAGTTAATTTTACATTATTTGTTATTTCATTCCTTATTTCTGCACAATTATTTTTTAAAGTTGCATAGTATCCCAGTTTTGTTAACTGATGTATTGATAACAAATTTTCTCATAGATTTTTTGAATATCGAATTTTGTTTATTTTAAAAATTTCTTCGTTAATGTCGTTGATTGTTAAATTTCCTTTATGAGTTATCTGAATATCGGCAGATTTATTTTTATTAGCACAAGAAATAAATTCTGGATTTTCTAAACTTTTTATGTCAACTAAGTTATCTAACCTTTTAATGAAGTTATCAGTGGCACCTGTATCTGCTACAAATTTTACTTTTTGTTTTCAACCAAGTTTAAAACACTTTTTGGATTTTCTTATTTCAAATTTCGCTTAATGACTTAGTTTTTTAATACCTTTGCTTTTAATTTTTGACTTATGTGACTTTTGTGATCTCTGGTCACTGCTGCTAGATGACATTGAAGATTCAGAAGAGCTTGACAAACTGCTCCTCGAACTCGAACTTCTTTCTCATTTTTGTTTTGTTAAACGGGCTCCCTTCTTTTGATATCTATGATTAGTTTTCCTCTTGTACTTTATCTCATGACTTTTCTTCTTGTTCCTTCGATGACTGTCTTCTGTTTTGGATGTCTTTGAAATCGAGTTTTTGTGATTTTTTTCAGATTCATTGTCTGTTGGTTTGACAAAATAAATCGGTTGAAATTTTGGCTTAACTTTTAAATTCTTAAAACAGTTCCAATAGACACTACCTCTCTGTAATTTTGTGGCCTGTTGATCTCTCGGAAGAGGATTAATTCCTTTTGCCTTTTGGCAGAGTTTTCCTACATGTCCATAACCACTACAGTTAAAACATCTATAGGTTGGACATCCTGAAAAATTATTTGATTTAGATTTTCTAAAATTATATGTCCTTACAAAATTTGCACTTCTGCATTTTGAGATTCCTCTTTTTTCTTTTAATAACACATCTTCCTCCATAATTATAGCCTTAATTTGTTCATATGTCATTTCCTCTTTAATTCGTGTTGAAAGATTAGGGAATGTAACTAGCATAATATGTAATTTCATTGCTTCTAACTTACGACTTTCTGCCCATGCTTTGTTAGTTATATGTATCTTTCTCTCAATGTCTTCAAATTTCTCAAACCAATCATTTAGTTCCATAATTTCTGGATATCTTAACGCATAAATGTCCTTGATTACTAAATTACTCATTATTGTTTGTGGTTTTCTGTAATCACTAATCCATTTCACACACATAGTTGGACAAGGTTCACCAAAGACTAGCTTTGCATGTTCATCATCCAACCATTTTAGTAGAACAGCTTTAGCATCACATCAATCCCTACTGTTATCTTCACTTATAAATGTGGGGTTTCTTAGATAAAATACTTTAGAAAATTAATATTTATTTACAAACATGTTAAATGACTCTAACCAAATACAAAAATCAATATTAATGCTTAGTTTTTTGGCTGTAACTTTTACTTTACTTCTATGTTCTTTCTCCGATCTAATTGGATCACTTCTTTCATGTCTAATACTACTCTCGGGATTATTCACAAAAATTATGGGTGTTATTAAACTTTCCAAATTCTTACCTCTCTCTTTCAATTTTTGACTCTGCGTTAGTAAATCATCAATATTTAAATAACTGTCTAATAATTCTTCGAAAATATCTTTACCTTGAAATTGAGTAGCATTTTCTTGTCTCTGAAGATTCTCAATTGTCTCCAGTTGTGTCGGTTTTTCTTTTCCTTTTAATGTCTCTTTTAATGACTGATTAAATGTCTTTGTACGTGGCTGGTTTTGTGACTGTTTTTGTGGCTGATTAATTGTCTTGTCAGTGTCCATTTGTGTCTGCATTACTAATCCACAATCCCATTGGATTTGTCATGTATGTTACCATTTAACTATGTGTCTGAAAATATAATTCTTCACTTCGATCTCTCTGGTCCTGTGCCTCTGTCGCAACTTCCTTCTTGATAGCTGCTTGGGCTGACTGATAGATCTGAATTGATTCATGTTCTTCTTCCCAAACTTGTCCTGGTCTGCCAATTAGTTCTACGTCGTATGTTGGTAGATCCTTCATTTTTTTTTGTACATGTCTTGGCAAAACTTATCCACAATGCCATTATTTGCTAGCTGCTCCTCAATTAAGAGGTTCAGCTTCTTCAGGAAGTTAAGTTCTAACCCGTGAATTAACCTAATACAAGAAGCGGAGTCTATTTCAAAATATTTATCTATGCCAATTTTAATAGTTTTAATGGCTCTTGTCCTGGCTATAGAATCTTTTGTTGCATCGTCTAGAAAGTCTGATGCTCCTTCTAGTATTGAGCGATCAACTTCTGTTTCCATCAGTGATTTTGTCTTATCTTTCCCCTCTAGTTCCATTGTTACTTCTGTTTGTGTCTCTCTTGAAACTTTGACAACTTGCTGTTTAAACAGAAACAACAATTTATTTTAATTACGTATCTTATATTTCATAAGGGATTTCATATCTACGTCTTTATAAAGTAAAAGATTATACTATTAAAATGCTAAATGTCTTTTAATTTAACTTTTTTTTTATTTCTATAGCACAATTTATGATCATTTGCCTCTTAACACTTTCTATACTAGAAATGAGGACTTTAATAGAAAGTTAGAATTTATAGTTGACTATCAAAAAATTTAATAAGTAATTAGATGACTTTTTTTTGGCCATTATATTTGAGATATTAAATGTCTACTTGCTTATATTAATGTCATTTTGTGGCAGGTGAATGGAGTTTTCTCAAACACATGGTTGGATCTTACAACGCACATGATCCAATGTTACATTAAAAATTAAATAATAATTGAATTACTTACTGGTACTCTGTAAATGTAGTTTAGAGTTATGTATTTGTAAAACAACACCAGTTAGTCAGCAAAAACCGAAAAAATATTAACAATTAAATTAAGTTGTGGAATGCGCTTCTCAGGCAACAAGTAGAACTCACAAACAACTAACTACATTAATGACTATAAATGACTATTAAAATTGACTATAAATGACGTAAATTACTTCGATGGCTCGTTGATGTCGATTTAAATAATTAATAAAACACACTTTAAATTTTAACTAAAAAAATTAAACTTTAACTTTGCTTCCGGTGCCATATTGGAAAATAATGAGGTACAGTAACAGATGACGTGTTTATTGTGGAATACATATATACAGACTGACAATGATGTAAGAACTAAGATGGCCTAGTCATCTTTGTAGAAGCTTCTCTAGTCTTCCAATATATCGATAATATATCGTAAATATATCGTAAATATATCGATATGTTCTGAACATGTTCTATTTATAACTTTAGTTCTGTAATTCAGTTCCGAGTTCTCATATTTAATTCTCTTGTAATACTCACTGATATCATTCCAACAGTTTACAAGTACGTTGACAAAGGCAATTCATTAACATTTCTGACAGCTGGCTATTTTCATTTTAGAAATTTACAAAAATTTATGTTGTATATAGCAAATTTTTGGTTCACTGATATGGGCACAGGGTTAGGATTTTTAGTTTTTAATAAATGTGAAATAAGTACTCTATAAAAGTTCCTTAATAACCATATTCTATTTGGATAAAAGTTCAGAAATATTTGCACTTTTTGATAATAAAACGCTATTCTGCGCTTTTCTTTCTGAAAAAGGATGAACCTAGTTCTTAACAAAAGCCAATCTTTTTGTCAGGGTTGACTTCAAAAAAATGGTTAGTTCCAAAATAGATCTGACCTTTTGGACTTAACTCAGATGCAAGTTCTGAAGAAAAAATTTCCTCTAATAATTGCGTGATTGTGTTAGTATCCCAAAAGTAATTTTAACTGTTCTATTTGTTGATTGGTGTTTATGGTTTCTATTGCTTAATCACACTCTAAATTAAAACTTGAATAAAAACTAACTTCCCAAAACTTATCAAGACCTTAATAAGCCTTAAAAATAGCCCAAAAAGGCACTTTTTAGTCAAAAATAATACAGCTATTGAGAGGACCAGTACAAAAGAGTCTCGCTCTGGCGTAGAAATTAAAAAAGTTGAAAGGATGATCATGTATGTTTGATAACCGTTTTCAAGTACAAAACAAGCATTTATGAAAGGAAATATTTAATGTGAGAAGAGAAATTTTTAATGGTTAAAACATGGTTTTGTTTTATTGTTCTCGCTAGTAAGTTATAAAATTGATAGCTGTATAAAAAATAACTCCAGAAGGAGGAAGATATGGATGCTTTTTTCGGTATGAGAAATAGAATTTAAAAATATGTAAACAGTCTCTATAAACACCTTTTCAAAGGTGATAGAACTTAATCAGCACAAGCGCTCCACCACCACTGGACATCCCAATTGGACCATAAATAGTAACAAAAAAGTGCTTGAAAATTCAAAATAGTCCGAAATAGTCTCTTTCAAACATTGACAGTATTGTTATAATTTTAATCGTATTTTATCTTAGAGTTCAGTTCTGAAGTTAGATTCTACTCCAAATAACGAGACCAACATAAAAAAAAATTTGAGAATTTGGTGCAGTGTTGAAATTTTTTTGGAAGAAAAATGTGTAAAAAATTGAAAATTTTGGAAATGCAGAAATAAGTTTTTTTCTAAACCAAAAACAACAAACAGAGCATAGGCATTTTAAATACCCGTAATGGAACTGAGAAATACATAAGTATTAATTCGATATCATCTGACTTCCGTAGAAGAGGAATTTCTCAAAATCCAAAAAACAAGTTTTGGACAACAATTTATTTTACTGACCTTTCAAAACAAAAACTTGTTCAGTATTTTGTAGGCCCTAAAATATATGTATTGAAAAGTACATAAAAGTACATTTAACCATATTTGATCCTCGTAGGGGTGGAATTTCGTAAAACCCGAAAAACAGTCGAATTAGGAAACCGTTTCAAATGTTCTATATCTTTGTATTTGCTAAAATATTTTAACAAATACGTAAAAACAATTTTGTCTCAGTTTGACTGACCTGATCCCCTTAGGATTGAAATTTTGAAAAATCTCAAAAAATAATTTTCAGACATTCAGTAGAATGACCTTTCAAAATGAGAAGTGGTTCAATATCTTATCTGGCCTAAAAGATACAGAGAAATTCTTCAAAATTCCCTTGACCGAGTTTGACTTCCTTATGGGTGAAATTTCATTAAATTAAAAAAATAGTTGAACACTTTTAAGAATAAAATATTTGAAATTACATTCGACCCACATTAAAAAATAATTTTCAGAGGATGAGGGTATAATCACTTTTTAAAACAAAAAATGGTTCATTTTCTTATCGGGTCTGAAAATTGACAAATACGTAAAAATAAGTAAAAAAACATTTGATCAAATTTTGAAAAAAAAAAAAAAATTATTGGCGATTGGTCAAATGATCTGTCAAAATAAAAAGTGGTTCATTATCTTATCTGATCTGAAAGATATTGACAAATATATAAAAAAAATTGATATCGACTTTCAGTTGAAGTTAAATTATGCGGAAATTAAAAATTAGCATGTTAATGCAAAATTGTGAAGAAAAATATAATCGATCTTCTAATAATAGAAAAACATGATGAATCGTAATCTATCCTTGAAAATGGTTGAAAATAAATGGCCGATCTTTTGGTTTAGCTTTTTGGTTGATAAAATCATAGGAATCATGAAATCCTATTGTTCGTGTGAAAGTTCGACGGTGTGGTTAATTTGTGACGCAAATATTTTTCAGAATATTCGGAAGCAGTACGAAGAACTCAGCCAATTGGAGTCGAAATTACGAGTAGGTAACCTTGTTTGTTAATATGCTGTCAGTTTTTGTAATTCCTCTAAGAGAAATCTAATTCTGACCTTTTTAACGAGTTTAAGAAAATGGGAACTATTCATCTGACTACTAAAGCTGATGGTTGTATTTTGATAGCTAATGGTCCCTTAACATGAGTCAGTTGAATTTATAATAGCTTCTTTGATTTTCAACAATGTCAAATTTAACTTTTTTTTCTTGATTTCGTATAACTAAAATATTGGCTGAGTTTTGAATTGAATTATGACTATTTTATTTGTCGAAATATTCTATAATATATATAAATCAGTTATTGATTAGGTTCCAGAACAAATTGTTAGTTGGTACATTTGTACATTAAAAACAACAAACATTGATTGGTATACTTCTGTTCCATCCTGTTTTTGCGGATGATTCAGTTTGTCTACAAAAACGTGTCGAACAAAATATAGACAACTATTATTCCTAATTCTTGGAATAATAGCTGTCTATATGATACCTTGCTTCCCACAGACAAATACCACCAGATATGCTGACAATGAAGTGTCATCATATTTGGCGGATGTTCCATGTTACGCCACCTTTTTGGTTGGCCATTTTTGATTATAACAAGGGAAACAAAGATGATGTCTTGTCTTCTATTCGAAGACATATTCATTCCTGAACTAGAAGTCGAGTAGAAATGTTAAGGTCCATACTCGATGTTATGGATATCAGGTATCACTATTATTAAGTATTAGTAATAAGTTAGGGCCTAAATGTGTTTGTAATAATTTGAAGTTCAATATTAATAAAAGATAATATTCAGAAATTATCTTATTTGTTGGGATAATTCAAACAGTGAATTACTCTCGCAATAACTTCATTTATTTTTTGATTCGTCTCATTTTTCTCAAGTACTCAAAACTGGGAGTTTATCGAAATATGCAATATTTTTCAATTTGTTGATATTAAGATTAAATTTAAGATACGTCTTTTTATGCGACTCATTTTCCAACCCTTTTTGGTTATTGAAAATAGATTACTTTTGCAAAATTTAAAATTCGACTAATGGTTTTCCAAAAAAATAGATTCATGAACGCCATCAGTTATTTGTTTACCTACAGCGCACAGTGTTGCGTATTTGAATTAGGTACCTACTTTGAATTTCTTCATAAAATGGGAAACACATTGAATTCTTGAAATTTACAAATTTAATAAGAAAAAACGAACAAACAAACTTGATAGCGTTGGTATTATAGCGCTTCGGCTTCAGCTCTTGAATCTAATTAATTTTTTGATATTTTGTTATTTTGTTACAGAATATTGGACAGCCCATTTCCATAATATCCGAAAATCAATTTGCCTCAATATCCGTCGAACAAGTAATGATGTATTTCCTTCTCATACTTTTTGTTACTGTCAAAATCCAGTCGTATTCGTTAAATATTTCAATCCGTTTTTTATCTTTTCAGCGAACTGCTTTACAGTTATCCATCGTTCGAGAAGCATTGAAGATATATTCGCATGAATTAACCAAAGACGAAATAAATCTGGAACTAAAAAACTGTCTTACTAGCGAAGCTCGAAAAGTTGCTGATTTGCTAGACAGTACTTCAGACTCGTCCAACTTATGCGTTATTGTGCGACAGGTAACTGTAATTGTCATTAGTGCTTAAGTATATGTGTTGATGGGTTCTAATTTTGGAATAACAACCCGTGTGAAAGCCTGCATTAAAAATAAAGATATATCTCAACTGAAAAATTATCCATAATAAATAAATAAATGCGTGCATTATGTTGCAACGCTGTATTCGCCTTTTATAGATGAAGAGTGACATTTGTTAGTCGACTTGATTCTTTTCAGTGCCAACGTAAATTATTAATACGAGCAGAAAACTGATGGAAAACTGAGATACTGTTGTGTATTTTCTTCAAAAAAAGTGTTTGAGGAACTGATCCTAAAATTTCAAAAATTCGAATTTATTAATTTTTCAGCTATTTATCGTTTTTTGTTTCGTCTTCAAAATTTACATTCGCCTCTTTACGAATGAAATTAGCTGAAAATCTGTAAATAATTTTTTTCGAGTTATTAGGAGGAAAGCAAAAAAATATGCTCGAGGAAGAATATGCGACAAATAGATCAAATTTCCCATAGGAGTTAATGAAATGTATCCTTTTTTGATAAGATCAATTAGGTGGCATATCGCCAAGAGATACTACTGTGTCAAAATCCTAAATTAACATTTTTCGTAATCCCCAATTTTGTATCGTCGTAAATATTCCGTAGTGTCTTAAATAATTAAAAAAATTGAAAATTTCATTGTGTGTTGATCGAAACTCTTAATGTTTTGTCATTTGTTTTCCTCCCACCAGATGACGTTACTCCTACAGCATCAAAGTCAGCTGAGTGCTCAAATAAAAGAATTTTCAAACGTCGGTAATAAGCCCTCGTCTTGCCACGAAATGTGCGGTCATATTTTAAAACGTATTCAAGAATTAGAATCGCTTGTCAAGCGAAACGAACAGGAATTAGCTCAAATGAAATTTCAATTACTAAACAAAGAGTAGAACGACCGTGAGTGCTATGTTTCTAACGTGCAATACACCATTTTACTATAATTTTATTTTATTATTTTCCGACTAAGTATTGTTTTATTGCTACATATGTACCTATAAATCATCGGAAAATCATTCGTTTGCGTTTGTGATTATTAATTTAATTATTCGTATTAATTTAGTAGGGCCGCTGTATTGCGAATCGATGCAGATGAATTATGTGGATATGGTCCACGTATATAATTCATTTATTGTACAAGTATTCATATGTTATTGAATTTACATAGAGCTGTTACAATTTTTTCACATGCCCCATACCTTTTTCCCGTGACGTTTCAGAGTGTGATGTTACTTAATTGCAGAATTTCTCAACCAGTTAAAGTATTAAATGAATACCTGTTTTTATATAAAAATTGAATCTTCTTTTTTTTTTGGTTTTCACGAAATTAGTCGATGTATATACACAATTACATACTGATTACTAGGGCGAGGATTTATATAAAATCGCATATTTTTCTACTGTGATGCAATCAAGCATCATTATGTTAGAATAGTTACACGAATACTTTTCGAGTAAAATGAGACGCACACATATTTTGAAATTTTTCATATTGTGCTGTTTTCCACATACTTTTGCATATCCTGCTCATTTTTCACATAGATTTTTTCATATCCGGGTTACTTTTAGCATATTTTTCTGGAAAAAGCTAGTGTATAGTCAAAATCAATAAATTTTTGGATAAAAAAATGAATTGATTGAGTAAAACAAACTGTCCACCTCTCGAGTCTGGCAATAAACAATTTTTTTCAGTTGTTTTGAAATTTGTGTTTTTTTGTTTTAATTAAAGTTCCTGAATGCATTTTTCAGTTTTGTAGGTTACTGACTTACTGTGCTTTAAATTTTCAGTGATTTAATACCTACGTATGTCACAATCTCATATTTCTCACATATATTCGATGTTGACAACATATTTTCAACATATTTTTGATCTTTAAAAGCACATAATATATATGCCAAATTTCCTTGACATTTTACCCGTATAAATCCAAGCCCTACTGATTGATTACCTTCTGTACCTTGAGATAATTTAGAAAAATTAATTAATTTTTAATAAAAAAAAAAAGAATAATATCCACGCAAGAATCTGCCCATTTACCCTAAGCAAGAAGTTACCATTTTCTGTTAAAAATTTAAAATACCATCCAATATAAAATAATGGGGATAGAGAGGTTACTGCGCAACAAAATTGCTGCCAAAATATTCTGTGATAAAGACTCCGAACGCGAATAGTAGTTACAGTTTAATGGCCTGATTTCATTTATACTCGTTTTGTATATAAATAAAATGAAACACAAAAGTTTTTGAAGTCGCAAACAGTCGGCCTCAAACAAATCTTTCATAGATCTATATAAACGCAGAATACGTCTTTTCCTATGAAATAAGTTATTAGAAGAAATATTTTATTTTAAATATAGTATTTCTCAATGTTAATTAGTGACATTCATTCGTATTATTCTCTGTATCGACGAACTAGATTGCATTTAAATTACCTACTTTAATTCATCCGACGATGTCATTTTTTTCTTATTTTAGTGCAATATATTTCTTATTTTTAAATGGTTTTCAGTGAAAAAATTTGTTATCTTTTTATGTGTTGTATAATTATGTAATGTTATTGTGTTAACTTTGAGAAAATTCACGTAATTTGTGATATTAATCATGCGATGATAAACATATCATTTCATAAGGCGTCTTTCGGATTTTACATATTTTTAGTCAAAAAATTTTTCCATTCTGTTACCATAATGAATTAATGAATATCTTATGTTTTACATCGTCCTAGTATTCCTTTTTTTGTGAGTACCTACAGAAGTTATTCTTCAACTTAATTTTTTTTTTTTTTCTTACTAGGTATATCGGTGACATGATCTGTCTCGATAATAACGAATTTACTGAAAATTGAAAATTTTGAACCAAATAGTATTACCATAATGTGTAAGTTCATTTTCCAATTTTCATTGATTAATAAATCGTTTATCGTTGCATGTTTTGTATTATTTTTGTCAAGCAAATCATTAGTATTTCACAAGATAGCCATTTAGCTTTAATTGACCTCGTGGCTGTCCATGAATTAATTTATGGTTTTTTTGTGTATGGGTCTAATTTCACCAGTGTTTCACAGAATATTGAAGGCAACTTTCGAGTGCTCGATTGATTGAAATTTTTTGATCTTCCTCGCACCAAGTCGGTGATAGTAGTGTATGCCAGAACATTACTGGCGGAGGAACCTTGTTATTTTCTTAAAATATTTTTTTCATAAACTGAAACAGGCGCCGCTTGAAAGTTTTCAACATCTAAGTAACTAAAGTCTAGTTTTTTGCCCAAGAAAAAACAGTTTTTGATGAGTACTGGAACTTGATTTTTGTACCTACAGCAATAAAAAGAAAACAACGAATGTTTTAAGTCGATAGCTTTTGATCAGTGGAAATTTTTAAAGTTAAATATAGAGAATATAATATGATAAAAGTTCGCCCAGTAATACTTCGAGCGATGATGCACATACAATATTTTTCTGGAGTATTTGATAATTACAATTTTTCATGTTTAAACTGAATGACGATAAGCGTAAATTGCGCGATACCTACTGAAACATAGATTCTACTATATTCAGTATTCCAAAAGAAATCACAAAATTGTTCGAAAGCAGTTCGTAAAATATAGTTGACATCGAGAACGTGCAAGCAAAAATTACAATAAAAATGAAGTAAACTATCAATTTTTTTTATTTTAGCTGTATCAAATATTTTATAATAAACTGCATCATAAAGCTCATAAGCAGGTACTATGGTCCAATTTAAACTTCTAAATCACTACTGAGACAAGATCCCTGGTTCAATTTATGAGAAAACATGAAATGGTTACAAACTTAATAGTTGAGGCAATTGATGAGTGTAATCTTGAATAAGTATGAATTTTTGTTGTAATGACATTATCTTGATACTAGAATCACTTCCATATGTCTCAGTTACACTTCTATACCTATTCATTATCATAAACTGAACCAACGGCCGTCGGCCGCATCTCAGTAGTAGTTTAAACGTTTGAATTTAACCAAATTACTTATTTATGAACTTTATGATGCAATTTATTATAAAATTTTGGGTACAGCTAAAATAAAAAAACTTGTTTTTCGTTTTTAATTCACGTTGAATCTGTTAGGTTGGTACAATTTAAAAAAATATATATTTATACTTTATTTAATTATTTTCTGTACTATTAATGCGTGGTCAATTATAACAGTATCAGAAATTTATAATATAAAAATTCAGAATTGGCCCCCTTCTTAAGCTCCTGGAGATTGAAGAATGGGTCGAGGGAGAAAATGAATCTCAAATTCAAACTCGTTGCCTCAAAAAATTTAGATGACTACATAGTAAATAAAATGTGATAACTTGCAACTGGTTTTTTTGTTTGCGCTTTTGGGGGTTGAAGAATGAGTCAAACGAAAGAGTGAACATAAAATTAGAACTCAGCGCCTCAAAAAACTTTTGCAACAAAATGTGAAAAGCCAAAATTATCCCCTTTTTTGAGACCCTGGGGGTTGAACAATAGGTCGAATGAAAAAAATGAATAGCCAACTCAAAAGAGAAGAGACCAACGAATCAATTAGTATAATTTTCAAAAAAATGAATTTATTCTAAAATATACGGAAAAAACCTTTTTTTTTGCAAAAAAAATACTCATATTTTCCTCAATTTTTAAGCCTGCACCGATGATAGTGTGAGCAAAATGTTGCCCGTTTAAGGAAGATTAACACCACA
This sequence comes from Ericerus pela, assembly GCA_011428145.1. Lineage (NCBI taxonomy): Eukaryota > Metazoa > Arthropoda > Insecta > Hemiptera > Coccidae > Ericerus > Ericerus pela. The sequence goes on from WOFM01000638.1 coordinate 155,537, forward strand.
AATCAAATGAGCCTATTTACAAAAAGATTGATTCATCTGTTTCTGAGATAAATCGAAAAAACATCAAAACTTTCTTTTCACTTTTTATTCCAAACAGGTACTCATTACTCATCCTCATCACTGAATACTATACCTTTTATCGTTGTTAGCGCATCGATAAAAACTAGGCCAATAATTTTTGATTCATACAGCCATGATACAATTAAAAATTACAAATTTGCAAAGCAAGCGACAAAAAATTTAGATGGAAATAATACTAGACTTACATTTTCCGAAATTGAATCAATGACAAATAGGTACCTAGATTTTAAGTAGTTAACGTAACCAACAAGTGTTTCAACAAACATCATTGAGAAATGGTTCTCTTTACAAAATACGTTTATTTTTGAAAATGAAATTAGAACAAAACTTTAAAATTAAGAAAACAAAGAAAACAACAAGAGTATTATGAAACAAAAATTTCAAATAAAGCAACAATTCTGTTACATTTTTCAGCTTCACAAAGAAATTTATTATTACAACAGAACGCCTTCAAAATTCCAAAAAAGTGATGAAAACATTAAAATTTTGATTTCTCATATTATAATATATTATGAATCACAACCACAAAAAAATATTGAGTTTCCATGCCTAAAATTCAAATTAAAAATAGCAGCGTTGTTTCAAAATTTCAAAAATTTATCGGAATAATTTTTACGAAATAAAATTGGGAAAGGAGTTCATTACGTATATGGCATTGAATGCAGAATACCGAAGGCATCAACATCCAGATGAGAATATAGTTAAACGTTGTACTTGTAGAAGGTTTGGTTGGGAAATTTTGGTCGGTCAAATATAGAGAGTCATTGATTAACTAAAATTAATTTATTGGTAGCACAAGAAATAGAAACTCTAGCTTATTCTACTTTGAGAATAGGTTACAAACTGGGCAGTACCTTTCTGAATAACAATAGATGTATAATAGGAGCCCGCTTTCATTAGTATCCATTTACCATATAATTATATGGAAAAAGAGGGGGAAGAAGAAAACACGGAAAATGAACAAGGAAAAAAATGGTAACAAATGAAAATTAAATTAAAATACGTACCAATATCGGGACTAGTTTGAATCAGAATAGTTCTCAGTAACAAACAGAGAACGGTTCTCACACTGAATACTTGACCACAGTAAATAAATCAAGTCTTCACGAGAATTAATAAAAGGAATAAAATAACAGTAGCGGGAGCTAAAATTAAAATACATTGCATTTTTCTGTTCTTGCGTTGATAACGATCAGCCCGAGCTAATTCTTGGTACGCATGCTTCACTTGAGTTTGTGTTTGTTCAATATTGTAGTCTATTCTATCAAGGACAGTACCCTAAAAGAAAACGTTTGTCACCGATCATTTACACAATGTATGGAGTACAAAAATTCAAACATTCACTGACCTGTTCAGTAATCATACGTCCCAAGTCTTTGAATATGATGTTCAGATCAGCTATGGAAGACACTATCTGATTAACTTCTTGCTGACGTTCCTCAGCGAGTCTAGCAATTGTGTCTTCGCGAAGAATTTGTTGCTTTTGTTCACCCGTAAAACCAGGACCAAGTTCGAATTCTCTGTCAACATCTATTTCGGGATCGACCAACAACCGTGGGTTGTCATTATCCGAAAAAAGAGGCTCATCATTCATGAACAGCAGCTTGGCTCTTTCTTCACGTGATTTGAGTTCTAAGGAGAGAAACAGAGTAGGATCATTAAAACTTGAAATATGCATAAAGTACATACGTTCTTGTAACAATCTTACTATTTAGATAAGTATTTTGTAAATTTCTAAATTGAAATGAAAGATTTTGAAGAATGGTGCATAAAGATGTAGTAACGTTTCGTGATAAATTAGCTTCTGAATTATAATTACAATCCTGACTTTGTTCTTGTATTTGATGGATTAACTTCTGGGTGGCGCTAAATAGCTATAATCACAAAAGTATATACATTAGCGACTAAAATCGATAAAGATACTTAACGAAATAAGGTGGATAAATACTTTTGTTATATCTTTGGTTAAACTCTCTATACGAGCTTCACCTTCACTAGACTCGTCCATAGTTGGCTTCGATAAATAAGCTTGCTGTTGCAACGATAAATCGTGCAACTTTTTCTCAATACGTGATATTTGAAACTGAGCTTCTTCAAGAATATTTATCCAGGATGGCGGTAGCGAAGTTTTATTTAGTTCCATATGATCACCAGATTCCACTAACGCCATACGGTCGCTAATCGATTGTTCCGAGAACAAGTTACGATTTTGATTAGCATTGTTGCGCATCAAAAGAAAAACATCAGTTAAATTTCGAGTAGCCATTGAATGAGAATAATTTCATTAAAACGAAGAAGGCAATACTGAAGAATATTTGAAAGTTGCAACATACGAATACGATTAAACGAACGTGCTCACATTTTGTAATTTGGTAATTTTCGAATTTCGAAAACGTTTTGAATTTTTCATTGAATTAAAACCGAATTGAATGCGATCTAGAATGTAATGAACTGAATATAGTGATAATTATTATTTAGATTTGAGGATGGACAGGGTGGATGGTGGAGCGTCTCGTGGAATGAAGTTTTTCCAGCAAGGTTTACATGTTATGACGTCATGTTTGAAGTTCATCTATTGTTTGGTTGAACCTTCCAGGATATATATATGATGGAGATGACATGGAACAGTTTTAACATATGGATGGGGTTGAGTATCCAGACAATAGATGCCGCATGCTGGCATACGAAGTACCCCAAACTCTACAAAACAACCAATCAGAATTGAAAATTGTTGTAAAAGTGAAGTACTTTGTACGCCAGTGTTTATAAACAAATTCACGTGGTGAAATTTTCCTCCAATCAGATATTTAGATGGAAGTACACGTGTTTGTAGACGCGCTTTCTATAGATTGGACACGTAAACTGCCCATGTGTCGTCTCCGTCATATATATATCCTCGAAGGTTTGAACATATGAAATTATAACTAGGCTTTTAAACTGCTTCGTAGTGCAGGGAAGAAGGATACATACTAGTATGCTACAGGTTGTGGGTTCAAAGTTTCAACCATATACTAGATAGACACGCTCTGTACAATCTTGTACAATGTTTCCCATTGAAACCTTAAAACTACAAGGGACTTCTCTCTAGTCTTCCACTCCGACCAAACACACATTAAGGCTTTTGTCAATGCGTCGTATGCACCCGACGTAGATGATTCACCCATCAATATAAATAACTTGGAGAAAGGGTGCTCCACAACTGGCTTTATGATATTTGTAAACGGAGACTTGTTAAATGGGGCTGTTCACTGGAAAAACACGGTTGCAACTTCGTCTACTGCAGCCGAGTTAATTGCATTGAATGATGTACAAGACGACATATATGTGATCTGGAGACTTACAGAAAGCGTTTTCTCTGTAACCGACCCAGTGCAAGTGTATGAGGACAATATATCTGCGTCCTGTATTGCATCTGGGGGATGCCAGAAACGCTCCAGGTCCCTTGCGATCAAATGCTACGCACTGCTGGAAGCTTTCCAACAAAAATTAATAAGTTTTAATGATATTAGGTCACCTGATCAAGTTGCTGATATATTGACTAAGGCACTTGATCGGAAAACCTTCCAAAATATCGTTACGAGAATCCTCCGAACAAGTCAACTTTTCGGCCAGTAGTCTTAATTGACATAACCCTTAAAATTTTTGATATTTGGTTTTGGACTGTGGATGGGCGTCGGTCTTTTAGCGCCTGTCGTAAACCGAGCGGTCCTTATTTCGTTTCACAATTCACATCACAATATTCAATAGGTTCCCCGTCGCTCTCTGCCTTTCTTACTGGCACCAGCATTCCCTAACAAATACAATTGATTCCAACAATAGCATATTTATCAAAACCCCACACAACTAATTATAAGGACATATACATAATGATACTTTCTCTCCACAGCTGACAATGAGGAGATATTGATCTCTCCGACCTACCTTTTATATATATTTTTTTTAAATTAAAATCACACAATATTTATAAGACGTGACACTACAACAGAAGGTTAAATGTATACCTCATGTTAATAATTACACGATATATAAGATAAAACAATTGATACATAAATTTATACACATTTTAATTGTACACCATAATACTAGTCAACGACATACCTAATATTTTTACCATATTCTAGCAATTTTTTTTTATATGATATTTATATGTAACAATTTTGACTGCTATTACTTATTTTTTTTAATACATACTTTGTGTGACACATTTTTTACTTATATGTTCGTTTGTCCATTTTGAATCGCAGGGGGGTGTTGGGATACGATTCCCTCACTCCCTCACGAACACATAACTCTACATTGACTAACACTGTATGTAACAAGTATATTACATTTATTTGTTTTACATGTGGCGACACTGATCGCCAACACAATATTCTTTCCGCCACTGTTTGATGGAGAATGTTCTCCGTTCATCAGTCATTGTACTAACGTCACTAATAAATCATTTTTCTAAGATGGAAGTCCGTGCTTATCTTTTCTATGTAAAGTGATCAGAACTCACCTCAATAATTATCAATTATAGATAATTTGACTCAGAGAAAATTTTTTTTGTCTATTTTACCCCAAATTTTGTATTAATCAATGATTAGTAACCACAACCAATAACTAATAACCAGATAATTACACTTTCAACCAATAAGCAGTATTCAGAAACCAATATAGATTTTAATTTGTTCTCAACTTTGACCATATACATAATGGAATACGCATACAGATAAAATTAACATTGGCTTATATGGAGACACCTTGAAGGTGTACATTTCATTCAAAAGTTTTCTTTTTGCAGGATTTATTAAATATCATACGTCAATTGATTAAATAATTTGGAGGGATTTGCATCGTCATTTTACAAAATGAAAGTGTTTTTAAAATTAAATCGCGTAATTTATTCCTTTTTAATATTTGGAAGTGAATTCTCTTTGATTCATCACTGAATCCTGATTAATTTAAAGGCGACGAATCAAAGAGAATTTGTAGGTTAATTCTCCTCGATTTGTCGCTGAATCCTAATTAATTTAACGGCGAAAAATTGAAAAGAATTCGTAGATGAATTTTAATATCGAATCATAATTAATTTAACGGCAACGAATCAAAGAGAATTTGTAGATGAATTCTGTGAAAAGTACAGTTTGATAAGGGAAGGAACTTTTGAATGGAATGTACATTTCATTTGGTTGCTTTCTACATTTTATATGTATGCGCAGTCCATCTAGTATATGGTTGAAGGTTCCCAATAACCCCAAAAATGGTTTAATTATAAGCCCTGATACAAAGTACCTCACTTTTACACCAATTTTTGATTCTGATTGGTTAGTGTGCTCAGTCTGGAGTATTTGTATGCCAGCACGCGGCATCTATAGTCTGAACAATCAACCCCATGTTAAAACTGTTCCTGTCGTCTCCATCATATACATAACCTCAAAGCCTCAAAGACGGGATGTGATATATTCACACAGGTTGAACAACAACAGTGAACAATTCATTTGTAAATCATCTACTAACAGAGAATAGCTCGACCGAAATATTTACTTCGCCTATTTATCAGTATTTGAGATTGGGAGAAGTGATTATTGTTCCTCTGTTTTAGTTTTCATCGTGAATAAATATTATATAAAATACTTCCCACTAGAAAATCCTTAACTTTTCTGTAAATAATAAATTAATAATTTTTTATTTATAATGATGCGGTGAACCGTAAATACTTTTTTCCAACGTATACGAACTCATCATCTATTCCATAATAGTTTATTATTCTATTCTACAATTAAAATCATCCAATAAAACGCCACTTATTTCATTCTCATTTCGTTTGAATGATTTTGAAGAAAAACACTGTTCCAGAGAAACAGAATTCATTTTTAAACATGATCACTGAAACTCATCATTGAAATAAAATTGGAATGATAACTGAAGTGAGGTTGAAATCCAAAGAAAGGAATAAGTTAGTTAGAGATACCTTAATGCAATGATCGAGAATACAAATTATAAGTTTGAGGAAGATGAACGATCTCCCTCCATTACGAGATTACAGTTTGAGTGGGAAACGAGTTTCAGCGTTCTCGGGTGAACGGACGAAAAAAGTCGTGTTTGTTCGCACAACCTGAAAGTGTTAGTTTATGTTGTCTAACGTAGTAGCGCTAACGGTTAGTGAGCGAGTGTAGGTGGAGTGTAGAACAACACCCCCCCAGAGTCCAACGAAACGAGCGAACATCATTTAGCGCGAGAACAAAAATTTTGAATTACAATATTATTACACTTTTACTTTCATTTCCCAAACAAAAAATAAATAAAATAAATTACATAAAATTAAATTAATAATAAATAATGACTAGATTACAACATGTATTTCGATGTATCTTTGAAAAAAAATTTTTTATCGACATATATTATATTAAAGGATTTTGATTTGTATATTTTTCGATCTTTCATGTTGTTCGAGAAAAATTTTGTTCAATTCCAAAATGTGATAAACTAATATCAACTAAACGTGTGAAATCATGTCTATGATTTGTATTCAGATCTCTGTTTATTCAAAACCTGAATTTGCAGAGATGACAATGAATACTTATACGAAAATAAATTTTGTTTCAAGTATTATTTGGCCTAAAAGTATATTATATTATTAATTTTGTTTGAACATGTGATTTTTTTTTTCTCAAACATTATATTTTTCATGTACTATATTACAAAAGGCGAGATTATTGAATTCAGTGATTCTTGACTTGAGTTTCTATATTTCTTCCCTTTAAAATAAACGATTTTCCATATGATTATTGTGAATTTAATGAATTTTATTGTGAGAGGTTTGATGTCGTTAATATTTTATCGACTAGATTTCTAAATTTTTGTTTTTCGAGACTTTTTGTCGGCATATCTGCTAATTGCGAGTTTGTACCTACAGTTTTGAATTCTATTTCTTTATCCTCTACCGATTGTGTAATGGCATAACATTTTATCATTAAGGCCCTTGCTCGTTTTTGAGCTCCTCCCGACATTATTCTGAGGGCTGAAATGTTATCTTCAAAAATTCTTACTGGGTCATTTTCTTGGAATATTTCTTTTTGTAGAAGGAATGTGACCTGTATATCGTCTAAGGCATCAAATACCACAATAATTTCAGCAGCAGTTGAGCTTGTAGCTACGATTGTTTGTCTTCTTACATTCCAATTAATTAAATCCCCATTTAAATATATCAAAAATCCTGATATCGATTTTCCCAGATTTAAATTTGATATTTTTATTTCATGATCTTTTACATCTGGGGCATAAGATGCATCAACGAACGAATGTATGCCTTTACTATCTGATGTGAATTTAATTGAGAAATCTTTTGTGGTATTTACATATTTAAATATTCTTCTTACATGATTTTTTAATTCAGAATTTGATTTTGTTTGGAACCTCGAGAAAAAATTCACTGCAAATGAAATATCTGGTCTTGTTATTCTAGCTAGATATAACAGGGCTCCAATCATTGAACGATATTCTGTATCATCTGTACAATTTTCATCTTCTTCAATTTTTAATGATGTTTCTATAGGGGTATTTATGAAATTTGATTCATTTTGATTATATTTTTTTTAAATTTTTTCTATATATCGTGATTGTATTAGAGTTACGGTATTTTCTCTTCTATCTCTAATAATTTCAAATCCTAAATAAAATCTTGGATTATCAATAATTTTCATGGTAAATCTTTTGTTAAAGGAATCATTTACGTTTTCAATCCATTCAGGGGCATTTGAGGCTATTAATATGTCGTCGACATATGCAATCATTAAAACCATTTTTTCATTTGATTTTTTGAAATATAAGCATTTGTCCGTTTTTGATCTTTCAAAGTTCATTTTTAGAATATATTCGTTTATTAAATTATACAACGATTTAGACGATGTTTTTAAGCCATAAATAGATTTTCTGAGTTTTAATAATTTGTTACTCTCCATTAGTAAACCTTCTGGGGGTTTATTTCTAACATTATTATGTCCTAGACGTTGGCTATTAGCTATTTTGCAAATTTCACAATTTGTAAAATCATCATCTTTAAAAATAATTGTTTTTGGAATTCCTACTATGACTTTATGTAGGTATCTCAGGTATTTTCCATTTAAGTGACCCAAACGTCTATGCCAAATCATTTTTTTATGGTTGTTTGTATTATTTCTAATGAATTATCTGTAATATTATTACTATTTATTTTTTTTTTTATTATCGTCATTATTATCCTCATTATTATTATTTTCAGTGGTAATATTATTATTTTCATTAATTTCTTCTGAATTATTATTATTTGGTTCTTCTTCCTCTTCTTCTATTTCTAGTTCGACAGAGAAAGAATCCCATTCATCGTCATCTTGGTTTTGAGTGACGGGCATACATTTTTTTGGTATGTTTATGTAATCATAATTTACTTGAAAGACTCCATCAATTTTATAAGATGTAAATAAAATGTCTCCTGTTTTTATAAAATATGTTTGTATTTTTTCTTTTCCTTGATCCATATGTAAAATTCCAGATTCTGTTACTTTAATTCCAGTCATAATGTCTAATGACAGATCTGGTACATAATGTACTTCCAATAATTCAATTGCTGTTTGAATATTATTTTCATTTTCCACTAATATTCTCATATTCCCCATATGTGTGGCATACAAATACGTATCTTTAAGTGCACACTGTAATTTTACTGGAATTTTAAATTTTGTTATATTAATTAATTTTTCCATATTTGATGTGAGATGGACCTCCGCCCCCCATCAAGTAACATTTTTTGTTTTAAGTGTACATAATTTTCATTTTTTGTGTTGTCTTTAATTAATTTTTTTAGTAGCCAGTCTTCATTTTTGTTGTATTTTTTTACCATGTATGACAATTTAATTGGTCCCTCTTTTTCTTTTTTATCTTTATTTTTTTTTCTTTATTTTGTTCCTTATTTTCTGGTTTATAATCGGGGCATTTATTTTTATAATGTCCCGTTTGATTACATATAAAACATCTTTCTTCTTTATTATTTTTTCTGGGCGATTGATCATTGTTTCTATTATTATTTTGATTTTTATTATAATTACTTTGATTATTATGATTATTATTTTCATTTCTTGAGTTATTATTTCTATAATTGTTATTATTTGTATTTCCATTATTATTACCGTTTGTATTATTATTTCGTCTATAATTATTATTTCTGTTCCATCTATTGTCTTTATTATTATTATAATTCGTATTATTATTTTTAAATTTATTTCCATTATTATCAAATTTTTTGTTAGACGATTGATATTGTAATTTAATTTGTTTATCTCTTATTTTTTGATCACCGTCTTCCTTTAATATCTGTTTAAATACTTCTAGATTTTTTTTATTTTCAGGGAGATTATCAAATTGCATTTTTGCTATGGTCTGTTCATATCCTAATGCTAATTGAAGATTTTCTAATTCCTCTTCTTCAGATACTTCTTTCCCTGCATCACAAACTTCCTGTACTAGTATGTCCCATTTGTTTAAGAAACCTCTTATATTTCCACCTGGTGTAAATCTAAAAGCAGTCCATTTTGATTTTGCCATATTTGCGACTATTTTTGTTTTGGAACCATAGGTTATATCTAATTTTTCAAAAATTTGATCTACCGTTTTACATTCTCTAATTTGTTTCAATACATTATATGTCATTCGTTCCATGATAAATGCTTTTGCACATTCTTGTTTTTTAAAATAAGCTTTAGCAGAATTCGAAGATGGTCTATATTGTAGATTATCCATATTTTCGATATAAATTTTAAGTTCAGGGTGTGGACTAAAAACATCCCAATATCCCGAACCCCTTATTAAGGTTATTATCATCCGTTTCCAGTCCAAGTAATATTGACCATCAAATATTTTCCCACTTGGACCTTGTATTGGACGTTTAGTTTCATCAGGTGGCATGACATAATGTACTTGAGGGTGTGTACTCCCAGAGCCTGATCCTCCTTGAGGGGATGGTGAAGCGGTTCTTTCGCTTGCTGTATTCATGCTTTCTGGAGTACTTGGTAATGTACTTAGTTTTGACAACTCAATTTAAAAAAAAAAATTAAAAATCAATTTTCAAAAAAAATTAATTTCCAAAAAAAATTTTATTTTATTTTTTCAAAATAGAAAAAATATATTTTATTTTTTATTTTAAATTGTTAATCTTTCGTAATATAATTCGTGTATGAAAAGAAAAAAATATTCCAATTGAGAATATATTTCAAAAATAAACTTGAATAAGTCTTGTTTAAATTTGAATCCTTGTGATTGTTTATGACAAAAGATCTATTGAAAATTGTCCTTGAATACTATCTGTAATATTTTATTGTAATAAGTTTTCAAGTTTATGCATTGGTATTCCAAACAAAGGAATTTTGTGACATGAAAATTTTAGGATTAAACTTGCCCAATGTGACAAAGGATTTTTTCTTTTGTGACAATAAATTGTTGAAACATGAAATTTGTTCAACTATGAAAGTATTTTACTTATTATTATTATATTATATTTTTTGATTTTCGTAATTTTAGGTGTTTTTAAAGTGGATTTTCTCTTTCAAAATTTTCAAGAAAAATTCTGAAAGATTCTATCGAGTCCAAAGCTTGAATACTAAAAATATTTTTTGAAATTTCCACAAATTTTTCGACTTCGATACCTCTTTTATAATGAATTATTCCTCCAACATTTACTGAGAAAGTTTCCAAGATATCTCCCGAAAATGTTTTCCAGAATGGAAATTCAATTAAATTTACTCTTACTTCTATTATTTTTTCGTTTTGAAAGATATCTAATAATTTTTTGTAATCTTTTCCTTTAATTTTTATTGTTCCTTCACAATTTGATCTGCAGTTAGAAATTTGTTTCCAAAGCCTTACCATTTGTAACCTGCTTTATTCGAACTTATTTTTAAGCTTAATCGTCCTGTGAAATTTCACTTGATTTTTACCAAACTAAAGGGGGTTCTTGAATTTAAGCGTTTTGGAATTTAAAAGAATGAAGAAAAATAATTTCAAGGAAAAAAATTAATTTTTATATAACTAAATTTGCTCAATGTCCCACAAAATCAGTGAATATATCCCATCGTTTTCCGCAATAGTAAATGAAATATATAATTTGAAAGTATCCAGTGACTTGCGGAATTCCGTTGAATATCTCCCAGCTGAGTTCGTGAGTAATTGGCGTTTTCCCGTGGGTCAGTACTTGGATTAATTTCAGGTCGTCCTTAGAAAATTTCAGTCTTGGCAGCATACAAAATCAGTAGCACTCAATCGACAAAATTTTGATGATGATGATGTTCGAAAATTACGATGACTTCGTTTGATGCAACAGTGATCTCCGATTTTTGAATTTACTATGTTTCACCTTGCTGTAACAGACGATCCAGGTCTGAAGTAATCTGCAATCCCACGACAAAAAAAAATTTTGCTTTCACCTTGCCACAAAAAGATGATCCAGTATTTTTCGGAAGATGATTAAAATGGCGTTAAGTTAATTTGGCGGCAATATGATTGAAGTAACCTTCGAATAATTTTCGATGAACTTTTCGAAAAAAGAAACGAAAAAAAATTCACTTGAGTTAACAACTCTTGAATTAAAATATATTTCATAAAGAAAACAACTTTTAATGAAAATAAAAGCTTATAGTTCCTTAAACTTTTGGATACTATAGCAAAAAGTTAAATTGAAAGCTTAAGTATCACTCTGTACTAAATATTCAGGAATCGCAGCTCTGCCTACCATGAAGTGAGGTTGAAATCCAAAGAAAGGAATAAGTTAGTTAGAGATACTTTAATGCAGTGATCGAGAATACAAATTATAAGTTTGAGGAAGATGAACGATCTCCCTCCATTACGAGATTACAGTTTGAGTGGGAAACGAGTTTCAGCGTTCTCGGGTGAACGGACAAAAAAAGTCGTGTTTGTTCGCACAACCTGAAAGTGTTAGTTTATGTTGTCTAACGTAGTAGCGCTAACGGTTAGTGAGTGAGTGTAGGTGGAGTGTAGAACAACAATAACCGATAAGCTTTATATCTAGAAGAGAAATTAATTACGAGCAACTATTTCAGTTCTAAACGTAAATTTGCTTGATTTAACTCATAAAAAGAACTTGAACACTATCATAATAGAAAAACTAATTTATTATAAGAACGAAACATATTAAAATAGTATCGCCATATTGAATACAACAAGGTTGAATGAGCGTCACCTCTTGACCAGAAAACAGAAAGAAGAAAAGACACAGATAAAAACGACGAGAACTTGACTGTGGGAGATCTTGATTGCAGTAGTACCAACTACTGACATCTAACA
>WOFM01000638.1:170568-268574 GCA_011428145.1 Ericerus pela
TGTTGTAATTGACGTCAGAGAACGTTATTTCGAATTTATAGATTTGACTACTAGAACTATCAATCGTATTATGATCAATGTAAGTTTGTTTAATTGAGTGTTATATTTATCAAAATTTATTGTACTTTGATTACAATCATTTTTATTTTGTGGTAGAAAATTCAAGGTGCTGAAAAAGTCGAATTTGAAGATCATAATATGCCTTCGTTGAAATTGACGTGGAAAAATAACTTGGAAACGTTTGAACAAATAATTCAAATCTTTACCATTGTCGACGTAGAATTATCGTTCAAAAGCAACTCTGGTCAGCGACTACTGAACAAAATAAATGTCGAATTACTGAAACCGAAGACCTAATTTAATTATGTAGATGTATGAGCCATCAGAAGGCTCGTCGTATTTTATTCAGTTTGATTCATATGTTACCATTTGGAAGTTACTCGCCCTGAAATTCCTTCTTCGCTTTGTATTCGTCAATTTTTCTTGTTTTAATGAAAATATTTATTTTGAAACGGTACAAATGTTTGTAAATTGTGAGTATATTTGTAGTAATTTTAATTTTTATCAAAATTGATGGGTTTTAAATGTTTTGTTTTTTCGTTTTATATAGAATTCACGTTCGAAATATTATTTATAAAGAATACCCAATGCGGCTACGCAGAAATAATTCATAGATCTATGTAAACCATGATTGTGTTGGAATTATCATTATTAACCAGATTCAAATGGAAGAAAAAATGACTACCAAAACATTACGATAAAATACAAAGGCCTAGGTGATTGGAGAAGGTTATTAACGATTTTTAGACTTCAATTGGATAAGAAATAATAAAAAAAATTAATATTCTTATTAGAAAATGCTACAGGCTAAAAACTGTAGGAAACACTATCACTCCAGAACCACTGGACTGATTTGCATAAGATTTTACAGAAAAAATTTTGTTTTTCCAAGGAAGGTTTATTACCATCAAGAAATTCCGTAGTTTCCCTGGAGGAAAATTTACCATTTTTTACCTCCTATGAAAACAGAAAACGGGCAAAATATTTCTTGAACCAAACGAAAATGAGTATGAAAAAATTGAAAAAAAACTCCGATTTCTTTGTTCATTGTTTGAGGATTACTGGTTGGTGAGGTGGATATGATTCTCTCCATTTAACATTTAACTAGGTTTCATTTTTTTCCCTTCATTGGATTTTATTTGAGTCTACATAAAAGCGTTGAAACAATTATTAGACACCACATAAATGAAGCTGCTAGTGATGGTAAAATATCAATATGGATCAAATATTGAAAATATCAATTTTATATTTTGTATTAATCTTTTTTTTTTTTTTGGAATAGCATCAAACTCCCATCAACTGACAATGAGTAATATAAGAAAATTAATATGAAGGGAACTAAGAACTTAAATAAATAACTCGTCCGTACCTCAGACGTATATGTGGGCTGCCAAAAAATTTTGGTCTATACCAAGTACTCTATTTTCAGTTATTTTAATTCCAGATAAAAGATCAATGTTTAATGATGGTACATAGTGTACATTCTTGAGTCTTATGACTGTTTGTTTTCTTTCGGAATTCTCGACTTTTATGAACATAGTACCTATATGTGTTACAATTCTTAATAATGTATCCTGGATTGCACATTCCAGCTCAATTGGTTTCTCTAGCATTATAGGATTAGACAATTTAGACAAGTCTGAAATTACGTGAGCAATTGCTCCACCATCTAACATTATTCTTTTGGTCAAAGGGACATAATTCGAAGTTAATTACTGTCTGTGACCATTTGAGGTAATTAAATTAATTAAATTCCTATCCTGTTTGCTTATTTCCGTTTCAGGGTTTTTATATTTGAGCATCATTGACCACTGAACTTCATTTTCTTTCTTATTTTTATTGTTATTGTTGTTATTATTATTATTTCGTCCGTATCGGGTATTTTGTGCAGGACCATCTGGTTTATTTTGGAGTAATGTACCCTCTTTATTTGACAGACATATATTTGTCATGTATCCTTTGCCATGACACTTAAAGCATACTATTGGATTCAAATTTGGCAAAGTATTTTGATTTTGATAATTATTATATTTTTTATTTTCATATTTATTATTATTTGAGGAAGACATCTCAGGTTCTTGATTATTATTATATTTCATTTTCCCCTGATCTGTATTTTGATTGTGGCATGGGTTTCTATCGTTATTATTAAATCTGTTGTAATTTCCACCATATTGAAACTTGATTTTTATTATTGTGGTTGGAATTACAATATGTATTATTATTATTAGTATATTTCGACTTGTTCTCGTCATATAACCTGTCTGACCTCTCAATTAATATGGCATGAAGAGTTTCTATTGTTTTTTGATCCTGACTCAAGGTATTAAATTCCAAATGTGTCATGTCATAATCCATATTAAGAGATATTAATAATTGTTCAATTTCCTCCTGTTTGTCCAAAGGTTTCCCACAATCTCTTATTTTTTAAGCTGATCTTGAAAAAAGATCTAAATAGCTACGCATATTTCCCTTACTGTGAAATTTTAGCTTTTGAAATGCCTGTTTGGCATTGATATACGTGACTTGAGTGCAGCTCTTATATCGCTCATCTAATACTTTGAATATTTGATTAATCGTTTGCAAATCTTTTACCCTCTCAATGAGTTCATTATTAAGTCCCTGATAGATCAATGCTTTTCCTTTTTCCTGGTTTTGGAAATAAGACATACGGTTTGCTGGACTAACATTTCCACGATCTAAATTCAAAAAAATGTTTAGTTCTAGGCCCCAAAATAAAACTTCAGTCTCAATGTCATGCATGATGGGATATATAGTCCCTTAGCATACAAAGTCGATATCATAATGGTTCTCCTTGCGTCATAATTTCCCCCATCAAAGACTTTTTTAGTGTCAAAACGTGACATTGTCTTTAATTAATTTTAAAATCAGTTGAGAAAACAATAAAAATGGAATTAGAGGATGTAGACCCTACCTCAGAAACATGAGAACTTAAATCTAAGGGTAACACGGTCTTAGCCGCTCGATAATACAAATCACAGTCTCAACCATGTGATAGGGAATGAAAATTATAATATCAAGTACAAAAAATTCAACAATTCACACAATATAATAAAATAATTTTATATGATATTACTTTCAGCTGACAATGAAACGATCTCTTCGCCGTTCTGTTTATGGATTAATTATTTTCGATCGAATTCTCCTTGCCAGAAATTATTCAAGGCAGATCTTTTAATGTAGGAATGAATCTTTCAGAAAAAATTATAAAATCTGTTAATCAGGTTTGAACATAAGAATTAATAATTTGGCAAATTACCTTTTATCAGATTGTCTGAAAATATTAAGCACAATAAATTTTATCTGTTGGCCTTCAACAATTGAATGTAGTATTATTGTATTTGAGCAAGAAAAAATTTGTCACTAAAGATTATGTTGCTTTTTCCAATTTTGACTATGTTGATTTCAATACAATGAATTCAACAAAGTTTTACTCGAATTTTACCATTCAGGACAAATGAGATAAAGTTTGAAAGAAATACCCAAAGTACCTTTCAGGTTTCAACTTTTCCAATCTCTTGTCTCTGATTTTTCATGAAAAAATGATCCAAAATTACAAATTTTAACCCGAATTTCCCAATCTTTTAGATGAAAATGGACATCAATAAACCCAAAATTACGAATTTTAACACGTATTTCGTGATCTTTTAGACGAAAACAGGCATCAATAAACCAAATAACAATTAATTAATAAAATTTTATCACTTATATTTTATTTTATATTGATGTTTGCTGCGTTTTTCCGCACTTTTTACCGCTTTTTTCGCATTCTCGGAGCTTTTACTTTGCTGATACCACATCAATTGACTTGACTCTGACTTTTACAAACTTTTATTCTCGCCGAAATACCGCAATCACAGCTTCCAATCGCCTTTAATTCGATATCCGGTTCTCAAACCACAGAATTATTTTAAATTTTATCTTCTTTTTTACCAGATTTTTGATCTCGATGACTCCACTAGCATTGAATAATTTTACGTCGTTTTTACTGAAATTTCGATCGATACATTTTAACAATTCTTTTAATCACTTTTATACGATTCACATTTACTTTTATAGCACAATTTTAGCTTTTCAATTTTAATTTTTAACAATCAGAAATTCGTGACGAATTTTACTAGGCGCTAAGCCTTATCATTTTACTTTAACTTTTACAAAAGCGCTTTTATTTTAATTACGCACAAAAACACATTCTAATTACTTTTAGCACTGTGCAATTCCAAGCTCTGGCTACCATGTTGAGGAGAGATGAGATCTTTGAATTCGAACACAGTGAAAAACGGACAGTAGAGTTGAAAGATTTATTCACTTCATTGTTACAACAACATGATGAACAGAAATCAACCTACGTTCGATCAGTGATAGAAACTAGTGTGATAGAAAAGGTTTCAGATGGCAATCAGTGTTGCTACATATGAAACATAATAAAGTTACGAGTTTATTATTTTACAGGTTGTGTATGAGTTTGTAACTGCCTAACTTTTCCCTATGCAAAATGAGAAAACCGAGCAATGTTAATATGTGCACTTTATTACAAGAGTATAAAACATCTACTGGACATACAGCAAAAACTGAGTCAAGAAAAGACAGAAAAACGAAATGTACATTATTTACAAAATACGTGCATAGTACGCTGACAAGCCAAAGCCTGAAAATAAGATAACCGTATAACCGTTACAAGGTGCGATGAACTTAACCTACATTAGATTCGTCATTAGATAAGAGGTGCAATTTAAGTGAAGGGAGATTAAAGTGACATTTGTGAATATGGGCCTAAGTAAAGGAATTGATTTTAGAGTATGGTTAGTCATTTAATATGTTTGTGAGTAGATATTCTTTTTTGAAATAATTTAATTTGAAAAACTCAGAAATTATTAATACATGGAATACTAGAGATAGATGTGATGCTAAAGCAGTTTTATTGGAATGGTTGGATGATGAACATGCAAAATTAATTTTTGGTGAACCTTGTCCCAATAATTTGTAGGAAACACATTAGTGATTATAGAGAACCACAAACAATAATGAGTAATTTAGTGATAACAGACATATACACCCTGAAATATTATTCTAAAAGTATGGAGTTGAATGATTGGTTTGAAAAATTTGAAGACATAGAAAGAAAGATATGAGTTATGAATAAAAAGTGGACAGAAAGCTGCACATTAGAGGTAATGAAACTTCAAATGTTAGTTGCTTTTCTGAAATTATCAGTGAAAATAAAAGAAGAAATGATATATGAACAGATTAAGACAATTATTATGGAAGAAGATGTGTTATCAAAAGAACACAGAGGGATGACAAAACAGAAGTGCTAAGTTTCTAGCACCAAATAAATTTAGAAAATTTAAGACAAATAATTCTTCAGAATGAGTCATATACATATAGATGCTATAACTGTAGTGCATATGGTCATGTATCTAAAAAGGTACTGTAAAAAACTGAAAGACTTCAACCCACTCCTAAGAGAACAAAGACCTATGAAAGTACAAAGAGGTAGCATCTACTGGAATTGTTACAAGAAACTAAAAGTTAAGCCAAAACTCAAACCAATTTGTTTCGTAAAATCCACATAGAATTAAAATGAACCAAAACTGAATCAAACAGTTTCAGAGGCGAGTTAAAGTGGTGATGATTATCAAAAATCAAAGGAATGAAAACATGAAAAGAAATATAAGAAGAAGAGCAGTCATCATCATCATAAAAAGGGAGCTTGCTCGCCAAAAAGAAAATGTAAACAAAGTCCAAGCTCAAACTCACAAAGTAGTTTGTCAAGTTCATAAGAATAAAGTTTGTCACTGAGCAGTAGTAACAGAAAGTCAAGGAAATTGCGTAAGTCATCAATTAAAAGTAAAGGTAGGTATAAAAAGACTTAGTTATTTAGCAAAATTTAAACATAATACAAGTTCAAAATGTTATAATAAATGTAAGTAGAAACTGTGAAATCAAATTTACTGCAGGCACAAGAGCCACTGATTACTTTATAAAGAGATTAGACAATTTAATAGAATTTAAGAGTCTTAATAATCCTGAAATTATTTCTTGTGCAAATAAGGATAAGTCAGTAGATATACAAATCACTCACAAAGGAAATCTATTTATTAAAGACATTAATAAGAAATCATTTATATATATTTTTATAAATTACTTTAGGGATAACAGGATAATATAATTTAATAGATTAAATAAAAAATTGTGTAGGTATATTTTTAGGTGACAAATACCTCCTCTCTTTTAACTGCAATGTGTCAATGATTTTGTCAGATAAATGAAGGTTATGACAAGTACAGACATAAATGTGCGAGTAAGAGAGCTATGTTGGCTAATGCAATAACATTTCTATGTGGCATCTGTATTCTGTTTACTGCATTTCATCATCATATAGTCAAAAGGGAGAATGACAATTTACTGATGTGACGATATACAAATATGAGTGTTAATGAGTAGAAATATATTGTTACAAATTGGGTGTTATTTCATCCCTTTGCTAATGATATTTAAGAAATGATACAATTTAAGAGATCATGACTGCACATTTCAAATCTCAACTCTTTCAATGCATGAATATGAAAATGATGTAGGTATTTAATAATTTTGGTACAGATGTATCTATTGAAACATTAATGTTTAATTTTTTATATAATAGGAGCTTCACACCCTAACCGCCATTTTCTGTCTTTTTCATAAATCCTAACTTAGCCCACCTACTAAAATATTATAAATATAATACCTGTATATTTACAACACATTGATATTCAAAAATATTGATACACAAGCATATCGATGCTTTAATTAACATTGCATTCCAGCTGCATGCAGTTATTGTTCATTAATGAAGGAAAATACAACGCTAAATAACTGTGTGAGTGCTGGTGCAGTTTTGTGTGACCAAGAATTGTAACCTGAAGGTTGCGGTTTGAATCCCAGTAAAAGCGATGAAATTTAAAAATTAATGAGAGTGTGAGCTAGTATGTGTGAATGATTGAGGAGAGTGAATGAGATTGGGAGCATGAGAGAGTTGGAGTGAGAGGGTGAGTCCAATTGGGAGAGCAAGTGCAAGACAGTGGGAGTGAGAGTGAGATAGCCAGTGTGAGAGAAAGAAGAGTTGAAAATAAATTTTTCAATTTGAATCATGTCTCTGATATTGTTCACAGAGGGATGAGATAACTGTGACATCTATAGTCGGCCATAAAAATTATGGAGAACTATATTCCTACACAGGTGATATTATTTCATAATATCCCCAAATTCCATTGACTCTTTTTCCTTCACAAATTTATCTTCTTTTTATTGTTTAAAAACTACTGTAAACATAGACAGTATCTAATGGTATTCGATGACCCTATTTACACTGGTCCCTCTAATACATGAGTCCTCTCTACTTCCTGTATCCCTATTTCACATTAACCATAGTGTAAAACCATATCCTCAAAATACCTAGTATATAAACTCATGTTTTTCATAGAATGTTTCGTACTCTACTTTTACAACTAAGACTGTGTAATATATACACTGTTCTTTAAACTTTGAATGTTATAAATTATTATTTTATTATATGAATTAACTCTTTGTATTTGAATTATTTTATCCAAAAGCTCATTCCCAAAAGTTAAAGTTCACCATACGAGTGCGTATAATAAACTATTTAAAACAATTAACATTTAGAGATATTAATACTTATTTCTGAAATTAATATACTCATGTAAAGTGTAACTCATAAAGAGTGTTCTATCAGGTACAATACAACCTCTTTTGTGCCATTACAATAACATCCGATTGTAGGCCAAAGCGTGATATCGCACCATACACACCTTTATCTGCTTGAAATATATTATTTTGTTTACCCCCCAAAAGGATGCTCATGATCATATAACAATGAGCATGTAACGATATTTTCGTATCGTTCATAATATAAAATATTTTCGTATTACTAATTATCATCATCATCATTACTTTCTCTCTATTTTTCTATTATTTCCCATTCATTAACTCTCACATCATTTCTTTAAGTCAAGACTTGTTTGATGACATCATTTCCTACATAAACAGTTACTGTGTTTACTCATAAACAATGAACTCATCTTTTGTTTACACTATTTCTGAAATCTTGCATATATACTAATTTCTACTAATTTATTTGTGAACACCCATTTTATGTCATATTCTTATGAGACCATTGGTCATACTTACTGTACATATATTTCTATTAACCAATAAGATCAAAACCCTTCTCCAATACTCTGTAAATTCGCCTGAACTTTCCTCTTTTTACTTACTATATAATCTCATGTTTTGTACTATTTCATTCATTCTAATTCATTCTAATTTGTTCTGAAACTCTTCTTAATGTTGTTAATATCTTACCTATTCTTTTAATTCTTGATGTTTATTACTGTTACTCTTCTATAAAGTTTATGTCTAATACACCTTTTTAACTAACTTGTGTATTTGATTGTTCTGTTACGATATATAACCGTCACAGAATAATTGGCGCCCGAACAAAACAAATTGTGTTTCTAATTGTGATAAAAAAGTCAAAATAATTTTCAAAAAAATTTGAGAAAAAATAAAAATTTTATAAAATAAAAAGAAACACAGCGTCTTAAAATGCCGATATTAACGTGCAGATATATTAACGTGCAGTAAAAATTCCAAGTAAAAAGAATCCAGTTTCCAGTCCATCCAATCCAAAATTCAACAGACGACGTCTCTGCAGCAAAGTCTTCCGAAGAAAACACGCCAAATCTCTGATTACCTTGAGGATTGAAGATCGTGATGTCAGGATACCGTGGTGCAGATATGTTAAACTGTTACAACAAAATCAACAACAAAAACTTGTGAGTCCAACAACATTTACTAACCCTATGATCAACGAAGATCTCGATAACGATAACGCTAACACACCTAACTCAAAGTGTTTCAACCAAACTCACTGGATCTCAACTCTCACCAATCTTGAACTAAAAAACGTATGGTTAAACATTTGTGATTTACCTCTCCCTAAAGTTAAAAACAGACCCGAGTTACAACTTGCTCTAGGCTTTTTTATCCAAACTCACCCTAAACATCCTATTAACTCTCTCCTTCATAAAACTAATATTGATGATCTAACCATAAAACCTAATTCAGAACGTCTTGCAAAAATAATAACCAATCAAAAAATATCAGACACCTCTTTTGACGATAATACCTTAATAACATTCGACGATTCCGAATACCTTCCTGAATCTAACGAAATTTCATAAGGTTCAGAAGAAAACACTCCAAACACATCAACATCTACAATCATTCAAAATCATAACAAAACAATTCCACAAATTTCGGAATACATCCATACATCTTCCAAATCTCCAGAAGAAGCTTATTACAAATCAAATCTTCTAACAAAAAGACTACGAGAAATAGCTGAAAACATGGCTAATACTAATAATAATAATACTAACAATGGAAATAACAGATCTTCCACATTTTCAAATTTACCTTCAGAAAATATAAAAACATTTTTAACCCAATTTGAGAACGAATGCGAAGCATTTGGCTGGCTAGATGATGCTACAAAATTCAGAAAAATAAAAATTGCATTTACCGGAAACGCTCAACTAATATTTAACGAAATATTAGCGAACGATCCTACAATACTAACATACGAATTACTGAAACCAAAATTGTATGAATCATTTAAAAAAACAGTTCCACAATTACGAGAAACTCTCCATAAACAAGTTTACAAAGGAGATGATGATTTCCTAGACTTTGTTATATTTGTCTCTAAAACTTTAAAAGAGATAGAACCTTGTATAACAGACGAAAGGATAATAGATCATATCTATAGATCTCTCGGAGAAAAAGAACGAGAACATATTGTGAAAATGAGAACAAAAACAGTTCCAGAATTATATAAAGCATTCGATGATTATCTATACTGTAAAGATAAAACAAGACCACTCATAGATCCACTTGTTACCATCGAAGTAGAAAAATTAAAATCACAGTTAGAATCATATAAACTAGCTATGGAAGAAGCTAATTCAGAAATGCTAAAATTAAAATCATCTAAAAAACAAATTAATGCAATAAATAAAAAAGAAGACATCACAAAAAATGAAGAAACTTCAGAAGAAACTAGTCTAGCACAAGAAGTTAAAAAACTTGTAGCTGCAATTACTAACACTAAAATTAATAATGGTAATAACACATCACAAAATAGGCAAAACAATAATTCAAATTACCGTGGAAATATAATCCAACAAAATTTTAGAGGAACAAGTCGAGGACGAGGATATTACAATAACTATAATAATGGAAATAATTTTAATAATTTTAACCAAAATGGTAATTCAAGTAATTATCCCACTCTTCCTTCCCCTCAAAATTACCAAAACCAATATTTCCATAATACAAATTATCGAGGAAATAATTATCGTAGAAATCCAAGATTTCAACGAAGTTATTTCAGAAATAATAACTACAGTAACTACGGACAATATCCTAATTACAATAACAACATGCCTATGATGTACGCTATGCCATTTAACGCAACTCCAACTCAAAACTAGAATGTTGTACAAAATCCACAGACAACATTTCCAGCAATTATGTATCCAACGCAAAATGCAACACCAAAAAACTCGCGAGTGCCCCTACAGCACTTACACGAGATGTTGCAGGGGAACTATGTGAACAAAAACATATAAATGAACCTACAGAAATTTAAAAAAAAACGTATGATATTACAAAAAAATCCGAATGTTATAGTCATTGCTCCAACCAGAAAAAACGAGATCCAATGTCGTTTATACCTTCCATGTAACGTATTAGGTATAGATACCTATGGATTAATAGATTGCGGTGCAGAATCAACACTAATACATTGGAAATTTGCAAAAAATGTTCCATTAGAACGAACATACGATGTTTTATATGCTGCAAATGAAATTGAACTCAAAATAAAAGGAATTGCAACTATTCCAATTATTTTTAAAGGACATTCATTTCCAATAAAAGCATATGTCGTAGAAGATCTAATTGAGAATGTTATTATAGGCTATGATTTTTTAGAAAAATATAAAGCCATAATAGACTTTTCGTCAAGCAAATTCTCAATACCATGTGATGATAAAATCATTTCAATTTCCATACCGAAGAACTCTTCAACAAACAATAACTCAGAACAAGTAACATTTGTACGAGCAACAAACGACTATATTATTCAACCTTACGAAATAATTTACCTACAAACATTACCACCATTCACTGAATTCTTGAAAAATGAAAAATTTATGAATAAAACAGGTTTGATTATCAAAAACGAAGAAGTTTTAAAAATTTTCAATCCAACAAATTTATTAAAAAGAGTACGAAAAAATCAAGTACTAGGAACATTAAAGTACATGGTTGATCAAAAACCAACTCAACAAAAAGTTTGCGTAACACAAAGCAAATTGTATGATCCAGAAGGAACAGAAGTTAATATTTCTAAAAATATTACAAATGAACAAAAACAAAAAGTTATTGATGGAATAAAAAATTATGTTGATATTTTCACTCATTCTACAAAAAATTTATCTTTAGCAAATGTTAAACCCATTCATATAGATTTAAAAGATAATAAACCAGTAGTTCGAAGAAACTATAAAATGGCATATAAAGAAAGAATGGAATGGCTAAAGAAAATTGATGAACTAGAAAAAACAGGAGTATTAAAAAGACAACCATCAACTTACGAATCACCAATGTTTCTGAAAAGAAAACCAGATGGATCATTCAGACCACTTGTAGATTACAGAGCTGTCAACCAAAAAATCAAGACAAGCAGAACTCGAGTACCGAGAATAGACTCGATATGGCTTCATTTACGAAGCAAAAAATTCTTTTCGATCATAGATCTGAACTCCAGATATTTCCAACTACCACTTGATGAAGAATCCAAACCAATCACAGGAATCAACATAGAAGGAGTAGGTTATGTATTCAACAGCAAGCCACAAGGACTTAGCTTAAGCCCCTCCGTATTTCAAAAAGCTATGGTAGATATCTTTCACGATATTCTATGGAAAAAAGTAATTATCTACATAGATGACATATGTGTCTTTGGCATAACATTTGACAAATGACACCATCAAAATTTTACAAAGACTGAAAAAATACAATTTCTGTGTAAAAACGAAAAAAAGTTTCTTTCTCCAAGACACAATAGAACTTCTAGGTCATAAAATTGGCAACGGAAAATTAGAACCACTTTCAAAAAATATTGATGCAATAAGAAACATGAATCCACCCAAAACACTCAAAGAAGTACGAAGATTCATTGGTAAGTGGGGATACAACAGAAAAATGATACCAAATTTTACAAAAAAGATGTTACCCATCATGAAAATTCTTGAAGGAAAAGACAGTCGTTCTAACGAAAGAATAGAATGGTTACCAGAACATCAAAAATGTTTCGACAACATGAAACATATCCTTCTTTCAGAACCAGTCCTACAAATTAACAACCCAGAAGCATCAACCTACATAGAAGTAGATGCATCAAAAGAAGCTATAGGTGCAGTATGCAGACAAATTGATCCTGTTACCAACAAAAAATATACCATTGGATATTTTTCAGAAAAATTAAAGGCGAGTCAAAAACACTTGTGCTCGTTTGATCTTGAGATGTTTGCAATTACACAATCTTGCCAACATTTCAGAGATTTCCTTCTTGGTACAGATTTTATAATCTATACAGACCACCAACCGATAACTTACCAACATCGGATGAAAACACCTTCACCCAGACTTGCAAGATTAGTCTCTAAACTAGGAGAATTTACATTTGATATAAAACATATATCAGGAAAAGACAACGTAATGGCAGATTTTCTTTCCCGACCATTTCAAAATGAAAAAGATTTTATACGTTTTGAAAAACGACAATTTTTAATTGACCAAAATAAAAATGTCAACATGGTTACAAGATCAAAATCAAAAAATTTGGAACCACCCAAACAAAATAAAATTCTGAAAAAAGAAAATTTTGAAACCCAAAATT
This sequence comes from Ericerus pela, assembly GCA_011428145.1. Taxonomy (NCBI): domain Eukaryota; kingdom Metazoa; phylum Arthropoda; class Insecta; order Hemiptera; family Coccidae; genus Ericerus; species Ericerus pela. Next base: position 183,680 of record WOFM01000638.1, read on the forward strand.
AATAAAAAGAATATTATCAACGACGATAATATTTTCGATCCAATCACTGGAAAAAATAAAGATGGAATCAAGAAAAATGAAACCATTTCATTTAAACCCGATGAAAAAATAAGAACACTAATTTATGGAAAAGACATTCCTATCGAAACACTGGCTGATCACCAACAGCTAGATGATTATTGGGGACAAGTTTATAAATTTCTTGTCGAAGATTTCATTTTTGATTGTAAATTGTCAAAACAAATTTCAAAACATGCTCATAAATTTTACCTTGGAAAAGATGACATTATCTACAAGAAAAAATCAATTCATGGTAATCCATACCAGGATGTTCCTGTAATTCCAACATCTTTAATACCAACAATCCTGAAGGAATGCCATGATGACCCAATCAATGGAGGACATTTTGGACGACAAAAAACATTAGAAAAAATAAAATCCAAATATTTTATTCTGAAAATTTCACGGAAAGTGAACGATTATATAAGTTCTTGTCATGAATGTCAAATGTAACAACGAAATCCAAAAGAAATCGGAATGATGAAACCAATTCCTGTCAAGGAATTCGATCCATTTTCCCATATCGAAATAGATTTCATTGGAAAATTTAATAACAGTTACGAGGAGAACTATGTTCTCATAGGTGTCGATAAATGCACTAATTATTGCATTATAAAACCTGTTAGACATCCTAACGCGAACAGTGTCGTTAAATTTCTTTAAAAAATTATGACTTCTCACGGAAAACCAAAATTAATATCGTGTGATAACGGAACACACTTCAGAAACGACATCGTACATAAATTCTGTAAAGACAATAACATTAAAATAATCTACTCATCAGCATATAGTCCACAAACGCAAGGACTAGTTGAACAAACTAACGGCATTATCAAAAAATGCTTAGCGAAGTATAATCCAAAGACCAAGGACGAATGGATTGACACACTTTATAACGTAGTGTATGCGTACAATACATCGCCCATTTACTACTTAAATAATACGTCACCATTTTTCTTCCTTCATGGTTATCAACCCTGTACACAGTTAAATGACATATATTCAATACCGTCAACAAAACCAATGACCAAAAGAAACAACGTACTCAACAATTTAAAATCGACGAAAGAAAATATTCCCGTATTAAAACAGAAAGCGTCAGAAATAAATTCTCGAAACTACAATAAAAACAAAGTTTCGTATGAATTTAAACCAAACGATCTGGTATTAATTCGGCAAAGTAAAAATGTCGCAAAAAATAAATTTAAATACCAAGGACCATTCAGAATTTTGAAGAAAAATTCAAATTTAAATTATACGATACAATATACGTATAATGACGATAGACAACCTACTGAAGAAAATGTTCATGTCAGACGACTTATACCTTATGTCATAGAAAAAATGACATAAACAACACTATTATTCCACCAGAAATTAAAGACTCGAAACAAAAATCGAATCTTAAAATTTTATCCGTGAATAATAAATCAACGACTAACTTTAAAAAACCAACAATTGAAAATGTAAGCGATGAAGAAAATAAAGAAGATTCATTACATGATATTATAATATCAATGAATAGAAATAGAAGCAGAAAAGATTAATGATATTTTGGCTTTATTTTAGGCTCAAACGTCATACTATTATTTTCCTTTTATTATTTGTTTTATTTCCTCTCAAACAACTTCTTACCTTTCCTTTTTACATACTTTTACGTGTAATTCCTCAAACTTGGGAAAACATATATATTTTTTGAATCAAATTTTACAATTTTTGAAAATTTTATGAAAATTTATATATTGTATTTTGTTAGTATTACGTATTTTTTTATATGTATTATGTTAATTTATTTATTTTATTCTTTTTTGACCCATGTCCGTGTTGATCGACGACCCCGTCTGGCCAACTGTTGTCGTTTCGGCGCGATGTCAGGTCCATTGATCCCATTATCCTTTGGCGCAGATCTTTTTGCAGTGCTTCTCCAGTTTGCTGTCGGATCAGATTTCGCAGTGAACTTGAAGGGCTTGTAAACTGAACTCGACGATGCTATGTTCCGAGGAACTCCAAAGGGATATTTTTCTCTCTTCTCCTTATTCTCTTTTATTAAAGAAGAGATGGATTTGCGAGATGCTTTAAGGTTTTTATGATCTTTTCGAACGTCTCGGATGTTAATCGTATTGTTCAAATCAGGTGTGGTTGCCCGATTTTGAGACCAATTAGGTGTTTCTACCCAACTTTCGATATTGGACAAAGTCCACAACTTCTCCCCTTCAGATGGTTTGTTAGACACTTTCCATATGTTGTCAGATGTCCCAGTGGACACACGAGTAAGAACTACTCGTGGAAGTGGCTTCACTTGAGCAACAGAAACTTTTTCCAACAGAACAATGCACTTTTTAATAAAAGGTACATTTGTTTCCCCGATCGAACGTTTCTCTTCCTCAGTAAAGTTCACCTGAACACCAACATCAACTTTTGGTTTACAGAAAGTTGGCATATAGTCAACATCCCGATACTTCAAAGCATTGAGCTCGTCTTCAAGTTTTGTCTTGCTAATGAAAATATAGGGATAACGTTTATCTATGTACGGCGTTATAATCCTATTGCGGATTGTAGCTAGTCCGATACACCCAAGCGTCATCTTCCTAAACCCCTTTTGGATATTTTCCATCTTCCTTATAAGCAACTTGTTTATAACCGAGCGAATTGAAATTTCTTGTTTACGATATTGAAACTTAGGTTTCATTAAAAAATTTTTCGTATTGAAAAAATTAAAATTTTATTTTTTCGAAAATAAAAATTAATTACGCCCGTACCAAGGAATTAACGCGAACTCCGCGAATGGAACAAAATTCAAAAATTTCTAACGTAAAACCGAAACACGAAAAAAAGTACAAGTACGATCTTGCTGTTTGAAATAGACGTAAAATTCGCGATAGATACACTATTTCGACCAACAATATCTGAACGGACTTAGACACGTAAAAAGGTTTAAACAATCTCGATAGAAAGCAAAAGACAAACTGATTTTTCGATTAAAATTTTGTGATTAAATACACATAATTTTTTCCCTTTTTCCCATTTTTTCTCCCTTAAAAATGATGTCAGCCTAACGTCAGCTTTCTTATTTCCAATAATTATTTAATTATTCTTGGTACAAAATCATTTATTTCATCTCTTAAAAATTAAATTTTAGAAAATCTCTATCTCTAAGTTTTGTCATATTTGCAATTTTGTGTTGCAGATGGATTTTCGTTCAAATCTTTTTGAGCATTTTTTCGTTTAAAGTCACAAATGGATTAAAAATCAGCAATCAGCACAACGTGCCTAATTCGATATTTACAGCATCCACAGGAGCCTATTTCGAAGAATATAAACGTTTACGCATATATCAACAAACTGTTCCAATAATATATTCAGTTCAATTGAACTTAACGAATTCCACTGAATTCATCAAAACCAATATTTATTCGCTTTCGACTAAGAAATGCGATTGGGATGATCTCACATGCAGATTACACCTTGTCAGCAAAAAATATAAAATTATTTTTGAATCTCTGATTCACTCGAACATTGCAACTGTTCAAGATTTTTATTCGCAACCTCATGGTTTACGAATAAAAAGAGAAACCGCTTTAAATAAAGTTAGAGATTTTTTCGGCGATCTTCTTTCTGTCTGTTGTATAGTTTTAACCTACAAAGATGGAGAATCCCTTTTAGAAAATGAAATTTCATTAAAATCCCAATACAATGCTTTAAAAGATATAGTTATATCAGACCATTCAGATTTATTAAATATCACTGGAAATATAAAATCCATATCCAAAAATTTCCAACATTTTTACGATGACTATATCACAGCAAGAAAAATTCTTGACAACACTTTGTCAAAATACGAAAAAGAATCATGGATTATCTGTGATATCACCAATTACGAAAATTCAATTCGAATGTATTACGACTCGTATATGCTCCATTCCATGAAAATAAACTATATCCTTAATTCTTGTAAAGATCACCACTTACCCTCAATTGTTGTATCTAACAACACTCTATATGAAGATCTATTAAAATTAACCCCCCTCTTGTTAAAAAACAAGCATGAACTGACAATTCCCATTGAAGACCTTATGACTTACTATCATATGGATCTTATTAATTGTAATATATACGACGATATACTTGAAATAGAATTAAAAATCCCTGTTAAACAAGCTAACTCTAATTATCGACCTTATAAATTTATTCCTTTAACTTTTAAATCCCATAATAATCAACTTTGCTCTTGGGAGCAAGAACCATCAATTATTATCCATAATTCCGATGATGAATCTGTACGATACATCACAGGAACCGATTTACATTATTGTAACCCAGAAAAACAATTATGTTATCTACCAGATAACAGAGGATCCGACAAAGTTTCCTCATGTGCTAAAACATTATTTCTACGAAAGCCATATAATGATATTCTTAAATCATGTTCTTTCCGCTGTGAAACTAATCACGGAAATACAATAGTTCACCAATTTGCTGAAAACAAGTTTGCAATTACCAATCCTCTACGTTTATTTGCTACTGATACCTTATCCTCTAAATCTGTTGAAATCTCAACAATATCATCATATCCTGGAACAATTCTCTTAACAGTTCCATGTCATGTCTAAATTGAAAACAAATTGGAAAATGATTTATCTGAAACCATTATTCCAAGAGGTTTTCCATGCCCCCGAGATATGCCCGATGATGTTCATATCGAGCATCATATTCCTCTTTTATGGACTAAATATGATGTTGTAATTGATTCCGATATCAAAAGGACAATTGCATTACCAAGCATACATGCTTATAACCCCAATTGGACTATGTTCATACCACATTTCTCTCCTATCAGTCCTACTAATGAACTCAAAGAAAAACTTGATAATTTTGAAATTAAATTCAATAATATTGGAGATCGCAATTCAATTTCATTAATTACTATTATTATATTAATTTGGTTATGTTTTATTACGTTTACTGTAATTTATTTATTCCTTATATTTTGTATAAGATTAAGAAAAACATTAGAAAGTAAACATATTGCGCAACTATTATATGATTTGACAAGTCCTGTAGAAAATAATATGAACAAAAATTATGAAGATGTCAATGTTAAAAAAGATAACTCGAAATAAGTTTTAAAAATTTTGTATTATGATATATATCAATTGAATGAATATTATGTTATATAATTAACAATGTTTTATGAATATTATGTTAAAAATCTATACTTTATATCCAAGTGATCCAACCTATCCTTACTTCCAAATTCATGTTTTTACCAAACATTAAATTTCAAACTACCAGGGTATTTATGTAACGATATTTTCGTATCGTTCATAATATGAAATATTTTCGTATTACTAATTATCATCATCATCATTACTTTCTCTCTATTTTTCTATTATTTCCCATTCATTAACTCTCACGTCATTTCTTTAAGTCAAGACTTGTTTGATGACATCATTTCCTACATAAACAGTTACTGTGTTTACTCATAAACAATGAACTCATCTTTTGTTTACACTATTTCTGAAATCTTGCATATATACTAATTTCTACTAATTTATTTGTGAACACCTATTTTATGTCATATTCTTATGAGACCATTGGTCATACTTACTGTACATATATTTCTATTAACCAATAAGATCAAAACCCTTCTCCAATACTCTGTAAATTCGCCTGAACTTTCCTCTTTTTACTTACTATATAATCTCATGTTTTGTACTATTTCATTCATTCTAATTCATTCTAATTTGTTCTGAAACTCTTCTTAATGTTGTTAATATCTTACCTATTCTTTTAATTCTTGATGTTTATTACTGTTACTCTTCTATAAAGTTTATGTCTAATACACCTTTTTAACTAACTTGTGTATTTGATTGTTCTGTTACGATATATAACCGTCACAGAGCATTTATACTTTTTCCTCTCTCCCCAAAGTCCCAACTAACCGCCATGTCTATAGGTGATTCTGACATCACACCAGGCTCATAGCCAGGAGGAGACAAGGGGCAGCTTCCCCTGGCAGCCATCTTTGCCCCCTGGAAAAATTTTCTTTTTTTTTAAATTTAAAAAAGAGGAAAAAAGTAGTTTTTGTTGCTATTTTTTTCTTCTGCCCCTCCAAACAAAAAACGCATTTTTTTTAGTATAGCTAAGATAACCCATAAAAAAAATTTTGGCTTCCCTGGTCTGCATTTTGCCCCCTTGGGATTTTACTCTGGCTACGGGCCTACCTCACTCACTTCTTGGTATAAGTTTTTTTCAGAGCTTCAATGTAGTTTGTCACAGGGAATTAGATAAATTATATGGGTACTAGCCTACTCGTAGTTTTGATTGACCAAAGACGTACCTACATAGAGAGAATAAAAGATAAACCATATATTTAAGTCAAACCCCTGTATCAGGGCTTATAAATGTACAAAAAGTTTATGTGAATTTATTTTAGTAACAAATCGTACATATATTTTGTGTAAGTACAGTACAAAAAATTATTCTCAGCATGTAATTTCATTCAATTTCTGAAGATCTTGTACCTAAAAATTAAACAAATTAACTTGATTTTAGAATGTACTTATTATATTGATAATTCGCCCATCTGACTAATTACTTTATAATATATGGTCAGTACACAGTACCTTCAATAATAACTCTTTTTCTCTGGATGCTGCTTTTTCTAAGAGATTTTTCACTTTGATCAGCAAATGATTTTTTTGAGAAATTTGAGAATTTAGTAATGAAACCTCCTCACCTTCTATAATTTGAAAATAAATCTTATAAGAATTTAAGTAGGCTGTATATATTTTCAAATAACATAAAATTAAGATTATTGAATTTTCGCATTGGATAACGTACTATGAAATCGATCAATCAACTTCTGTAAAGAATCAATTTTTTGGTATGCAGTTTTCAATTCTTTATCTAACGTCGATGTTTTTTCAATAGCTGACAAATAATTTTTTTGCAAATTTTGCAGCTCTGCGTTCAGTTTGTCAACAGAACTCTAAAATTAAAAAAGCAACATTATTGCTCAATAGCTCAAGCCGCCAGGTTACTTACCTAAAGTGTTGATGTTTTTCTTTACATCTAATATCAGTGATATGATACGTAGAAATGAAGAAATAATGAGAAAAAGTTAGACTACCCAGCAGGATTTTTAAGTGGGTTTTTGAAAAAAATCTACTTACTTTTGGTTAAGCGAGTTGAAATTTTTATTTAATAAAAGCTAATTATAGGTACTTAATGTTTTTTTCTCAAAAATATTGTAAATTTCTTTACCTTAATTTCATTAGAAAATTTAAAAAAAAAATTTCAATGTCTGCTTTTCGCATAGCCAGTAAAATCGACTGTGATTGAACTTTCGAGTTTGCTTGTTACTAGTGGCACAACCAGGGGGGCAAGGAGGTATTCATTCCCAGATGTTTGAATTTTGGGAGTGGATAAATTACAAATGGAAATTAATTTTCAAACTATTTATACAATAATTACAATGTGACACAAAGCCTTATATATTCACCTAAGTCATTGGAAACTCCCTCATCCACCCAAAAAACAGAAAAAAACCCTCTATACATGAATATTCCAAAACCTACAAAACACCAAGTTTGCTCTGCTCGCATAATAATTGTTTTGTTATCCTATAAAACCCACTCTGGAGGTAAATCCTGAGTACAGCCATATTGCAGTTGAGGGCAGCATATTAACTAGTCCCCATGCGATAAATTCCTAATTATATCACTGCCTGTTAACCTCCATAGCTGGTCTCTACTTTGAAAAAATTTGCTTTGCTCCCCTGGAAAATTTTCTAACTACGCCCTTGTACATACCACATTTCCCATAGCTAATAGGTTATCTTAATGATTAAAATTTTTAATATTCGAGTATTTTTGAGGCGGTGAGAGGGGTGTCATGAATTAGTAGAATCTGTGAAAACAGGGCAAACAGATAAAAATTCTATGACTCCCTTTTTTCCGGAATGCCAACTAACTCAAGCATGCCCCGACATTGTGACTCCTTATGACGTAAATATAGGACAAAATTGTTTTAACTTGACCTTAATTTTCAATCTTATTTTTCTCAAAAACTAATGAGTTTTCACAGAAAGCTTTAGTATACCTAGGTTTAAATTATTATGTTTTTTTTTCCTCCTAAATAAAATAATTTGACCAATTTTTCGATAAAACTACCGGTTGAAAATATATAACTATTTAAAAGTGGCAATTGGGCCCCTGATGAGATTTGCAAAAAATTGAAAACAGGAAAATTTGAATGAAATTTGATTACTAGTTAACAAAAATACTAAACCATACAGAATTTTTTCACTATCAAATTTGTTTTAGTGAATCGAATTGTGCAATCAGAGCTTATCTCCATCAAGATAGATAAGTGAAAAGTTGGCTGGGGATTTCCGTGGTGCTGTAGAAATAAAGAAATCAGCTTTCATTTTTTTAAATATTTTGTTTATGAAGGCCCTTCGACTTTATGAAAATTTTGAATGTGGCACATGAGATTAAAAAGGTTGAGCATGCCTGCCCTAATAAAACTGTACCTGTTCTTGAATTTGAGATGCTCTATTACTATGCAACCTCTTATTCTCTGCTTGAAGTTTTTCAACCAGTCGTCGAAGAACTAATACAGCTTTTTCTAGATTATTTCTTCTACAATTGCCTTTGAACTGAAATAAGTATATCTAAATTCAGCAAAATAAAACCAAAGAAATAATTTTAAAATAAAAATCTTTTGCAGCATACCTGATCATCAAATTCTCCGGCATTCATCCTCTGAGTAGTTGAATCTAACCTAAGACAGAAAAATAAGGAATTTATTTCATGAATTTTTGCTCAGGTTCAAAAGAAATTTGATAAAGTTCTTATTTGGATGTAGTTAAACGATGGTTTATACTCGTTGATTTATTCTCTATGATCTAATATGTAAAAAGTATATTACTAAAGGAAAACACTGTTTTTGGTTTGTGGCGACGGGTGGTTGATGACAAACGAGTGTGTATTACACACTCGTCGACCACCTAGCGGGCCAGTGGGGTAAAACCCACAAACTACCTTTTTGTGCTCACGGCTGTACATTTCGTCTGTGCAGCTTAATTGTTTACTGGGCTCGGCCCGCACACATACATCTACATATTACACGCAACCGACCAGATTTGGTATTTGTGTGGTGTTGTGTACACTAATACACACACCCACATGGTTTATACTGTTTCTCTTGATCTATTCTCTAAAAGTTAAAATTTCCCAACTTTACAGAATACAGATTAGAGATTAGAGAATTGAGAAGTGAGTTTAAACCGCCTTTAAATCTCAAAAAGTATTTCCTCCGCCAACTGCCAAAAAATAAAAAATAAATAGGTCACAATTTCTTTTCAACGTTTAGAAGTATTGGCTAACATAAAACATCAAATCCATAGGTATGTTGTAAGAATGAATTGATTCAAAAATCAACCAGAAAGTAAAATAAAGAGCTTTCAAATGAACAAAAATTAATGAGAATTGTGGAATACCTTGTTGTGAGAGATATTCACACATAGGTTTTCTACAGCTTTGAGTGTTCTGCCACTTCATACATTGTAAGTATGGGAGACAAATCCAAGGCAAACACTGACAATTTTGTAGCCAGTTTTGTGAGCTTATATAGTGGATTTGGTACACACACATAGATGCACATACATACATATACGTATGGTATGTCATAATTTATGTCGTTTCTTGCCTCCATTTAGGTGATAAGAAACAACACAGCGTGTTTGGTGCCAGTCCGTGACATTACCAAGATTGTTATCAGGTAATTAATCACAGTTCATATTATGTAGCTTACCTGTACGTACGTACAGGTATGAACATACAAACGTATATGTGTAAATGGTTTAACGTCATAGAGATGAATATATGCCAGCCTTTGGGTGGCGACTGTTGTTGAGGGGTGTGAGCCCCTAATACCTCATACGAGTATTGTCCCCACAAGAATAAAAACTAAAGCAAAAAAAAAAAGTCTAATGGGAATAATTTATAAAAAAAAAAGACAACAAAATTCTTTAACAATATTCGACAAATAAATTGATGAAAATTCTAAGTCACTCAAAACCACGTTTACTTCAAAACCTATACCAGATAAAAATTTTTGGTGGAATGGGATGTGGCCAGAACAGCTTAATTAGTTCAATGTTTCATAGTGTTACTTCACTTTAAAACCAAATTCCCCTAAATTTTTAATTATATTGAAGGACTCAGAAAGAAAGTAAAATTAAAAATGCATTAATTTTGTAAAAATTTTAATTATGAACAGAGTTTTGATTCAATGTGGGTTAGCAGGAGAGGAAGGGGAGGCAGTATCATGGTGGGAGAGAAAAATTTGATAAAATCATAACGTATCAGTTTAATGAAAATCTGGAAAAATTAGGGGGCCTTGGCTGAATATATTAACTATAAGTAACCAAACATAATTTAAGAATTGAAAAATCACTGTTGCTGAGAAAAATATTTCTGATGGAAGTTTAAAAAATTTTTCATCGTAAAATGCGTAAAGTGAACCAATTAAATTCTTTAATATTTAAAATATCTTACTTATAATGCCAAAACTTACAATTCATCCAAATTTTGTGAACTGGATTTTATTCTTTCAATTTCTAACTTTAATTGCAAGTTCTCTTCCTCTAAACGTACATTATATTTCTGAAGTTGAGATTTTCTTTCGTTTAATCTTTCCACTTCCTCAGAAAGTGCAGAATTTCCCTAAACATGATGCTCATTGGTAAAAGAAAAAACGTATTAAAGACAAATCACCTCTATGTAATAATATAATTACTTTTTGGGCGATTTCTAGAGCTTTGATCTTTCTCTCTTGAGCTTCAATGACGCTGGTCAAAGAAGTAGATCCCATCGAGAACTGCGCACTTTTACGAAGCACTTCAACTTCCTGCTCCAGTCTAGAATTGGCTTTTTGCAGCTCTTCCATCAACGAAATACTGCCAACTTGAGCTATAACAAATTGCTAATATAAATAAAATAGTAGATATACCTGGTCAAGTAGGTAAAATTTTGCATTATATGGAATACTATTTTTGTTATTTCCATCAAAACTCACATTTGGCTGCTTTTAGTTTGCTTTCTAAACCGATTCGTTCTTTTTCTAGTCTAATTATGGTTTCCTTTAAACGTGCATTGCTCAATGCAAGTGATTCGCACTGCACCGTTTGATCTTTTAGCTGTTGACGTAACTTTTCGAAATTCTGCTGATACTGTTTTTTATGTTGCCATTTTCCAATTTCTTCGTCAACCTAAAAATTGAAATTGGTTTTCAATTAAAGTTTTAAATTTTCAAAGGCCCCACTTCAAACGTATCTGTACTTTTGTCTGACGTAATTCTTTCCATTTTTTCTCCTTTTCCTTGAACGTGTTGACTTCGTCTTCGAGAAATTTAATTTTTTTCATCAGCTGTTCTTCCCTTGGACTCACAATAACCTCTTTTCTGCAAACACTTTGAGGTCTGCAAGAATTATTAAATAAGAAAAATGAATTCGAGTACCTATACCTACGTAGATTAAAAGGTTCCGAATAACGTTCACTAACACTGAATTATTAAAGTGTGCGAGAAATTTGAAGTTCTTTCATTTGAATGCCACGAGCAGAGGGGTATCCCCAGAGGTTTAAAAAAGGTTTACAAAATTTGAATTCATTCTGAGTGTTCTAAATTAAAATGAATTTAGGGGAATTAATCACTTTTAATTGGCCATTAGCACAGAGGTAGAAAATGGGCCAAGAAGAAAATAACTGAATATTGTATATTTTACCTATTGACTTCACAACAGAATTCAGCGGAATTTTAAGAATTCTTTCATTTTAATGAAGTGGGGGAAAAAGATGAGTTAAAGTGAACTAACTAGTAGGTAGGTACCTAACGTAAAAAATTCGAATTCAAAAGCTAGAAAAAATTGACATGTAAGTACAACGAAAACAGTAAATTTTGGAAAATACAACTATTTTTAGCCACTTTTGAGACGTCGAATTTCACATATTAGTTTGAAATGAATAATTTTAATTTCATTCAATAATAAAGATAAAAAATGTTATTTCAACCCTTTAAAATATACCTTATACGTACATTCCGTCAAATAATAATCACAATATTGACAGTTTCGGAGCTAATAACACTTATCACATCAATTTAGATGTCATATCAGGAAAAAGAAAGCTCAGGTAAAAGGCTTGAAAAGGTTCATTTTAATTACAGGATTTGAAAAATTTTTATGAGACTACTAAGGGCCTTCGTCTTTTTAGAAAATGCCCAAGCCAAGTTTGCTGAGCCACTCGACTAGATCCGTAACTGTGCGAAAACAGTTCCTGATTGATTTTTGAAAATATTAATCTAAAATTAATTTTTAATTGAAAAAATTTAATTCAGTTCAATCCAATAAGCTTTTGTAAACAGCCTCCTCAAAAAATTATTTCAACTGTTTTCGAAATATAACAGCTGCTGAAAATTCGATACATTTTTTCATAATGAACAGAGCTAATATCTCCAATTATCAGGGTTTTTTTTTTCTGTATTTTTAGAAAACTTGTAGGTTGGAAATTCTTCTATTTGTTCATTGTGGGGACAATACTCCTATGAGGTAATAGGGGCTCGCTGGTGACCTCGACGTGATTTTTTGGCTACGTCGTGTCTAGGCGCGTTGTGCTAATTCTAAAACTAGGCGTGGTGCGCTGGCGAGTTACTCGCTTGTGATACAAATATTTTTCACAGACCTAGACACCTTTGGCTGTCGAAGCAGAGGTCTGACTTTGAAAGTGGGAAATTAAACCCCCCCTTCCAAATATATTTGCCGGAAGGGAACCAAGAGAAGTAGACCTGGAGGAACAAAATTGCCCTCATCCGCCAACTCCTCCAGCTTCGACCAGAGACTCTGAAGTCTTTGAGACTCTGGAGAAACAAAAACGAATCCGGAGGCCAGAAGCCTTGCGTTTGGGAGCTGTAGTCAACCCAAACGAGACAACAGCTCGCACCCTCAGAAGCGGTCATCTTTTGAGCCAAGACTCCGACCCTTCGACCCCAGACTGACAACTGACGGAGTCTAGTAAAACCTTTGCCGAAAAAGAAGTACAGCAGATTACAATGCCTAACGGAAGTCCTGGAGTCACTCAACCATCGATTTGCAGGCATCCGACCTATAAACATGACACTGTTCATTCTATAGAAACTAAAGGACCGCCTTGCCATGCTAGAGCCCATAGGCTATTGCCTTATAAACTCAAAGCAGCACGGGAATACTATGATCGCATAATAGGGGAAGGCATATCCCGCCCCTCAAAAAGCTCATGGAGTTCCCCAATCCACATGACCAAAAAAGCAAGTGGAGAGTGGCAAATTGTTGGAGACTACAGAGCCTTAAACGCCAAAACCGTTCCTGATTGCTATCCAGTCCCAAACATAATGGATTTCAACGCGAATATGAAGGGTAAAACGATGTTCACAAAAACTGACATCAACTGGGCATTCCACCAAATTCCAATGGCTGAACAGGACATTCCAAAGACAGCGGTAATAACCCCCTTTGGTTTATTCGAATACCTTCGAATGCCGTTTGGACTCCGTAATTCTGCACAAACTTTCCAGACTGTTTATGGATTTGCCATTTGCTTATGCATATTTGGATGACGTATGCATTTGCTCAGAAGGTGGTGAGCAACAGCACAAGAAGAATGTAAGAGCCATCGTACAACGTATACACGCTGCTGGACTTACCATCAATGTTGGAAAAAGTTTATACAAACAGACCAAGATTGACTTTCTCGGCTATCAAGTCTCAACCGAAGGCATTTCCCCTTTGAAGACCAAGGTAGAGCCCATATTGAAATTCCCAAAACCCTCAAACATTGCAGAACTCAGACGCTTCTTGGGGATGGTGAATTTCTACAGACGTTGCATTAAAAACGCTGCAGCTGAACAAAGTAAGCTGTTTGCATTGATTAAAACAAATAAAAAGAAAGATAAAATTCCACTCGATTGGACAGAAGAAGCTGAAAAAGCCTTTGAAAATATTAAAGAAACACTGGCAAATGCAACTCTACTAGCTCACCCAGACGAAAGTCTGCCATTATGTGTCGCAACTGACGCATCCGACTTTGCTATTGGTGCAACACTGTACCAAAAGGACAATGACAAGAAGCTACCGCTCGCTTTCTTCACCAGAAAGCTATCAAAAACCAAGAAGAACTACAGCACATACAACAGGAAGTTACTGGGAATATTTTGCTGCGTTGAAGCATTTCAGGCACCAATTAGAGGGTAGATGTTTCACTGTGTATACAGATCATAAACCCCTAACACATGCCTTCATGCAAAAGATAGAACCAGCTTCCCCGAGAAGAGCTCGACAATTGGACTACATAGGACAGTTGACTACGGACATCCAGTATATAAGTGGAGAACTCAACACTCCAGCTGATGCTCTTAGTAGGATCGAAGCCATATCGGCACCGTCTCAATTACCTTACGCTGAAATAGCTAAAGAACAGTTAGGTGATGCAGAATTGCAAGAACTGTTGTCAAACGATGACACAGCTCTCAAATTGAGACAAAGGAAAATCCCTGGTACTAATGTTCTACTAACATGCGACATTAGTACCTGCAAGAATAGGCCATTCCTGCTGACAAAGTATCTCAAATTGGCTTTCAGTAGTGTGCACAATCTATCGCACCCTGGACCAAAATGCACTGCTGGATTAGTAACATCAAGATTTGTTTGGCCTCAGATGAAGTCCGACTGCAACAAATGGGCTCGTAGTTGCCTGAATTGCCAAGAGTCCAAAGTAGGAAGACACACCCGTTCACCTCTCAAATCTTTTAAACAAACGGAGCAGTTTAAAACGATACACATAGACTTGGTGGGTCCATTACCCCCATCCCAAGGACACAGATACCTGTTGACGATGATTGATAGAGCAACTCGATGGCCAGAGGCAGTTCCTCTCTATGAGATGACAGCTCCCACAGTAGCTGCCAGGTTATACGACACCTGGATTGCCCGCTATGGCGTACCTGAAGTCATCATCACGGACCAGGGTCGTCAATTTGAAAGCTCGCTCTTCCAAGAGCTGTCTAAGAAGCTTGGTGCATAACACAATCACACCACAGCTTACCATCCTCAAGCAAATGGTAAAGTTGAGCGATGGCACAGAGCTTTGAAGGCCTCCATCATGGCTTGCGACACCAAGAGATGGGTTGACATACTACCAACCATCCTCTTGGGCCTTCGATCTGCTCTTCAAATGGATACAGGACACTCTGCGGCGCAGTTAGCGCTCGGCAAAGAGTTACGCCTACCAGGGGACTTTTTCACCCACTCGAAAGAAATTAGCCCCGAAACGCTCGTCCAAAACAAAGGGACTGATGCTAACAGTTTCTTGAAACAGGCAGCTCGTCATGGCCAACCAAAGATTTATGTCTCTAAACACTTTCTCATGTGTTTGTCAGAGACGAGAAAATAAGATCTTCGTTGGAGAAACCATACGCTGGTCCTTATAAGGTTGTATCACGAGATGACAAGAATTTTGTGATACTAATCGCAGGTGAAGAAAAAACGATTTCAATCGACAGATTGAAACCTGCGTACTTCATAAATGACAACAGAAAATGCTCCAAAGAGCAACAAGGAAGATGACAGACAGGAAAATAGAAGAAGAAAAACAGACTGCACAGTCCAATACCATACAACCACAGAAAGTAGAGAACAAACAGGTCGAAAAAGGTGATAAATCACAAAAATCACCAGTAAAAAAAACAAAAATCAAGAAATCGGTGAAGTTTAGTGACGAGATTGTCAAAATACACTAAGATCCGTCGGCCCCCTTATGTCCACAAAAAAGAGGCAGGCCCCTTGGCAGCAAAAAGCGAAAAAACCAAATTCCAACTCGAAAATCTGAAAGATTGGCAAGGAGAAACTAAAAATATTCCCGAAAATTAATATCCGCTGCAAAAACTACAAACCCACATAAAAATACGCACGAGAATCTGGGAATATTTATTACAAAAGAAATTCCGCAGATAAGCAGAGAATAAATGCATGCAAATAAAACACGACACGAATAAACAAACTCACGTGCGATACGGAAGAAAACATTGCAACGTGTTTCTATTGACAAATATTCCGATAACAAATAGTCAATAGATCGTGACATCACAAATGAAGAGTGCATTCCTTTGTGAAATACAAAATTCAAAAGTACGAAAATTCAAACACGCTTAACTCTGCTTGTACTTAACAGATTTGGACCGGAAAACTTTTCAGCTAAAGAATATTTAATGCACTATCCCCTCCGACCATGTCTGAAATGAGATAACGACTTGGAATAAAGCTGCGAACGAAAAATATTCTCGCAACGTTTTTCACTTGCCTTTCTGCTGTTGACTGTAACACGCCGAATTTTTCTACCATTTTTTCTTTTCTTTTTCTCTTCCATATTTTTCTGTTTTTTCTTCCTTACACAATGTCGTCCCCAACTAATACGCAATTCTCAATTCCGGAATTCCAATTCCTCGTTCCACCTGTACCTCAGCCTGTAAAGACTAAGGAACAGATGAAGCAGGAAAAGGAAATCAAATGAATAGAGAATGAGCTACTAATAGATACGACATCGGCTGTGGACATAGTTAAAATGATGTCCACACCCCTTCCTGCCCTCATCTCGCCACCAAAGTCACAGGAGAAGACACCGAGAGTGGAGAACCCACCCTCGGAGTCCTCAACCCTGATGGCGTTTGAGGTGAAGAGGCAATTCCCGGTAAAAGATGTGCCTCAAATATGCCCTCCTCCTACCTTTGGTCAAACCTACAGACCATTGGGGACGTCAAACTCCCCAATGTTCAACTGGCCAAGACCAAAAAACCTGTCTGCTCCTCCACATTCCCATCGTCCCCATCCATACACTCGTCCGGCACAAAACCGACTGCCCAGACGTAGGGGGCAACAAAGCCGAGAATCCTACCAGGCCCGTTTCAACACTCGTAAGATGTCTTACGAGTGTGTGGGTGCCACGTTAGGATTGGCCTTAGCCAAATTGGAGAAGGATCAGAGACAGCAGTAGACTTGATAAGTCCCCCCAGGCACGCGACTTATCATTTTTGCAGCGTGAAAACTGAGGGGGAGTAGCTGTGGGGACAATACTTGTATGAGGTAATAGGGGCTTGCACCCCTCAACAACAGTCACCGCCCAAAGGCTGGCAATAATCGTCTTTATGACGTTAAACGAATTTACACTGGTGCGTTTGTATGTTCGTACCTGTACGTACATACAGGTAAGATACATTGCACAGGCCGAGATCAATTACCTGATAACGATCTCGGTGATGTCACGGCCCGGTACCAAACTTGCTGCGTCGTTTCTTATCACCTCAACGGAGGCAAGAAACGACGTAACGCATGACATAATTACGTACATGTACGTATGCATGTGTCTGTGTGCATGTACCAAATCCTGTATATAAACTCTCAGAACCGGCTCAAAAATCGCCAGTGTTTGCCAAGGATTTGGCTCTCCCATACTTAACTGTATGAAGTGGCAGAACACGCAAAATGCTGTTGAAGACCTTCTAGTGTGAATATCTCTCACGACAAGGTATACCAGCAATTATGCCTGTCTTCGCCAGGCTGTGGAGTGTGCAGATCAAAATCTTTTAAAATTGAAATGAAAAGGGAACACTAACGCAACAAAACTTATAAGTGGAAAGTAAATAATTATGACTGTATATTCATCCATAAATACAGAATTGATCAACAGGGCGTGAGAAAATTTGAAGGATTTATTTAAAAAAAGTACCGTCAAATTCAAAATCAGCGCTTTAAAAATCATTACCAATAATGTATTATACAAAAATTACGAAAATACAAAAATGGCCCTATTTTAAGCCCCTGGCGGTCAAAAATTGTGTCGAGTGAAAGAATTAACGTCAAATTCGAACTCGGCGCCTAAAAAGCGCTACAAATCATGTATTACACAATAAAATGTGGCCTCCTTTTTGAGATTGTAAACATCAAACTTATAGTCACAAAAATTAAAAAAAAAGATGCACGCACAAACAGAATTAAACAATCTTTGTGTTATGTTGCACAGTTTAAGAAAATGTACATTCAGCATGGTGCTAAAAAAAATGAAATTTCAGCTCATATTTGGAGCCCCTTTCATATTTTCAGGAATTCGAAAAAAACGTATATGTATTGCATACTCAAGAACCCTCATACAAATTTTCAGCTTTTTAGCTCAATGCTAAGTACGAAAAATAAAAGCGAAGGGAAATCCGGACTTTTTGATTTTTGTGGAACGTTAAATCCACCATACCGAGTCACATATTAGCCTACCTCGACAAAATTTTATTTTTCAGTCTCTGTATTTCAGCTTTATCTTCTTTTTCACGTTGCTCTAAAATGTCTACCTTTCTTTTATACCTTTCAAGCTCACTTTTTACACGATCACGATTTGTAAGCAGTTTTTTCCCAGTTTCTTCTTGTCTCTAAAAAATTGAAAATTAAAATTATGTCCTAGGCGCCTTGGAAAATCTGTCATTTTCTAAACATCACTGACGTTTTAGAAAGAGACGGAAATTCAGAAAATGAAAAAAGTTTATTTCTGCAATTAGCCTGACAATTTCAGGCATTTTACAATGAGCCCAAACCATTTTAGGCTACTTGGAAAATCAAAAATTTTTGCTCAATTAGCCTAGCACTAACTAGGCTTAATGTAATGAGCTCAAACGCATTTAGGCTATTTAAAAATCATTTCAATTAGCCTAAAATCATCAGACTAATTGAAGAACCATAATTTTTATAAAATGCCAGTTCTTTATTAAATGAGAGGCGTATTATAGGTATTTTACAATGAGCTCAAACCGCTTTAAGCTAATTGAAAATTGTAAAATTTCTTATTCTATTAGCCTGGCTTTAATTAGGTTTAATGGAATGAGCCCAAACCTAGTTAGGCCAATTAGAAATCGTTCCAATTAGCCTAAAATCATAGGCTAATTAAATACCTAATTAATTTTTTTCATAAAATTCCGATGTTTTATAATCAGCCTAATGTAATTCAGACTGTTTAGAAAACAAATTAAAATATTTTACTTCT
Organism: Ericerus pela; assembly: GCA_011428145.1. NCBI lineage: Eukaryota > Metazoa > Arthropoda > Insecta > Hemiptera > Coccidae > Ericerus > Ericerus pela. The sequence continues at coordinate 202,855 of WOFM01000638.1, forward strand.
TATAAGCTTACAGAAAAAAAAAAAAAAATTTTAGCTGTCATTAGAAATTAAACATAATAAACCTAAAAACTTTTTTTTGTAGGCCTATAAGAAAAAAATAAATTTTAATTCGTTATCTAAATAGTCTGGATTGCATTAGGCTGATTATAAAACACCGGCATTTTATAAAAATAATAAATCATTCCATTAGCCTGATGACTTTAGGCTAATTGGAACGATTTCTAATTAGCCTAACGAAGTTTAGGCTCATTTCATTAAGTCTAGTTAGAACTAGGCTAGAAATGTTTGATTTTCCAATCAGCGTAAAACGGTCTGAGCTCATCGTAAAATGCCTAAAATTGTTAGCCTAATTGAAAGAAATTTTTTTCATTTTCTGAATTGCGGGGTCGTTCTAAAATGTCAGCGACGTTTAGAAAATGACGAGTTTTCCAAAGCACCTACGACATTATATATTACAATAACTTAAGTTATTTACAAGGCAAAATTTAATAAATAGGTAGGTTCAAAAATGTGAAATGATTATAAGGCCTACCTTATGTTCGTCGACAATTCGTTGCAATCGTTCAATTTCGTCACATTTTTCTTTCAGACTTTGTGTAAGTGAGGCATACGAAACGATATTTTCGGTGGTAATATCTCTAGGCTTGGTATCCATTCTGAAAAAATAATGCATCCATTACCATATAAATGAAGAGGCCTTCAATACACTATACGTGTAACAATTATAACTAAAACGCTGGCTTCATTTCAACGTACACATTTTTCATATTTTGGAGACTCTTTAGACGCTCTTCGGCTGTATGACTCCATAATTCAGCTTGTTGATTACTGGTTAAAAGTTGATTAGAAAGCTGCTCGACTTTTTCATTCGCCTGATTCAATTCGTCTTCAAGTTCGTGCATTTTAGTCAAATACGAATCGATTATAGATCGCTTTTCATTCGGTGGTTTTTCATTTACATCCAGTTTTATTTTTAGTCTAAAAAACGAAAAAAATATGTAGACGTTGGAGCAAAGTTACCAACACTATTTCAGAGATAAGCAGCCTTAAGGTATACCTAGTAGTTGTAGAGATCAGGAAAGATTCTCCAAAGAGGCTGTTTCATTTGTTAGAGTGGAATTTGAAAAAAACTACAGTTTTCAAAAAGTGTGAAATTCCTGCGCCCAATTAGATGTGTAAGCCCTAATGAAAAGTTCCTTTCTTATTGAGGTCAAAGCAGCAGATTGATCGAAAATAGCCACACAGGAAGTACCTTATAGCTGATTCTCAATAAAATCAATAGGTCAGGTTCTTGGCTTAGTACCTACCAATGAAATTGGCTTGTGTATTATATATACATGCGCGCGCGCCTTTGTGTGTATGTGTGTGTGTAAATTTGAGTTATTAGGGCCAACATTTTTCTTGCGTTATGAAAAAAAAAATGTATCCACCCCCGCTCACTGATTGTTCCATGATACGAAGATTAATACGTAGATTTTCAATAGAAAACCTACTTAAAAATCATTTCCAATGAATCCCCGACTGTGAAATAGATTCAAATCATGTAAATTTTTTTTTATTTACGTATATTATTTGTTGAGATTTCTTTGGTCAAGAAAACCCACATACATTTTCTAGCGTGGCTTGCTGCGCTGGACTTTTTAATTTCCCAGATTTTTCGTGAAAATCATACATGTTAATCTTGGTGTCATAGAACAACCTGTAGGTGGGGTAGGTACTTTTTCATTTCATAACTCAAGGAAAATTTTGACACTTTGTCTGTCTACATGCTCACTACATCAGAACCGTTCAATTGATTAAGCTGAAATTTTCAGGACTTATTTATGTTGTCTCGAAGAAATTTCCAAGCCAAGTTCTAGGTCCGTACCTCCCTTGGGGAAAAGTTGTGAATTTTGACCACCTCACCCCCGAAAAAGTTGTTAAGAATTTTTTTCACAAAAACGTATTGTATTTAATGACATAAGTATACCTTTAAAATTTTATGGCTCCATATTAACACCTTCTTGAGATATGGGGCTGAAAAAGTTACAAAATTCAAAATCAATACCTATACCTACCTATTAATATACCTATACTGCATTGTTAGAAAAATGAGATAGGTACATATTTTATAGATAGAAAAATAGTTATTTAACTTCTTAGAGGGACAAAGGGAAATATAGAGTGGGAGAGTGTGATGTAGTGAATGAAAAGGAGAGAGTGAAGGAGTAGGAGAGAGATCAGCCAAAATAGTATATTATAAATGATTTGTTATCTTGCCTCAGATGCTGCGGCATGTAGTCTCAATGTGTGTTTGCTATGTAGGTGTTGGTTTTGATTCCCCAACAAGATATAATTTTTTTCATATTTTTTATAAATTGTTTTTGTAAAGTGAATTGTTAGGTGAGGTAAATTTTTTTTATAAAATTTTTTGTTTTGTTGGTGGTCAGGTAAGATGAGGTAAAATAAAAAAAAAAAAGAAAAAAAGTGATTTGAGGGACGAAGCACCTCATTAAATAAAATTTGAAAATTATGAAAACACACACACTAATCACCTCTATGATGATGAAACAATTTGCTCGAAAACATTCGGAAAAAATATCTCCACTATATGCAAGTGAATATTTATAGGCACGAGTGAGAGAGAGAGATGAGTGGCAGAGAGAAAATAGGGAGGTATTCTATACTTATAAAGAATCTAACTACTCGTAGCTAATGCAATGGTTAATTCTGTAATTGCCTGTATCACTTAGAGCAAACTCAACTAGTATATGAAGGTATATATGTAAGCCAATGTCTTGTTATCGCAGTATAGATCGCCATTTTTGTTCGATAAGTCACGAAATTTGACCTATTGATTTTGGTGCGGATTGGCATAACGGTACTTCCAGTACCGCTATTTTCGTTTTTATTTTAGATATAAAATTTTTAATTTTGGAACAATTAATATAGATATGAAATTTGGAACAAATGATCATTATAATCTATTACAATTTGCTATCAGTTTTGGTGCAGATCGGTTGAACAATACTTCTGGTAACTCAATTTTCAAGTAGGTTTTCTTTAGAAAATCTACTTATTACACTTGGTGCGGTATTAGCCCCCATGGTTTGAGGTGGATAAGTTTTTCGTTTCGTGACTTTAGGAAAATTTTGGCACGAATAACTCAAATTTTTATATATATATCATTATAATAAACGTACAACCCAATTTTTTAAGACAAAATTCAACGACAATTATTCAGAAAAAATTCAAGACGCATACGCCAACGACAAATGTTTCTGTTTCCATCTTAATAACGAATTAATCAGTGTAGCCAGGCTAGTAGAAGCCAAAGCGCCGCAGGGCTTGTATGTATATTGATAGATAGATAGATAGATAGGGAGATATGTCAATTTCCTGTCGCAATTTTTGTCCGAAATCACAAAATTTGGTACGAACATTTGTATTAAGCCAAGGACCAAACCTATTGATTTTAGTGTGGATCGGCCAGATGGTACTTCCTATACCACCATTTTTGTTTTTATTTTGGTTACAAAATGCTCAATTTTTCACCAATAGCCACAAAATTCCGAATAAATATTTATTATAATTTACTATAGTACGCTACCTATTTTGACGCAGATCGACCAAATGGTACTTTCAGTACCACTATTTTTGGTTTTATATTGGTCATAAAATGCCAAATTTTATGTACTAAATTTGAAACAAAAATTTAATATATTTTATTGAAGCATCCTACCAATTTTGGTGCGGATCGACCAGACTAGTTTTCACGAACTTTTCTTTTTATAACAATTATCCACATGTTAGCATGTTTTCTTTTTTTTATTATATAAATTTGTAGTCTTTCTTTGATTTTATTCAAAATTATATGATTATTTACTATACTTTAATCATCTTAATCAATTTTTCATTTCAAGAAATAATAATGCTTTTAAATTTCACATTGTCAAATATTTTGTCAGCAGTTAACAAACTTCATACAACCATAACAAATCATTTACGCATATGAACCTAAAGACAATTAATGTGACCATTAAAATTCATAATTCTTTTTTCTAGAAAACTCAATTTTTCCAGCGAGGCTTGCTGCGCTAGAGTTTTTATTCCTAATTTTGGACCAATACCTAGGAACATAAATCGGAACAAATATTTTATTATCATCTATTCATATGTTACTAAAGACGGTACTTATGGTGCAGCTATTTTCGATATTATTTTGGTTATCAAATGTACGATTTTGAATTACCTAATAATTAAGAAATTTGCAAAAAATATTAACTATAATTTATTGCAACGCATCCTAGCAATTCTGGTGCGGATTGGTTGGAAGGTACTTCCAAAAAATCTATTTTTGTTTCCATTTCGAAAGAGAGTAAACACTTTTGTTAGTGCCTATGATTATTCAGAAAAAAATTTAATTCGATCAGCTCATCAGAAAGTTGTTTTTTTAGTGAAAAATTGAATATTGCCAAAGTGACCCAAGACGAAGGTGACCTTGCTGATTTTTTTCAAAAATAAATTAAAAATATAAATAGATACCTACAATCAATTTTTCACTCAGATCCGTTTGTCAAGGATCCTACCCGCATTTAACAACCATCACTTTTCTCAATACTACAGTAGATTTTGTACAAAGAGTGGACAAAGTTGGGAAGTGGGCAAAATTCATGCAGTCACCTCGGTTTAAGGTACCTGTTATAGGCTTGCTGTTTCAATTCCAGAGCATTTTGTAGCGCTTTGATTTCTCGAACCAGTTCCAAAATATTTTGAGCATGTTCCTCGCCATTTTTCCTTATCATATTTTGTTGCCGTGCGATTATCTCCTCCTTTTGATTTATTATGTTTTGCAAACTGTCAACGGTTGTCTAAAAATTAAAAGATTCGACGTCAAATGAATGCTTATTACATAGAATTTTTTTTTTTTCATTTACAAATCAAAAATATTTAAAAAAAAAACAAAAACCTGCAAGGCTAATTTCCTTATCGAATTTTCGCTGTCATTATTTTCCGACCGTTTATCGTGATCTTCTTCCCTGCTGGAACCTACTTTTTGCCACAATGATATCTCTTTCTCCCTATTCGATATGATTAATTCTTTTGCTTGTAACTCCATCGCCATGCTATTAAGTTTCTCTCGCATACTGCGAACTTCCTCCTCAGCTCGTCGAAGATCAGCATTCAATTCTTGAACTACATTACTAGTCTGAGTGCATATTGAATACAATTTTAATATTAGAGTCAAATTTTTATACTGAGCATAGGTAAGCTATCTCGTGTCATTATAATATGAGGTTCAGAAAATAATATAAGCCAACAAAATAATAAATAATGAAAATGGTTTACTTTATGTATGTCGTCTGCTGGTTCACCGCGTGATAATTCAGCTTCGACTTTAATTTCCCTTATGGAATCATTTCCTACTGTCTGCGTTGATTTCGTTTTGGTGTTCTCTCCGGTCTAAAATAATTTTCTCAAAAATTAGGATGATAAAAAAATACAACAGATATATAAATTAAAATTGACTGTAAAAAACATTCTACCCTATTATTGAATTTTAAATCACCATTTGGATTCCAATACAATAGAAATTCTTGACATTGTTCATCAGCGTGCACAATTTCCTCTTCCAGCCTATTAATTAGTTTATCTTGTCTTCCTAATCGTTCGGTGTAAATCTGGAGTTTATTTTGAAGTCCTTCATTTATCAGTTTTAAGCTGAAATCCTTTTTTGAAACAATTTGGTTTGAAAAATACAGTAAAAATTTAGAGGCAAAATGAAAAATATAATGTGAAGGACTAACTTCGACGTTAAATTCCGACCTGTACTGCCAGCCTTTGGTATTTGCTTTACGCTTATTTTGGAGAATCTCTTTATGCCCATCCTTGTCTTCAAACTTGAGCACAGAAGGTGGTTTCAAATCCAAAATCACAGACATGAGCACGATGCACTCCTCTCGATAATTCACCAAACTCTTAACGCATAATTCCTCTTTGACCAGAGGATACGAACCCAGATACCGTTTTTGAAGTTCATAAATAATTGCATGCATGTATCTATTACCAATAACATTTTTTTATTTATTGAAATAATAATTATAGGGGCTGTAGATCAATTATAATAATTGATGAATCACTTTCCACCTCATCAAAACAATAAATAAAAACTAAGAAAATTCAACAAAAACTTAACTTTTAGGTATTTATTTTTACACGATTCAGCATGGGCCATGAAAGCTGCTTGGCTCACGTTTTATGAAGAAAATACGAAAAATTATCTGCACCCCCTTTCCCCTTAAACTTGAATTTCTATTTTCATCTTTTCAATAATACCTGTCTATCATTCATCCTTCAAATTGTGCCGTCGTGTATTTTTTTTGAACATTTCAAATAACTTTAATAAGACTTAATTTGACTTCAAAAATTGAAATTAACGAATTTCTGGTCTTAATAGAATATAGTATGATTTTGTTTCAATTTATATTGGAAAAATGTGTAACTTTCGTATTTCAGCGACCCTCATTTTTTATCTTCCTCTGAACATTTTTCTAGTTACAAGGGCCAATTTAGGCTACAAAAATGCAGAATGAAATTTGTGCATCAATGATCGTTTATAATCGTGCATAAAGTACTGAATTCTTTTTCTATAAATTTTCTCGAAATCTTATTTTTCTCAGTTATATAATTTTACTCATGAGTGTTTCAGATATTTAAAATTAAAATTTAGGGCTTAAGAAAACGAATATTTAAAAAAATTAAAATGGGATGAAATTTTAATGTATTGAAAAAAAATGTTTTCTCTCAAATTACATTAGTTCAAAGGGAGTCAAAAAATTATATTATTGTTAATGAAAAATAGCAATACAAATTCAAATAGGAGGCATCAAAAATCATAAATGATGAATAGGGGAAATTTAAAAAAAATTTTTTTTCTTTTACTTTGTGAACTATTACTGGGTGCCGAAAATATGAGTCATAAAAAATATATTGACGGAGAATTTGAGTTTTTCCATACCAAATTAATGGAAGGCTTGACTGAAAAATTTTTCACTTTATAAATAAACTTACAAAACAATGTTTTGGGTGTTGAAAATTTTTGTATTCTAATGATTTTATGGGGCTATATTATTTTTCTTAGTTCCCAAGAAAATAATAAAATTATTTATATGTTCCAGAAATTTTTGGGGTTTTTGCAGCACCCCGGTACACTTTTGGTACACTGGGATATAAGGAGATGTGAAGAAAATTAAGAAACCAAACATAAACTCTAATGGCTTACCTCAATGGTAAGAGGATTTTTTTTTCAATCACACAACCCTACAAGTAGTAGAGGCTCAAAGCTGATTATAACATAGGTACATTTACGAGCACACTTACTTGATTTTAATGCTTGTATCTCGTTTCAGTTTGTTGAAGTTGCTCTCTGCTTCATTCAGTTTCATTTTAAGTTGTAATATTTCATTTTCACGTTTGGCTAGTTTATCTTTGAAGTTGTTCGTTTCATGGTTAGCATTTATTCCATTTTGCTGCAATAATAACAGTTCTTTTGTAAGGCGATCTAAAAAGCAAAAAAAGGAGAGAAAAAGAATACAATGGAGAAAGGTTTAAATAAAGTAAATGTGGGGATATAATCATCTGAATGAGGATTTAGGAGCTTAACCGCGGACAACAGTCACTGCTGAAAGGCTAGAAATATTGTGCACTGCATGTTAAACACAATACGTTTGTATTTACTTGTAAGCACCCGCAAGTATGTTACAATCACTGATCCATGACTAATCGAGAGGTTACTCTCTGGGTGACTCATCGGATCAGTTATCAGCGCACGCAACTTAATGTATGTGTTGTCATAATTACCGTAAATTACGCCGCATATAATTACACACAAACATATATAATTATATATTTGTACATACATATGTCCACGAGCATATCAAGAGCTGCGCATAAAAGTTGCCAGTAAACATTAAACTTTAGCCAGTGTTTACTGTTGTTGGTTCTCTTATATGTTTATATGAAGCTGGTAAGCACTCAAAGATGTTGAGCATCTTCTGAAGTGGAATCTCTTCCACGACGTAAGATATTCCACAGTAAACTTTGAATTTAAATATAAAAATGCATGCATACAAATGTTGGGATGACTCATATTCCTCAGGGAACAATGTTACTGTTTGAGTTGTTTTTTGTTTTGTTCATTTTTAAAACACCTCAACCCCCTAACCCAATTTGCAAAATCAATCCAAATAAAGTTTTTCTATGAAATTTCAGTTATACTGATGAAAAAATTTAAATTTAGTTAAAACTTTATTTTAAGGTTATATCTGGTAAAGAATAATGGACGAGTATGTGGTTGAGTGCACAAAAAGACAAATGTTGGCAAATGTATGAACAATTCAAAAAAAATTTTTTTTAACCAGATTTTTCTTGAAAACTATAGAGTTTTTACAAAAAGGTGAAGTATAAAAGGGTACCTAAAGTAAAACCCTGTTAATACATTTTTCAAGGAAAAAAAGTGAAATAAAAGTATGAATGCAGGAAAACGTAATACACAAGAAGTGGAAAAACTAAAAAATTTAATAAAAAAAATTCAAATAAAATTTTTTTGATGTTTTATTAGAAAAAATTGAAGGTGACAAAAATTACATTGAAATAATACTTGTTCAATATGGCTAAAAGTGTGGAACTTTCAGTACTTTATAAAACATTAATGTTGAAATTGGAATAGCGCAGCACTAATTTTCTAAAGTGGTTACTTGATTTTCAAAGGCAAGACTCGAAAAAAGTTTTTTCCTCAAAAAGTTCCAAATTTCTGAAAGTAAACCTGGCCACATCCTTGAAGAACATATTACGATTTAGGTGGGAAAATGTTATACCCAGCAGCATCTTGCCCAGGAAAGTAGTTTTAGTGCAGCATATCAAAGGACAACGAAAAAAAAGTTTAATATGCGGGAAAATGTCTTATGCGAGAGCATATTAACGCAATTTTACTGTATTTTATTTCAAAAGTTAGGTGAAAATAAATAACATAAATATTTGGATACCTACATTTGAAAGCTGTTACAGGATGTAGCTAACCAATATTTTATTTTGTTTGATTTAAAAAAAAATATCAATTAAATTTCAATTTTATTTTCCATCAGACGATTAATGGAGGATGTGTTCTGCTGGTATTGGGATATTTTGCTAGATAATACCTACTTCAAAAATGCACAAACCAGACCCTTCGTACAAAGTTACCTACTCAAATCTTAAAAGCTAACATACTCGGAATAGCTTCATGACCCAGACACTTTTCTCAGTTTATTGTTGTACTTATAATTACTTTTGTTAATTGCACTTTAGTAATAAACAGACTATTTGGACGACTATAATTTACTTAATGAAAAAGGCATTTCTCCATGCCATTATTGCACAGTTGGACGTAAGTTGTGGTGGGTCTATCTTTATACAGAAATTTAATTTCTGCATGCTTTTATTGTACCCAACAAGCATTTATATTAGAGGCACAATTTACTTATTTAAAGTGAGGTTGCTATCCCCACTCCATCAAATTGAGACTTGAATTACCATTTGAAATTTTTAGGAAATATACTTGTTTACAGGAATTTTTGGTCATAATAATTCTTTTATTTAAAGAAATTGCTACTTTTTCAACCTAAATTAAATTTTAGAAGAGGCTTCATGGAATACAATAAGATCAAGAACAAGAAGTTTGACCAATTAAAAGCTGAAGAAATCAAGTAAGAAGTTACAATTGTACATCATATTATTTTATTTTATTTATTGCTGTTGTAATGTTATTGATGAACTTAATCCTATAGACAACTAATGATAAGGCTCAAAAACAGTGAATTTGCAAAAATAAGAATAGTTATATTTATACTTGGCACCAAATAAGTTGAGCTCTGAAGAAGATAGGCAATATGACATACAAATGTTTAATGGCCAATGAGAAACAATGTGTTGAATTAGTATGCTTTAATCATCAGAGCTAAACTTATTTGATGCCATCAAGTGTAGTTGTCGTATTTAGGGTACAGTTTACTGATAACATTTAATTAAATCAATTTTATGCACGATATCATCGTCTTCTTCAATTTTCTCTGCCTCCAAGGGCTCAAACTGCTTGTTCATTAGCTCACTTGATGCCTTGAAGCCTCTTCTAAAATTTCATAGTCGCTGTCTCTTTCAATAAGAGAATTAAGACAAAAAATTTGTGTAAAAAACCATATTTCCTATCCTGTTTGAATGGTATTTCTCAGTTTGATGGAGTTATAGCTGGACTCAGTACAACAATAAACTGAGAAAAGTGTCTGGGTCATGAAGCTATTCCGAGTATGTTAGCTTTTAAGATTTGAGTAGGTAACTTTGTACGAAGGGTCTGGTTTGTGCATTTTTGAAGTAGGTATTATCTAGCAAAATATCCCAATACCAGCAGAACACATCCTCCATTAATCGTCTGATGGAAAATAAAATTGAAATTTAATTGATATTTTTTTTTAAATCAAACAAAATAAAATATTGGTTAGCTACATCCTGTAACAGCTTTCAAATGTAGGTATCCAAATATTTATGTTATTTATTTTCACCTAACTTTTGAAATAAAATACAGTAAAATTGCGTTAATATGCCACGTAAAATGTAGCATATTGTGCCTCTAATATGATTTGTATGCTTGTTGATTGTGCCTATAGTGGGAGGAGAAGTGAAGTAAATTCTGCATTTAACTTTGATTTTTGCCTTCCCTTTAAGACTAGATACCTGCATAGCATACAAAGTGTCTGGAACCAAATTTTTGTTATACCCTTGTTGCTCTACCATACAAACTATCCAAGTTGTTCACTTTTAGAAATAGAACTATTGACTGAACAAAGTGTACGAGAACCTGTTCTGCTTTTATTCAAATTTATTTGACCACAAAAATCCATTTTGTATAAGAGCCAGGCCCCTTATTTGTGTGGTATGCCAGGGAGGCCTAAAATGGACAGCACTACCTGTCAGTCCCGACAATATTCTTAACGCAATGAACATGTCCAGGTTGCCTAAGTATTAACCATCTACAGTGGATGGTGCCCACAGAATCAGCACCACCCAACTCACATAGCCTGCCAGGAATTTATAGAACTCAAATTTAGACCATGCTGATCATATTTTATAAAGATCTTGAACCTAGGCTATGTACCTTGGAATATGCATAACTTACAAGATCAATAATCTCTAGCCGTACCTAAGAATTGATACCACCATTGGCCATTACCACAAAGAAATTTCACCAAACTTTTCAAAATATAACACAGTGTATTAAACAAAAATGAACACATACTTTTGAGATCACTTAGAAACAGAATAGTAACAAAAAAGTGTTCCTGCCTGTACAAACAGATAAAAATGTGTACGTCAAGCAACAGTGAATAAACAATATATAAAATGAATTTAGATAGTTGCTCGACAGCCAGAAATCAAGAGAGGGAAAAAGAAAACCAGTTTTAAAATGTAGAGGGAAGATAATTTTATTATTACACACGTACCTAGCACAAACCTAGGCAGTGGTGTAAAGGGAAAGGTCGAGAAAAAAAACAAAAAGTGAATAGCCTAGGTATTACTGGTTGCATACCTAAGCGTATTTTGTGCAGAGTCTTTTAATTTTGAATTTTAATTTTAATTTATGATGGCCAGGTGCGTCATTTGAAACACTAAGCACCATCTAGGGAAATAAATTTCCACCCAACTATTCGAATTAGTATATAATTACTATCCCACCATGCATATTCCTCCCAATCCTTTTCCCTCCTCTTACCAATTATCATTTTCTCATCACTTAGAGACTGCAACTCGAGAATGCGCCGTTGCAACGAGTCATACTCAAAATCCTGGTATCTGTTATAATGTTCTATAACTTTTACTTGATCCTGAGCAATACTCGCAAGTTCTTGCAGTTCGTTCTCTCTCAACCGCAGGTCAGCCTGGAATAAAGATTTTAAGCCAATATTTTAGCTTCAAATTTAATTTTCAAATGCTACCTACAACATGTATAAAGTGATTTTTGGCAATATTTTCTCACCACATTGCTCTCAGCATCTTTCAATTGTTTAAGCAAAGTTTCGTATTCCAGTGCGGTTGGTAATTTCAAAATCTCTTCTTTAAGGATTGCTTCACTCTTTTGAAGTTCCGCATTTACTTGCACAGAAGTTAATAACTGCTCTTCAAGTTGCTTGCATCTGTTTTCCATTTCTGTGAGTTGCTCTGAAGAAAAATAGCAAAAACGTTTATTATTCTGCTGAGTGAATGCGTTGAAAAAATGTATTTTATATACCCGTAGGTAATTGAAATTTCTTTAACAATAAGACTTTGAAATTCGAACAAAAAATATTTTTTCGGGTGGTCTGATTTTTTGTCAACACACCTACCGAAAAATGATTTTATTCTCATTCTAAAATAAGACTTTTTTTGCTTATAGGTATTCGCAGGAATTTTTTAATAAGTTAACAGTATAAATTTATTCAACCAAAACAAAATTTATTTATTTAACAAAAAAATTATTCACTTATTCAGAGTATTTCGTGAAAGGCCCCCTGAACTGTAACAGAAAATAGTACCTACACCATTAAACAAATAAAAAATATTTTATAAATATCTCGGCGATTAAGGAGTAAAGTATACTTACTAACAGCATGTCATTAAGAAATTCGCTTCAAAATTGTTTGATTGATAAAGCTTTTTGTTTCAGAAAGGTTTTTTTTTCTTCAAAATTTAAAAATTTGATTGACTATAACATTACTACAAGATAAATAGACGATTAACGTCGATAAAAAATCTTGATTCTATCACTCATCAATCCAATATTTGAATGATTGAAGTTATCTTTTCTCCCCATTAACATAAATGCGAGTGGACCAGGCTACCCTGATTTGACCGTAGCCTGTCCTGAAATTTTTAAATATTTAACCCACATTAGACACAATGAATTGAAAACTTAATTTTAATCAGACAGTAATTAGGAACTTTTCGATGGGACTTATTATTTCACATATCATCAAAAACCATGGCCCACCTGAGAGAAGTGTCCTAGGAATGCCAATGTTTCTCTCCTTCCCATCGTCTTCATAGTTCCCTTATGGATCTCCAGTTTGCGATGAAAAAGTTGAAGTATAATTTTAAGCCTTTACATTCTACAATAAGTTCAGGTTAAAAACGTGTTTTTAAAAGATAAGCTTTCATTGCTTTTGGCTTTAGCTTTATGCAAAATAAACGTTATTTTGTAGCAGAAGGTTGTCAGCAATATTTGTATATTTTATAAATCGCAGTAGTGAATAGAATAAAAACTTATAAAAAGGTGGTAGTTGATTTCTTCAACATTAGATGGTGGTACATTATGAAATTGGCATGAAAGGCAGAAACAGCTTCTCACAAAAAATATTCTAATTGAAACTGGAAAATTTAATAGGCCTACTATTTTCAAACTAAATAATTGTTTACCAAAGTTGGAGCACTTTGCCAAGTAGCATTATTTATAGTTGGTAAAGTAATTTGATAATAATGAGAAGATATGCGTAGGAAAAACTAAGGGGCCTAAGTGGCTTACCCCCCATTAGTTGCTGTCCTCCAGAAACATTCCCACAGGGGATTACTACCTACGTAAGAATTTTTTATGACTTCCTTGTTTCCTTCCTGAAAAACAAAGAATATATCGTATGTTTCTGTTTTTGAATATGAAGATGAGATGAGAATGAGGTGCGAATGGCGGTTGAACACAAAATAAAATCTCTTATGCTCTAAATGCATACGGCCTATAATTTATTATAACATACTCTCAAGGGTACAAAAGCCATATCGTGGTTGAGTAAATTTGAATAATTTAAAAGTATGATGTACACCAGTGGTTCCAAAACGGGGAAACACAAGCGTGCTTCAGGGAGGACATGAGACACAATTGAAAAAACAAAACAATAAAAATTAATTTAAAAAAAAACAAAACGCTATAACAACACTATCTATCGACCAAGGGAAGTGTAGAGGCGTTGTCACTGAACTAAGATCAGCATGACTAAAATTTTTTAGGAACCACTGGTGTAAACTGTAGAAGACATGTAGAGCCACTAAGATATACAGCATTTAGACCTACGTGAAATAGTGTTTTAAGAATTAAATAATGGTATTTTTAGCGATGGTAAATGCTTCAGAATTTATTAATGACGAGCAAATGCTGAAAATGATCAGGCTTTTTCTCAGCACGTGTTCATGCTTAAAATGCTAAAGCATTTAATATTGGCTCAAACATGTTCAGCAGTTGCTCAGCATGCCTGCGTACTTTTTATACTTCTTCTTAAAACAAGATGTAATCAGTTGCAAACTTGCAAGTTACAATAATTATATGCTTACTCCGTCCAAATGGTCCGTGAGTTGTTAAGTGAAGATAAAAATTAAACTCTGTGAATGCTCATTAGATAGTGTACCTACTCACTCGAGAACAAAATGTAGTATAGGAAACAGTCATGTGAGTGTGCTAGACTTCACACAATGTTTTACTCTTATAATAATGTCCATTTTGAAAATTGATTTTTTATAAACTTACTATTCATTTGTTTAGGCCAGAAACCAGAACTATTGAAAATGCGAAGATTTTATCATTTTTGAGTATATGCTCATTATTGAGCACAGGGATGGACATGGATGATGATTTTGTTATTTGAAAAATGAATAAAGTTATTTTGTTTTAACTGTAATGGATGACAGATAAATAAAGTTATCTGGTTATTTGTAATCGAATAAGGGATAATTTTTTCCCCTAAAAAACCGAATAATTTTTGGATGATCTTAGATAATTTACAAAATTGGTGTTGATTTGATGACTAATAGTTTTAAAGTGAATAATAGTCATTTTTAGAGAATTAAAGCTGAATAATTATCGAGTTGAGAATAAAATATTGAAAAACGAATGATTTTGATTAAAATTTTATCAAATAATGTGTTTTCTTTATTTTAGCTGAAAAAATTTACAGAAAAGAAACTTTTGAGTAGCCTACACTACATTAACCTATGCTGTCCTTGTGCACTATACTAGACTAGTGTACCTTAATATGAACAAAAAACATTCTTTAACCTGACCTAATTGCAAAATTGAAGGAGATTTACATATTATATCTAAATTGTTATTCTAAACTCTCACTACACTCGCTCACTACTACAAGTGACCCTACATTCAAACACTGTTACTATCTGATCAGGTTAGATAACTCGTACAACTTTTATCTCTCGCACATTGTAAACACTCTTTCACTTTTTCCACTCAAACGTCTTTTCATAATGGAGGAAGATCACCATCTTCTTTTTAGTTGATTTCATACTTGTACAGTTTTTGTTCCTTTAATGCATTATAGTATTTCAAATTGACTTGTTCACTTTCTTCAGATCCAAAAATCTCACTTCACTTATGATTCTTATATTACATCTTACATGTCATATTGTCAGTACTCAGTAGGTATAGTATGTATGAAGTACTAACTTTGTGAATTGTAGATATGTACGCATACTTGACAAAATGAGAATGATAAATTGATGATAATTGATAATAATTGATAATCGATAATTCATAATTTAGAAAGCAAAATATAATTTTAAAATCATTCGGTAAATTATTTGTTTATTCAGATAACGGATGCTCAGTTTTCTTTAATTGGTTATTCAAATAATGGATACGAATAAATTAAATTATTATTATTCGATTAACGGATAATTTTATCTGAAAATTATCCATTATCAATTTTTTCAGATAAATTAAAATTATCTGTGCCCACCTCTGATTGAGCATATAAGCTTTTAAATGTCAAGCATTTATTTTTCAATCATTTATTGAGCAAATGTTCAAATGCTTGAGCATTTAAAAAAAAAAGAAGCAAATACTCGTTATCATCAATAGGCATTAATAGCCAAGAAATAATAATCATGGCATAAGTCGGATATTTTTACTATTTTCTAGGATTAATATCTAGGGAGTTAATTTACAACGCTCCTCATCTTTAACAAATCTCGAATAGAGGCCTCCTTCCGAATAAATAATCTTCAATTTCTTACTTTCCATAACATTTTCATAAATTACCAAGCATCATATCTCTTGACAATTCCTTAATTACAGGTGAGAAATACTAAATTTTTGGCATTCTATTTTCACGATGGCTTCGAGTTGAAGTCCTTATGAACATTTACCCTTAAGTCCCCCATCTAATTTACCTTTTATTAGCTCATACATGCGATTCCAGTGCTGCGATTGTTGTATTGTACTCGTAATTTCCAGTTCCAGATCGGCGGTACGTTTTGACAGAATGGTTACCTAATTGGAGTAAAATTTAATGTATACAGGAAAAATTTTTCAAAAACAAAAAAAATATAGGTACTCTTATAGTTTAAACAAGTTTTTTCACCTCTTCCGAAACAGAATTATTTGAAGTTGAATATCGAAGCATTTCCACTTCTTCGAGGATTTGTCTCATGCAAAATTCCAATTCAATTTTTTGCGACAGCAAAGAGGCGACTTCATTTTGTAATTTTACCACCAACTGATCCTTTTGCGATTGCTAAAAAACAATCAAAGTTGGTCAAAAATAGGACGGAATCATTGCTTCGAAGAAAACACATTCATATCGTTCGAATACTATAATATAGCTGTATGTTATTATATTAACCAATAACCACTTCGTACTAAGAAAATTTGTTTTTGTTGTGATTCACGATATTTTACTGTCAATTCTTTGAAATCCTTTAACACTCTTCCATGATCTTGTTGACGCACGCTTTCACTCAACAGCGACATTAGCTCTTTTAACTCCAAATTCAACTGTTCCTAAAATACATTTTGAAAATATTACGTGAAAAAAATTGTTAATGAATAAATAATGCGGAAAAATAGAAACATTAGGTATACTGTAGTATACATTTGTTCGTCTCATGTCAATTATTTCTTGATCTTTCGTAAATCGCAAAGAATAAATTTCATTGGAAACTTTATTTTTTTCTTGTCTTATTTGGTTCTCCATCTCCAATAGACGTTGGTACTTTCTCGTCAACTGTTCATGCTCAACCTTTAGAGATGACATACTGAAAAAATTGAATCCAAATGAAGTGGTTAAATTGTGTGAAGTGAAAGGGATTAGAATTACAAGAGGGAGGAAAGGGCTGCAATCTATTACAAGTCAACTAAACTTAATCCTCCAAAATAATATTTCATAATAGGTACTGCGTTGTGGAAAACATTGTAAACAAATTGCGTCTTCAGTTATTGTTTTTAATTTCATATTGTTGCAAAACGGCTGCTTCCACATCGCATACTATTAGTAAAGGTAAAGGCTTCTGAAAATCTGACTATGTCAGTAATATCTGTATATGACATGCCATTATTTTTACTGCAATCAATATTGACTGAAGCCTCTGTGTTGTAATGAATGTCAACCATATTTATTTATACAAGTGTGCCTAATATCGCCCCTTATGTGTTTCCCTAATATCGCACTGGGTGATATTAGAAACTGTCAACAGTTTCATCATTATATTGATACAAATCAATATTTTTTTGCCAATGGCACTAAATAAATATAAACAATGGTCAGCGGAAAATAAGAAAAAGGCAATATTAGCTGTTGGATGCAAAGAAAAGACTGTGAACAAAAAAATTGAAAAAATTTCAAAAGCTGACATATTGAAACAAAAGAAGCCAAAAAATTTTAAGTTGGATTCAGATTCAAGTGAAGATCAGATTTAGTTGTGTCATTGACTGTATCTGCTGATGAAGAGAACAGTGAGGATGACTGTGAATGTCCATATTGTGACAAAACCTTTTCTTCTAACAGGGCAAAAAAAAAACACAAAAGATTGCTGCTTTTCTTTTAAAAATTAAACAATTTTGTACACTACCAAACAGTTTTTTACATACCTATATGTATATTATGAATTAAAGTTGATTTTTTTTTTGTTGTAGCGTCACGCCTCTCCTACTTGACAGATTTTCACAAAATTTTAACCTCATATTGTTGTCTATCTGTAAATAATTTCTGCAAAGTTTCATTTCAAAATCTCTATTTTGAGTACTGAAATGAAGTTCAAAATTTTCAGTTTGAAACCTGTTCTTTTCAAAGTTAATTATCAATTCTACCCAATGGTTTTCATGTCATTTTGTATGCCTTCAATTTTCGTTATTTTTAATGTGGTACACATTTTTATTGGGTATTTTCTTTTGTGTATGGTGGGATGGTATTCTCTATGCACCTGATTTTTATGAGACATCAAAAATGAGAAAAATAAAGTTGAAATTTTCAGCTGTAACAACATATCACA
Organism: Ericerus pela; assembly: GCA_011428145.1. Taxonomy (NCBI): domain Eukaryota; kingdom Metazoa; phylum Arthropoda; class Insecta; order Hemiptera; family Coccidae; genus Ericerus; species Ericerus pela. The sequence goes on from WOFM01000638.1 coordinate 221,161, forward strand.
TCTTACATATACATATATTAGTGCCTTTGACTATTTAGTACTGGACCAGTAAAGAAAGATGATTTCTGGTTAGACATGCCGGTGCTAAAAAGGCAACCTGAGCATACATTTTAACATATTTTTCTTTGTGTTTATGTACACTATCTTTATCAGATGTACTCTAAATTGGTGAATTCAAGCAAAACTTCAAAAATACGCAGAAGGTACGCTAGGGTTGCCTACTTTTTTGCCAGCATATTTTGACAATAAAAAGTATATTGGTCTTATGGAGCTTTACTGGTCCAGTACTATATTATAGTCAAAGATTAGTGCTAAATCGAATAAAATCAACTGCAAGTCAGAAGAACAAATAGTTTTAGAGTTACTGTAAATTATGTACTTGGCTTTAATTGGTAAAACTCACATTTTCTGGTATTTAGCTTCTAACACTGAGTACAAAAAGTCGTATTTTTCAGGCTCAATTTTTACAGTTGGGAAGCATATCATATACAAAAAGTGATAAGAACATTTTTTTATTGTAAATATAATGTTAAACATTTATTGATTTTCCAGTATAGTCAATATTTCCCAAGAAAATTGCAAACTGATTTTGGGAGCACATTTTCCATAACTCTCACTGTAGAAAGAGGGATGGGGGTTGAGACTTTCAGTATGTTATTTAGGACGCTTATCCTTAAAAATCTGTAGGAAAAACAAACTATGGCAATTTTCTAGAATAAGACTTCTATCTTCTTTGGACTACAGGTGTATTTTCAATGCAGAATTATAATTTTTGTTTGTCACATAAAAATTAGGAGAATGGTATGCAACCCCCAATGGAGAAAACGCCCTATTTTCACTTCGTGTGAAGATGGCTGGCACAAACTTCAATGCTAATTTCAGTTCTAATCTCGGTGCAAATCTTAGTGCAAATTTTGGTGTCAAGGAGAGAATAAAGAGAGAAGAAAAAATGTGTCTAGATGTGAAAAACGATCAAAACATGTTTTGAAATTGTAAAATCGACCACAACCTGAAATTTTGGTTGTGGCTGATAAAAAAACGTTCAAAATGCATACTGTATATGGGCAGAAAACCACAACCAGGAATTTACTTTGTGGCTCACAAGTTCAATAGCCAAAACGCTTTTTGATCATTTTTTTCATTCAGTTACTGTTGTTGGTCATTTCTCCTAACATATATACTGTACAATATATGTATACATGTATGTAATGCTTAAATTTTTGGTTCACAGTTTTGAGAAAACTACTGAAGGGATGGAGCTTAAATTTCTACTAAATATAGTCCTCATATAGACCAGGTCTGAAAGAAGTTTGATGCCTATTGGTCCCAGTAGCTTTTGAGAAAACTGAAAAACAAAAAAATCCTGGAAAAATGGATTTTCCAAAATTCTAAAGAAACTGTAGAAGGTATTGGACTGAAATTTTTACAATATATTTTCCTTATGTTAGTGCAAGTCTGATAGGAGTTTAGTGTTTATTTTTGCAGTAGTTCTCGAGAAAACTGAACAAGAAAAAAACATCTGGCTCACAGTTTTGAAAAAACTACCGAAGGAATAGGGCTAAAACTTTCATGACAAGTAGTTTTTGTGTAGGACCAGATTTGAAAGAAATTTCGTGCCTATTGGTTTGATAGTTTTTGAGAAAACTAGAGAACTAAAATTCCTTGAAAAGTGGTTTCTCCAGAATTGTGAAGAAACTACGAAAGGGATCAGGTTAAAATTTTCACAATAGATTTTCCTTATGTTAAACAAGTCTGATAGAAGTTTAGTGTTTATTTATTCGGTAATTTCCAGGAAAACTGGAAAAAAACATTTGATAGAAGAGTGGTTTTTCCATGAAATTTTTACTGACTATAGATTTTCCTACATATGTGCAAGTCTGATAGAAATTTGGTGTCCATTCGTTCGGTAGTTTCCTAGATAACTAGAAACGAAATTTGGTTCACTGTTTTGAAAAAACTACAAAAGGACTAGGTTTGAAATTTTCACGAAATGTAGTCTTTTTTATAAGACCATAGAGCTACGATCATGAACTGAGTTGATAATTGATAGCGATTGATATCCTTTTTAAAACACATAGGCTGTTAACTTTTATCAATTATCAATTCAGTTCATGATCTCACCTCAGGTCCAATAGGAGTTTGTCGACTGGGTTGTTGTTGGAAGTATATTTTTCTTATTTACAGCGCAAGAGGTTACGAGCGTCTTTTCTGCATTGCATTAATTCAGATTTTATTTATTTTTATTTATCTATTTATTTTTTAATATTGTTGATGAAAATTAGCAGATTCTGGGTTCTCAGGCAAAATATTGCTGCGCTAGAGTTTTTCCATTCGAATTGAGAGTTTTCACTCATTTACGTATTACGATCACAAAATTTGGCCTTACTGAAAAAAACTAAAGTCGGCACCTGTATGGTACTTCATACATGAAAAAGTTAGTCTTGGTCTTTCAAAAGGAAACTGATATCGATGGACTAATTATTTTCCTACAACTTCGCGTAGGTCTTACCTGAGCGTCATCTCCACCAAAGTTTTGTTTATCTGTTCTGGACTTCCTTTCATGGCCTCCATGCAAAGCTCAAAATCGTTAATCTTTATTTGCAAAATTGCCTCGCTATTACGAAGATTGTCTATTTCTTCTTGCATGGCCGTCTTTACCACACACCAACTTTCTTTATCTTGGTCGTACATTTGGTGCACTTTATTCATTTCTTTTTCCAGGGACTGAAATTTTTCATTCCTATTTTTGATTTCTGCTTCCAATTTTTGAATTTTTTCTCTTTCCAAAATTAATTCCTAAAACGTTAACGAAAAATATTGAACTGACTTATCAGCTAGATATATTATGATAGTATACGTGGTAGAGTCCTCGTGCCCCTTTTTTGTAATACTTTGTCGTTTTCATGAACTCGAAAAGATTCTTCCGAACAGCTGGCAGCTTTTTTTAATTTCGCAGTTTTCATTCGTTGTTGGAACAAAGGTGGAATGAATTCAGGGGTGAATTGCGTTACATTTTTTTGTAAACTTTTCAGTTCATGTCCAGTATGTTGAAGTTCAAGCAGTAATTTTTCCTCTTGTAATCTATATAATCATAACAGCATTTCGCTACACAGTCGATAAAAATAATAATCTTTAAAACAAAGTACTCGGATATAGTACCTATAGATATGTAATTCTTCTCGAAGTGCCTCATTTACACCATACAAATGGTGAATGTGGGCTTGTAATCTCATGGCTGGCTGATACCAACCACTGACGTGACGTACATCCAAGGCTTCTAACAAACGTTCCAAAGTTTCCGATTCAATGCGAATTAGACTACAGCCTAAGCTCACGAATTTATAAAAAAAATTTCGTAATTTACAATTTTGCAAATACGGTGAACACTGCAAATTTAAATCTGTACCCACCATCTTGGTTTCGAATACTATCCAATATTTCGTGCATGCCTTTTCTCAAGCTTTCATTTTCGTCAATCAATGTCTTGAGTTTTTCCTCCTCATCTTCGTTTACACTACCTAGAAATAATTCGTCTTCTCCACTTTGAATAGCAACCGACGACGATTTACTCATTAGAGCTTGAGTACGATTTATACGAGCACTTTCATCTGAATATTGAATACAAACGTACATAATTTAGGTCTTTGCCATGGCTGAATATTTTTATTCATTGCTTCCCATCTTTAAAAGGAAACGAAGGAAGCGTTCCTCAGAAATTTTTCAAAGAGGGTAAACATCGAAAATTATTAAACCTATGAGGTGCCTTGATCAATAAATACATATTAACATTTTGGACTTAATTTCATATTTGAAATTTTTTATCAATATATCAAGACTAAGATTCGCAAAAAACAATAATTTTTACATTGAAGTTATTGTTATTTTTAAGAGTACAATTCTAGTCTAAAATTGGAGAGAGCATACAGAAGTGACTTATCAATTCCTCTTTAATATTTTGTTAAACTGATTAAAAAACACTATACTACCACAAATTTTAAAATAGTGACTTTTTTTTTTTTTTTTTACTTGAAACGTTTTAAGTTATTTAAGAAATCTTTTAGATGAACCTAAATTGATTTTTTTGATACTTTAAAATATTATTTTCCAGTTAAATTTTTTTGTTCATTTGTTACATAGGTCGACTGTTTTGCTATATCCCAGACTAATGATATTTTTTTTGACGGAGAAAGTCTTTCACAGAGGAGTGCCTCACAAAATAATTTAACATCCAAAATTATGACGTCATCAGTCCATCCTCCGGCCAAAGTTTCTAGCAAGTTAAAAATTATAACGTCATCATACCTTCCAGATGCGGAAGTTTCTCAGTCTAAAGTTATGACGTCATCAGCCCCTTTTCCTGCCAAATTTTTTGTGGTATGCCTTCCATAAAAAAAAAAAAAACCGGACGACCTGTGAAATTTTGATAATTTTTTCTCTTTTCCTAACAAAAAATCCCCTTATTAATGTCTCATTATACTTTTTCCCCCTCCTGAAAAAAACACAAAACACTATAAAATATTTTACTACCAGAAAATATAAAAAAAAAAATTTTTTCTTTTCTACATACAAGAGGTGTTAATAGCAAGTAGTTCACCTTGATCGAATAAAAATGGACTATCATTGGTTTCCCCAGAAAGAGGTTCTTTTAGGCGATAAAAATTCAATTCCGAAATTAACGAAGTAATTTGTTGATTTAGTTTTCTATTCTGAAAAAATAAAAGCATTTAATAAAATTAAGTGGCATGCCATATTGGTAAAGTTTAAGGATGTAAACAAAATTCAAATAATTTACTTCGAGTTTCAATTCCACTAAATCGTTACGATGCTTTTCAAGCTCTTGATTTAGAATGGATATTTTATTTTGTTTACGAAGATTTCGTCGAGAAAAGTCTTCTGGGACAATTTCTTCTCCTGGAGCTATTCCCAATTTTTCTCTACAGATGAAGTTTCGCGTTAAAGGTTTAAAATTTTCAAATTTTCAGGACAATTTGTCCGAAGCTCCTTATAGCATACATACTTACCTTAAAATTTGATTTTCATGCTCCAAGAAATTGTCTTCATCTTGTAGCTCGTTTAAGCTTTGAACCAGCTGCTCGATTTGGATATCTCGAACCTGTTTTTGTTTTTGTAGGTCTTTGATACGGGTCATTGCATCCTCTAATCCATAAGTGCCAGACTCGTACTCGCGCAGTTGAATTATTAGTTCACTGACCTGCCGTAATGTAAAAGAACTGAAAATTCAAACTATAATGCTGTTCTTTTATGAGTAAAATTTTGGCAAGTGCTTGAAAGAAAATAACTACAGAGCAGAATGAATGAAAAATTTTGTCTCCAAAAATTTTCAGCAGACGAATATTAAATTCAATATTTTAAGCAAATCAATGATTTCCATAACCTCTCTATTGTTGTTCATGACTAATAATTAATTCAATTTGATAACTTTTTCAAAAATGAAGCAATATGGGGTATTCTGAGAATCAATTATTCAACTGTCAAACTTGGGTAGTAGGTACTGTAGTGGCAGAGACACTACGGCTGTTGGCACTTATTAATAATGTGTGTTTAACATCCAAGGGACATGAAAATATATGTTGTCACACACCTATTTGCTCATTAGATCCGTAACAACTACGACAACCTCCTCAGCCCAGTCACTTGCCTACCTACATTTCTTCAGTAGGTAAGTTCTTTTTACACGCGCCAGGCGCGCAAGAGATTGTGGGTGTTCCCACCCACAATAGGTACTTGATAATGAATGTTTTAATAAAACAAATAATTAAAATACCTTTGTAGAAGAGATATTCTACATATTATGCGCATAGGTACATAAAGTTGCATAGCATCTTTCAATAAGGGTAATTTTCAAATGTTGACAATTGACTGCCAAAGTTCAATGGTCGTAGATGTAATGAAAAATTTACAAGATTTGCACTTCTTATACAGATGAGAATACATTGGAAATGATTTTCGAATAGGTTTTCTATTGAAAATCTACTTATTAATCTTGGTGTTATGTAACAATCAGAGAGGGAGTGGGTACATTTTTTTGTTTCATAACTTAAGAAAAATTTTATTTTGGCTATAAAATACCTAATTTTGGACCAACAGGAATGTAATTTGGAACAAATATTTATTATGATCAATTAATAACTTCTTAGTGACTATCTAATTTTATAATTTTCAAAAACCTCTGCTACTGCGTTAGAGTTTTTTGTGTTTAATTTTAATTTTGTTAAATAAACATACACATTTCATTTTTTATACGACAGTAACACTGCTAAATTCATTAAGTCTGGAAAAACAACAAATTTGATTTTGTGTTGATATGCATGTGTTCAACCATGAATGCAATAAAGTACACATGCACGCTAACAAAACAATCATGGTTTTTTTCATTTTGTTTACATTTTTTACCTTTTGTTGCACATGACATCATCATTTTATTATGTAATTCAGGTTAAACATTTCTAAGGTTAAAAATGAGAATTTTAAAAATATGTAAAAATTACATTTAATAAAGTGTCAAAGAAATTCATAATGAACAAAATTCAAGGTTATAAAATACGTGCGGAAGTTATTCAATATTTCCTTAGTAAATAAAATAAAACCTGTGTGTTTTCCAGACAGCTTCTTTATTTTCTCTTATTAGTAATAATTTAAATTTTTTAAAAACATTTTTACACATTAATTGTTCTGAAGATTGAAAAAAAAGTTTGCAGAATGTTAGAATATAATATATTCAATGTTTGAACTGAATTTCATGATTAATGGTTAAAAATTACACATTTTAGAACCTTTTGAGTTCCAAAAACTCCAAATAATATGATGTACCAAATGTACTATCTGGCCAATCTGGACTTGAAACAACTGGGTTCATCTTTGTCCAAATTAGAAGAAGTGCACCAAATTTCAATACTATAGGATAAAATTTTCAACATGTATCGAGTTAAATGAGTACCTATATACGTATACTGTATATGAATTTAAGCTAATAGTGCCAAAAGTTTCTCAAGGTCATGAAACAAAAAATAAACCTACCTCCACCAGTGGGTTTTAATACCAGATTAATTTTAATATCCATTTTTCCTTTAAAAACCTACAAAAAAGTCAACAGTTGGCAAAATTTTGAAAACTGAAATAAAGTCAGAAAGTGAGATACCAGCTGCTCCTCACACTTCTCCACTCAAAGAGCCCCTAAGTATATGGTCTGTATTCCATATTGAAGGAGATTGGAAAGTTTTATGCTCCAATTATTATTTCAAAAGAATTGACTTGTGGTAGGTATCGTATGTGTAATACCTAGTTCTCATGTAATAGTATATCAGTGTGGGGTGATAAATCAGTCAAGGCAATCTAGATTGTAATCTACAGATCTTGGAAATATTGTGATCTAGATTGCAGTTTATTTAATTAGATAGTTCCCTGGTTTTTCAGATCACTTCCCAATTTCCTCTCCATCACCTCTTTCATTGTGTAAAAATTGAAATTTTGGCTGATGTATGTTTATTTCTCGAGATATTGCTGAAATTCTGTTCAAATTCCCCAACTTGATTGAATTCTTATTATTAAAATCATAAGATTTGAACAGAATTTCAGCAATATCTCAACAAATAAACGTATGATTTCATTTAGAACTTCAGGTTATCTTCAGATAACCTATGTAGATGTCTCCTGAAAATTTCAGCTTTCTGCCACTTACAGTTTTTGTGGAATTGCTTTCAAAAACATTGATTCTGTATGTTTGCATAAGTTAAAAACAAGTTTTTAAAAAGTACGCTTTTATAATCTGAAGAAGAAAATAACAGCCAAAGAGAAAATAAAATTTTTCTCTTTTTTTTTCGAGACAGAAACAAACAAAAATTGAAAAAACAACTGATAAAAATGGATATAAGTGTATGTGTGTGTGTCACAACATGTGACAACAGCGCTGAAGTTGGTCATCCAGTGTACTTCAGCAAATTGAGTGAGTAAAATAAAAGTGCATAAAAACAGTACATAATCCCAAAATTAACATGTTTGACAAATGGGCTACTAAAAGATGACTACTTTGACATCTGATCCCATTTATTAATTTATTTTCAATATTATATGATTTGATTACCGGATAGGTTTCTTGACTTAAGTTATTATAAACGATCTAATTTGAAAATCTAAAGATCAAAAATATCTGAAAAATGGTGATCTAGATTCCAAAATTAGATCCTTTTTTTAAAGTGATTTAATGATCTAAAATCCTAATCTTACAAACTGTTGATCTGTTGATCTAATTTTAAACAATTTGTGCCCCACACTGCAGTATACTGGCCACACAGTGAAGGGTGATAGATCAATCAAGGCAATCTAGATCGCAGTCTAATGAATTAGATCATTTCCTGATTTTTCAGATCAATTCTCAATTTCCTCCCTATTACTTCTTTTTGCTGTATAAGAATTGAAAAATGAGAAAAAAGGAGAAAATTAAAAGTAGAACAATAAGTTTGTGTAATTTATTAACTTATTTTTATTATTATATGATTTGATTATCTGATTTTAGTGCTTAATTTAAGTTATTAAAAACGATCTAATTTGTAGATTTAAAGATCTAAAATATCTAAAAAATGGCGATCTTGATCTTAGATTGTAATTTTTCATCTATTGATTAATTGAACCAATTTTAAAAGATCTGTGCCCCAAACTGAAGACACATATGTTGTTATAACGTTTTTCATTTGTTTTATCTTGCTAACCACAAAAGTTGGGCTGCAGATTTCAGGGACACGCTGCACAAAATTCAATCAAAAGTTATATAGACAATTTTTAGACAAGTAGATGCATTCTGATAAGAAAATGGTTTCAAAAATCATTAGGAAATTTTGTCACACTAAGTAAGTGCTAGTGTCGTTTGCGATTCAAATTCCTTCCTTTTACTTTGAAGTTTGAAGGTCTAACGCATGTGCACTGCTAGTGGAATAATTTGTCCCAACTGAAAACGGATGCAAATTTTATTACATACTGGCTCTATGGGAGTGCGTTGATTTGTCTAAATTGTTATACAACTTCAGTAATTCAATCCTTTGAGTATATATTGTTTGTTTTATTTGCTATAAAAACTGACCCTGGGATGACACCATCTACACCGAGTTATGAACTGCGCGTTTTATTTGCCATGGTGTTTGTTATGTGGTTGTTTTTTTTTTCAATGAAAGTGTCGACAGTGTTACCCCAAGGCAACACTATCCTGCATCTACTCGAGAGGAGGTGGGAACTGGAGTCAGATTGGTATCTTTGTGTTAACACTGAGCTCAATTTCGAGACATCAAAACAAATCCGGTTGGTATTTGGTGTCGACCCAAGGTTATCCTTTTTGTGGTAAATAAAACAAACCTATCATGTAATGGAGGGCTGATTGTAGTAGTTCCATTTCTTAATCATAGAGTGTTTCTGGGAACAAAATTACTTCAAGATTAAAGATGTATATCTACTTATTCGTATTATATACCTAGATATAGTAAGGTGCAAAACACAAATAATTTCATTTCCTGAAAACGCTGTCTATGTCTAATAATAACTTTCTACAAAAATGTTATAGGAATCGAATCAGCCCTCCATTACATATATACTCAAAGTATTCAAAGGCTAAATCCCTCAACCTATAAACATGGATAGGAGTGAGGTCAAAAGTAAAGTAACTTCGAACTGGAAAAATGATCCTCAAAATTTTTGAAGAATCAATCAAGTGAGGGGATAGGTAAATAAAAAGCAGGCAGAGGAAAACTACGAATTTGTAACTTTCAGAAAATTTAAAATAAAATTTTTACCTCTTCGGCTTTTCGAAGCGATTCTTCCTCCGCATATTTTACTTTCGCTTCTAAGACTGTGATACGAGTTTCTGCTTGATCTAATTGTTTTCGCAGTTGCTTTATGTTATTTGATTCGAAATTTCGATCAAATCTAGGTACCCAAAAACCGAAACAAATCGCAGTTAACGCTGGTTAATCAAGAAAATTTTATTCAGGTACCGACATGAACGTTTTGAAGACAGTAGCATTTTACTTCGATTGAAAAAGTATTTTTTGGTCTTCTAGTAAACGAGTGTTCTCATTTAGATCAGCAGTAGCTTGCTCCAACTGTTGTTGTAACTCTAAAATTTTTTCCTCCCGCTCCGCTAAGGTCTAAAAATGTGTAAAGTTCATTAGTAAATTTTGAGACTATATGACTATAGGTCGAAACGAAAAAAAATTTGGGAAAAAGAAAAGAAATTATTACTTGACTAAGGTTACTTAGTTGATCCAAGTGACTGGTTTCATCAAATTTCTGATTGGAGGTGCCGGAACTTTGTCGATACTTCGCAGATGAAAGTTCAATCTCTTTCATTTGAAGAAGCTCCTTCATTTGTAAAATTTTTGTTTTCGTCATGCCAAGCGATCATTAGAGATAACTACTGTATAATTTTTAGAAAAATGAAGAATTACTTTCCACTGTTGGATTTTGGATTCATAACTTGAGCTTAAATTCTCAAACTGCTTATCCCGTGTTTCTTTATCAATGATCAGCTCTGATATTTGATTTCTTAATCCTATATTTTCTTGTTCCAATTTCAAAACTTTTCCTGTAGAGAATTCAACATCGGTGATTACAATAAACGTATAAATAAGTATGTAGGTAATATAAAGAGTGTCTCACGAAGCGTCTGCTATACTTTGATGCGGTTGGTACATTACTACTTTGTTATACTTACCTACCTACTTGATAAAATAACTGCTGAGTAAGTAATAACATGTAGGTACCTTCGTTAAAAAAGGATATATTATATTTTGTGTACGTAAGTACATGAAGTTGTATACCATCTTTTTAACAGGAGTAGTTTCGTAACGTTGGGAATTGAAATCGGTGGCAAAACTCATTGAACTGAATTATGTTTTATATATTATACAGTTCAATGATTGAACTTCAGCAATTGTTGATTCTCAACGTTTCAAAATTACTGTTATCAAAGAAATGCTATGCAACTTTATTTAAATACATACACATATTGTAGAATATCTCTTTTACGTATAGGTACTTACTGTGGTATTTTATTTTTAGTGCTTATTCTGTCAAGTACCAGCACCACCACAAAGGGAATCAAAGAAAAATTTCGGATTTGGGGGAATTAATTGACGAATTCTCTCAGTACATATGTAGGATTTACTTCTGGGAAGGGGTTAGCACCTGAGTGAAGAATTTGATGAGGGAGGCTAACGAAACAATTTTTTTAGTTTTTTTTTGTTTTCTCTAGAACATGTATTTCTAAGGTTTTTATTTTGGAGCCTTAGAGGTGTAACACCCAAAACCCTCTATCGTTACGGAAAATTGCCTTGTATTTCAAAATTTGGATACTTTCTTGTCGTCTGAATTCCGAAAACGCCTGGGCCCAGTATATTTAACACCCTTTTCCCTCTTTGAAAGGCCCTGATTACCAATCATCAAGTTTAGCATAAATAAAATATTAACTCTCTTCTCACCATTTAATTCATCCACAGTTGTACTAAGACTAATGCGTTCCATGGATAATTTTGACATTTGTTCAGCTCCATCTTGTAACTCGTCTCGAACTATTGACAACTTATCGCGCAATATTATATTTTCTCTCTCAGTATCCTATGTGAGAAAAATTCGAACATTATTAATATCTTTGAGACCTGAAAAATTTTTAAATCATCAATTGGAAAGTTTTTCATTCCTACCTCAATATCATTTAATAATTGCGTAATGTGTTTATTTTTCTGTCGAAGTAATTCACTAAGTTCGTGATATTTGTCCATAGAAAAATAATCTTGATCCTCTGAAATGAGTTTTAAACTAGCAGTACTAGCCAATTCTTGTTGTATACTTTGAAGCTCACCCTTGAGATTCTTATTCTCTTCTTCCAACACGAACAATTTGTTTGATAACTGAAACAATTTCATAATTGGCGCCGTTAAGTTTAATAACAAATTTTAACATTCAAAAATGCGGAATCGTAGGTAAGCCAATAGGTTTCTACGTTTTCTGATTCCTTTTTTTCGTTGATAAGCTCTACTTCTTTTTCTTGAAGAACCGCAATGAGATGGTTTTTCTGAATTTCCATCTTCATTAATTTTCGATTAAGGTCGTCGGCATTGGCACCTAAAACAAATAAGATAATGCGACCAAAAACTATCAATTTTAAGTTAAAATTAGATAAGCAGATATCGCATCCAACTCGGAAATTTCAATGTTTACATACATCAAAATACTATTGAATATAATAATTTATATATTTCCCTGTCGAAAAAAAAGGCAAGAAACAAATTTCGATAGTAGCATAATATACGCATAACGTTTTGAGATAAATTACTTTCACTTTTTCCTCCAGTTGCTGGATGAAATTCTTCCATTTCGATGAGACTCTGATTTTGTTTTGCTTCCTCTTCACCTAGTTTTGTGGCTAGAGCGTCTAATTCTGTTATGAGTGATTCGACCTGTCAGATAAAGTTTGACAGTGAAAATTCATTTATCTGTCAAAAATTGTAAATGTTTGATCATTTTGCTTACTTGTTCGCCTTTGAATTTCAGTATTTCCTGAGAAATTTTAAATATTTTAACGAGGAATTCTTGGTCTAAATCTACTGTTACTTCTGCTGAGCATAAATCAGAAAATAGATTTTCTTTTTCATCGTCACTGATTTCTTCCGGAACCATGCTAATAAATCGATCCATATTCGAAAACCCCATGACGAAAATGTGAAGCGACACCGAACTATATAAAAATTTAAATATCAGCTCAACATTCTGAATGCTCTCAACCTGCCATGAAGTAGGTACCCATTGTTTTGGTCCACTGAATTTTTCGTTGTTATGGCAACCACGCACACCTAACTATAATCTTGTCCATCAATTGACTACAGAAATTGAAGTCGATTCTTGGCAGTTTTAACCGATTTACCCTCCCGTGAAGTAATTTGTAATTTTAATTGCACCTATTCAGAAAATTTACAATTTGAAGGGACAACGTGATGAAATAAGAAGAGCCCAAGTAAAAAAAAATATAATTTTTAGTTTTCAATTGAAAATACGATAAAAATAAATTATAGTATTTTGTTTCCTGTATAGAAAATACGAATTTCAATAGCCCACTTAATTTTTTCAAAATTATTTAGCAGGCACAAGCAAATATTTTCAGATATCATACATATTTATAATCTGATACATTACATTAAAAGAAGCATAAGAACTTCAATGAAATGACTAAATTCATCATAAATTAAGATCTGCTTGATCAATGCATTAGTCCGATAAGCCTCATAACACGAAAATATTTTGACAAACGGAATAACATTAACTTTTCATAAAAAATTATTGTATTTAAAAAATATTGGTAGAAATACAATTTAAAAAAAAAAAGTTTAATTTATCAAAAACACACGACTTAAAACGAAAATTTACATTATTAATACGGTATTGTTTTATAGTTTCCATAGAGATTGAATATGGTATCACAGTTCCTCACATACAAACATATATAATGCAATTAGAAATTAAAAAAAAAAAGAATTATTACGAAGGACATGATTGAAGATAAACTATACAGATGCCATGAAACTCTTCAAAAGCCAACAAAGAACTAATGATTTGGTACGCAATAATTAAAATAGTATAACTATAAATTATACATACGTAAAAAAAATTATTCCACAAAACTGAAGTTTAAGGTCTACAACACTATCCAAAAATTTTCTATAACCAAAGTTTTTGTTTGAAATAAGAGGGAATAATATATTATGATTCCAGAGGGTCGAGAAAAAAAGTTGCGGGTTAATCTCATCACAAAATTGTTATAAATTCGTTTCTCAAAAAAAGTATTAAAAAACAAATACTTTTCCAACGAAAAAAAGGAAGAACTTTGGCAAGTACCAAGATTAATCAGAAGTTAATAACAATGGAGGGGCTAAAAGGCTAAAAGTTCCCTCTCAGAAATTTTTCAAAATAGAGAATTACTAACAAAATATTTTACCATTTTTCTGCAGGAGACTAGCCCTCTCATCAAAACACGACAAATACCGCCTATATTGTATGCATAATAGCAGTGTTTGATACTCAAAAGAGTTTTTAGAGTGGCACATTTTTGCCAGATCGAACATAACTAATACAATAATTCACAATGAAACAAATCACTGACTCCCGTCAAGATAATTTTTTCACGAGGGAAAATCGAAAACAATTTCAAGTGTTTGAATTCCTGAAACTAATTATAATGCAGTTTGGAATAGTGGCTAAAATTATCTTGAACTTGAATAAAAGTACTGGGGAAACGGAAGTCGGTTTTTAAAATTTTGAGAAAAATACGTCGGTAAAAATATTTTTTCCATCCAGCTGATAATAAAAGAACAATTTACACTATATCTGATACTGAATTCGGATAGGTACTACAGTAAAAATTTCAGCGCCGTAAATATTTTAGCCAGAAAACATGTAGAAAACTTCACTAATTACTTACAATAAAATAGAAGTAATTAGATTCCATATATTTTCCGTTTTATTGGCTTAGGACTATTAAGCCATTTTACCCAGCGTCTGAAATATATTCGATGTCGAAACGGAAAGGGAGATGGTCGGGATCCGTATTTTCCAATTACATATTAAAGCATCAGTAGAACCGAACAGAATACAACACCATTTTGGGTGAGAATGTAACGGCGATCGGTTTCGAACTCACAACCGTTTGATTGCAAAGCGGAGCACCTAACCACTACGCTACGCCACGCAGACTCCTAATTGCAAATCTAGTAACTACAAATACTCTACTATAAAAAGCAGTCAAATTTGGAAAACCAAGATTAACGAAGAAAATAATAATAAAAAAAAAAATAAACTGCTTAGAATTTGATTAAATTCAACGACTTCGCATTAAAGCTAGTTACTCAAAGAGGAATAAAATTTTTCAAATGGAGAATTTCTCAGACGAAATGTATTTACAATTTATGCTCCAAATCGAGAAAATAATAAATTAAATTCACGTATTTTTTCACGGTGAATCCAATGAGCCTATTTTCGAAGTTGTACCTCCCTTCAATCGCAAGTTATCAAGCTTTTAAATTTTTCCATATTTTACTGTTATTTTTCACTATTTTAATAAAAAGGCCTTAATTTAAATTGCCAATACTAACCTGCATAAATATGAATTATCTGTGTAAATGAATGAAAAGTGAACTGCGCATACGATATTTCAGATTTTTTTCTCTCTACATGGGATCTGAGCATCCTACATTAATTTATGACAATGACCAAAAAAAAAAAAGAATGAAACAAAATTCAAGGTAACAATATTAATTAAAAAAATAGTTTCATCAAAAGATGAGTGTTGTCACAGCAATTTAATGACTTTTAGCCGCTTCCTTTGCCGCCTCCTTAGCGGCGATAATCAAAGGTGTTAAACTAGTCAATGGTCGGGCTATCTTTAAAAATGGATGCTAAAAAACGAGAAATTCACTTATATTAATGCTCTTTCACGGCTATAGAGGAATAAGAATGGGTATAAATTTACCTGCAAAAGTTCTGAAGCAGATGCTCGCTCTTCGACATCTACTACAAGACAATTATCCAGAAAATCTTGAAAAAGTTTGGATAATTTTTCTTTTTCTTTAATTTCTGGTTTACCATTGGTGGCAATCAAATATAAAGCCTGTAAAATTAAGAATGAAAAAAATTTAAAAATCACTATAAAAAAAAAACATTCGAGAGGCAAAAACATAAATAAATATAACTGTCTATTGATAATAATAAAATCGTGATAGGGTTCAAATTAGTAAAACCAAAAATCTGGTTTCTTTTTAAATTTTGATAATTTTATTTCATTGTTAGAGCCAATAACGGATAACTTCATACATAATACTAAATATACAATTAATGGTATGTACAACTGTTGGCAGCAGCAGAAATGTCACAGTTTTTAATGATTTTTCCACAATGCAGAAAAATAATTTATTTCTAAAAGAAAAATCTTTTGATGAAATCTACCAACACATAAATTGAATAAACGCCTTCCTGAGCCGGAATAAAATAACAAAATGTTTTTTTTTTCTTCTTAAATGATAATTCGAAATATACGAAAATTTTCTTGCATTGACTATCCAAAAATTTTTCTTGAAAGAATAATGTAAATCGCCGTTGAAAATAATGTACATTAATATTCAGTGCTTTTAGCCCCTTCGACCGTTCGTATACATCGTCAACGATTTTCAGCCATCTCAATCACTTACTCGCAAAGGATTTTCGTTCAGGTACGGAGGCTCACCCTCAACCATTTCGATAGCCATTATACCCAGCGACCAAATATCTACTTTGGGCCCATAGTGTTTTCGTGTCACAACTTCTGGAGCCATCCAATATGGAGTGCCAACCATTGTTGTCCGTTTCGATTGTTCTGGTGAAATCTGAGCGCAAAACCCGAAATCGGCTGCAAAATTATAACAAAATGGTAGAAACTTGGAACCCTATACTCTGAGAAAACGCAAGTTCACGCTTGCAATGCGAAATAGGTACTTACTCAATTTAACGCTGCCGTCCAAACCAAGTAAAATATTATCAGATTTAATATCTCGATGTATAACATGGTTAACGTGCAGAAACTGCAGAGCCTGAAGTACTTCTCGGCACACGGACGCTATTTGTCCTTCATCCATGCACGTTTCCGTAACAACGTCCGTCAATGAACCTCCAGGTAAATACTCCATCACCACCTGTGCGTTGGGAACATTGATAATTTTTGCAACATAATATAAAATTAAAAATTAAAAACCAAAAAAAAAACACTAAAATTGGTACATTTTTTTACCCATAATTCGTCGCCGACTAGATAACTATCAAGAAAATTAACAACGTTTGGATGTTTGTTTTCTCTCATCACTAATATCTCATTAATAATGAGCTCTTTTTTCGGTTGCTGCGATAAATTCATTTGTTTGATTGCCACCTCAATACCGGTTGACGTCTCAATGGCAGTGTAAACAGTACCGGAAGCTCTGTAAACCAACCAACGATAAGCGCATTTCGAGTTAAAACAAAACAGATACGTTAGTAAATCGTTATACCCTTGTCCAATTTTTTCCATTTTCGTGTACTTTTTAGTTGGATCGCCAATACTAACAATTGTCCGCAATCTTTCCAGTATTTCTTCGTCGGACATTTTTTTACGTCTCATGGTAGTGCCGTTAGGTGGAGGAGATGGAATGGAATTCACTGGCGTTGATGTCACAGGTGACGATATTGGCGATGCAGTCGGACCGATTGTATTCTTATTTTTATCTAACATGGGTGAAAATGGCACAATTCCATTGGCAGTTTTGGTTGTCATTTTCGGAATTTCTTCTTCCACTGGTTTTGTGTACTGAAAACAACAAATCTGCTTTATCAATCTACGGCCGCCATTTTAATAAACGAAAGACAGCGCGCTATCGATTTAAATGAAAATTTAGGTCAAAAACAGTTCAAGTTTCAACCATTCGAAATTATTTCATTCGGTCTTTGACGTAGTTTTCGAACAAACCATGGAATTTCTGTTAGAGTTTAATTTGATTTAAACTTTCACAAAAAAAAAAAAAAAAAAAAGCCAATTTGAATTAACGACACGGGGCAGTGGAGTGAATTAGTCATGACATAGGGCACGAATGCTGAAAATGAATGAAACTGAACGGAAAAATTAAATATTGTTCCACAGATCTGAATCATTTGCTTTCATTTTAATTTTGGTTATTGGTAAAATACAGATTTGTGGACGAATAGAATTAAAATTAATTTAAATTTAGAGTTTTTAAACGGGTACGCAATTAAATTTTAGTTTTGAAGTTGAAAGCCTAGGGATCAGTAAGAAATTACTAACAATGGACTTCGTGCGCTCCGGTCTCGTTGCTATTGGGGGTGGTAAAGGCTCCTCCTCGGATGGAATACTGGTAGCGCCTTCGCTATCTGTTGGAGTTACCGATGACAAGGTACTGCTGGAGGGTTGACTAAAACTAGCTATTTGACTTCGCGAAGAATCACTTCCTCCATGTCGCGCATTCGATCTGGAAACTTCAGTGCCAGCTGAAAAATTTTGGAATAATGAATAGAAAACATAATGATAATAGCTAAATACAGAGCATGAAATCATAAAATAAATGCACACCTATCATTTCAGTCGTCGTCATATACTTTGAATTTTCGATTTCTTTACTAGAATTATCGAACCAATTTAGCACGTCCAATACTGCTTGAGGATTTTTCTTCTGTTCTTGTTTGCTAATATTTGAACTCATTAAAAGTCTGGCCCAAGCTTCTGGCATACCCTTAAAATATTGAAGTATTTTTGATAAATAAAATTTTCTATGTACAATATAATGTATAGTACCACACCAAGTCATAAAATTTGCTAAAGACAATTTTAATAAACTTTTCAATGTTTTGATAAATCAAAAATATTTTCTGACAAAACTATACATTGGACTTTTTTCAGCTATAGAGGGCTGATTGAAGAACGAAATTTTAATGTATCAGCCAAACTAGAATAGAGAGTCAACCTCGGAAGGATTAGATGAAGAGTGTCTAATGGAAAATGAATTTGAATACTTACTTTCAATGGCAGCTTGAAACAAAAAAGATTATACAAACAAAGTTAGTAGGTAGTGTAATTAAAGAAAGATGAGCGAAATTATTCATTTTTAATCATTTTTACAGACGATAAAATTTAACTCGAGACAACAGTTTGATTCATGCGTCTTCCGTCTTTAAAAAAACATATATAATAAAATGAAAATATATAAATTTCGTAATGGCTGCATTCTTAATGATACAAAATAAAGTATTCTAAAAGAAAATTTGAAATCAAAGATTTGAAGCATCATTTCTCAAATTTTTTTGGTCACGAGTGTTGGTGTAAATGCGATTAATATGAGTTACATGAATACTTACTGTGAATTCTCCAGTGAGGGCATCGAAACCGACGTGAACTGTATGCTCAAAATTGGTAGGGTACGATATGTTTGGTTTCTCATTTTCCACTTTACTCCCTTTGATTCGGAAAGACTTACTTTTAGCATTTTTCTTCTTATCCGAATTAGGTTCTTTGGGAAGAGGTTTCAAGTCAAGGGGAATATCTGAAGGCGAATGTTCTCTCGCCAAACGAAAACTGGTGGACAGAAACACAGATCCAAGAATTAAATTCAGAACATCACAATTTCATTAGGATACTACATTAGACATACCTGTTGCTAGTAAGCCGCACTGGAGGTGCAGGAGGCTTATCATCGTCGTCCAACATCTTATTCGTCTTCGTAAAAATATTTATCCTAGATGAAGACAGAAAAAATAAGAATTGAAATGAAAATGTAAAAAAAAAAGGAATTAAATAATTAAGGAAAAAACATTTTGTCAAATGAAAACAAGATAATAAGATGCGTCAAGGAAGAGAAAATACAGAAAAAGGATAAATTTGAAAAGAAACAATGACACTCCGTGATGATTCTATCATTATATAATAATCTACAAATTCGAACGGAAATCATTAGAATTATACTAATCACTCTTGATCTATATTGATGAAAACTGGGATAACGCAATGAGAAATGAAAACATTAAAGTTAGCCTTATCATTATAGTTCCAAAAACGAGACATCTGAGTTATAATTTGCTATGAAACGAAGAAAAAAAACTAAGAACATAAGGGGAAAGCTTTACTACAGTCGCGCAGAACATGGAATTGTATAAGACGATAAAAATGTATGTAATCATCAACCCATAAAAATCTTAATCAGAGGATGAAGTCAACAGTCCCAATACATCTAAGAGAGGATGAAAAAATAGACAAAATGCCATAAAGTCATGAAACACATCTTCGGCTCAAAATAAAACATGAAGATTTCGTTGTTCTCAACGAAACAATTTTGAACATTCAAAGCAAACACAAACTAAATGCATACATTACCTCAACCTTTCAATGGGAGAATAACGATTGACGAATGCCCTTAATAAAGTATAATTTAAGTTAGAAGATTACGCAAATAAGCAAATAAAAATCTTTATTTCAAGAAAGAACCATAGGAACTTCAGGAACTTCTACGCGAGTCATGAAGAATAAATTTTTTGTTTTCATTTGAATCTGATTCTGATAAATATGGAAAACCCTTCGCCTTCAGAAAACTTTAGAAAAATCAAATCCATCGATATTATTGTATCGATAGTTTTGCTATCAATTTGAGTTTTAGACATCGATGTTCGACCAATGCGACAAGCGTATTTCCTTTTTGTAACCGAGATGAACATTGAACAAACCCTATACTAATTCAATTCATAATCATTTATATCATTGATATCCATATTCTATATAGTATATATACCTTTGGTATTTACATAAAATAAAAATAGATGAAAACAAAATTAATAAAATGAAAATTCAGCTTCAACCTACTGAGATTTACACAATTACGCAATTTATGTAGGTACAGAGAAACCTGGTAGGTATATAATATGGGAAAAATTGTTTATTTCGTTCTCGACTACTTACAACAAAAAATTCGCACTTGGCAACTCTTGGGAATAATTTTACTTCCACTAACATGTGACCAGTTTGTCAATTGAATTTGATTGCTTGAGTAAACCATGTGTAAACTTGACAAATGAACAAGGATTAAATTGTTTACTTTCAAGCCAAAATAATTGAGAATTATGTTCACAAATACGAGAACGAAGAAATAATAGACATACATCGTACTGACTTAGTTTTTAGTCTGGAATAACAAAATCGGATTTTTAGTACACCTATGGAACTTGGAAGATTATCGTTATTTTGTAACCAGGCACCGCCAAAACTCACGACTAAGTAAGGTAGAATCTTACTTGATTGGATTTGTTGACGCTCTATGGAATTAATAGAGGCAAAGGAAATTAAGCCCCTCTAAAACCTAGTGAAGCGTCCTTAGAAAAAACTCGGGAAACATGCAAATACTTCCAAAACTTATATTCGTTTAAGGAAAAAAATACAGGACCCTGAGCCCTCAGAAGTTTTATCACACTCTCGCGACTATTCTACTATGTGAGATTAAAATGTTCATACGTTAATTAATTCAATTCCTCCCAATCATTGACCATCAATAAATAACAACACGATTATGACCTAATTAAACAAATTTAATTATATAGTTCGATACAGTAAACAAACATTACGTATTTTTTGCCAAAACTGGACATTTCGACGAGATGTTAAGAGTCAGAATGGACAAAATTAAAATGGATACATCATAATAGTCTAAAATCATACGTACAAAAAACTTCTATGTAGACTTCCCAAAAATCTTCCACGTTCAAACTACTATGAGAAATTCTAAAAGTGAGATTTTTTGATCACACTTTCTAGAAAAATAAGTTTTCAAAGAAAATCGTTAGTCGCCGAATGCATTAGAATTTTTTTTTAGGAAAAAAATAACGCGACAGAAAACTCTTAGCAATACGTACCTAAAAATGTACTTCACAAACAAAACACAAATTACCAAGATTTGGGAATAAAAAATTCTAAAAATTTCCAGTTATTAGCTTTATTAATCGCACTAATTATTTATTTAGCCAGGCTTTCGAAGAACAATGACCGAAAATTAATTTGATTCAGAAAGAAATCCGTAACAGGTTTGAATATCCACTTGGGACAATGTACAACATTAATTAATCAATACAGTAACATGAATATCTACATAGAATTTAGACTAGATTACACAGAAAGTTTTACACAAGAACATGGACAACTTATGCAGAGCTACAAAAGAGAAGGAGAGAAACAGAGAGAAGGAGATAATAGACTATTTACAAAACATACCACAAATTCTATACAAAAAATTAAAAATAATAAAATGGATTTTTCAAGTTATAAAAAATTTATACATACATATAAAAAGTCAGATGTTATGGTTAAGACCATAAATGAGCAATAAGAAACCAATCTTTGAAATGAACTTTGGGTAGTCTTTGACTATGTACCCAAAAAAAAAGTTGAAAACGAAAAGTTACTTTTCGAAGAGAAAAACTTTCGGTTGTAACTATTTCAGGTTATCCTCACGCGATGACACCTAATTTCGAATAAGTAACAAAAAAAAAATACATTTCTTGTTATTTTTTGAATGAACAAAGAAATTCAATATTATCAGCTTAATTTTTTTTTTCTTTTCTTCGAACATCAGATAAATTTAAGAAAAACCGGATAGTAGTAAAAAATAATAATAATTTCTAATACAGACAATGTAAAAATTAAGAGCAGATTTTTTTTTCTATCCAATTTGGGTTAATCCCTTCCATACTGGTCTTCCATGTTTACCTCTTCAGACGTTTTAACGTGAATACAACAACTGAATAAAATTAAAGGAACGTTTCAACCGAGGAGATAAAGTCTGAAGCACAACAAAGCTACTACAGAATTGGTGGCAGTGGAACTAAGCAATAAAAACAGACAAGAAGTACAAGAAAAAGCATTGGCAATAGAGACCCTTCAGTTCTCTAGAAAAAAAAATTCTCCACATTAGAGTCCGATTAGAACTCAGAGAACAGATGAGGCGAGCGAGTGCAGTAAATAGAGTTTTCTGTTCTGGTAAGAAATCAGAAATTTAAAAAATATAGAAAACAAAAATGAGCGGTTCAATTTGCTAAGCAACAATGATATTTCAAATAAGAAGTAATTAATAACCGCAATGATCTGTATAAAATCACGTAATTTTTTTCTCTCCTTTTCAACAGAGCGCACTTATAATAATATATTCTAGAGGATTAAAATAACACTTAAAAACTTCTTTGACACTAATATTGGCAAGTATGAAGCTGTGTGAATCTAGATGAAACTATACATATTCTCAATTGCCCGATTATTCGCTCCCGAAGTTGATGCAGCATTGTTACTTGGCGGAGAGGCTGTCGGTGAGTTTGGTAGCACATTTTCATGCAGTTCTAAGAATTCAGTTTTCATGCGAACGGTGCCACCAAATTTTATTATCTAAAAATACGTGAAAAAAAATAAGATTATTTCACTAAACTACGAGAAGAGTACTTAAAAATAGAATTCTGAAGAAATAAAAGAAAAATGAGACAGTAATTACACCACAGTATACAGAAGTAAATTTACGTCAATGTAACGTGCGCTAGTCAAAATAAGATAGAGAAATAATCATGATCAAGAAGCTTGATATTCTATGGAACCTTTCTCCGACTTTTTTATTCTCACGTAATTAGTGATGTTTCAACAGAGTTTTTCGATAAAAAATTGTATTTCCTAATTTATTACAATTCTTGACACCTGTGTTCAACAATCTTACATATTTAATTTAAATATCGAGGTGTATTCTCAAGATCGTCCTTTCATATTGATCAAAAGATTGAAAATGTCGAAAAATAACAATGTGATAAGTCGAAGACTAAAACCATCAATTCTTCTTTCCCAATGGTGTGGGAAGGCACTGCCGAAAATCACTCTATGAAGTTATCCAAAAAAAGAAAGTTTCATCTGATATATATCCAACGGGAATGAAAAATTTTTGAACCGAGTGGGGCATCAAAACTTTTTTTCTTTTCACATACGCATCTATACTTTATGAAAACATTTCAGCAAGAAAGGCCAGGCCGTTACATTTGCGTTATCTAACAATTTTGAACCATAAGAAATAGAACAGTTTTAATAGTCAAAATTTCTTTTTCAAATTCGTAGTTTTCGGTTTTTTTTTTACAACGATCATGGAAAATGAAAACATGATACTAAAATCGTACGCAAACAAGGTAATGAAATATTGTTACGATGAAAGTAAAATTATTCATTCATTATGCTTCATAACATTACTTCATTATAGTTTATTAATCTTGGATACAACTATGATTAAAATGAAAGTTGTAGAAGACAAGGGCAAGAACTATCTGGAAAAGGATGGTGATCATGCCCTCTATAGAGAGTATTACTAAGTAAATCACAAAATCAACGATAAATTTTAATAAAAAATTAGTGAAACGAATACTTTGTTAAGGAATCAATATACTTTTTTTTTTTTTCAATTTTCATATTTTCTGGTTGAAAAGAAGTATGGGGAGAATAAAAAGACAGATTTAATGACAGAGACAAATAACATAAAGAAGATATCACAGTTCTCAACGTAATTTAAAAACTGAGAATATTAAACAGAAATTGTCCTTCGTAATAGCTAAAGAAAATTCACAAAGCTAATTGGTTTTCACTTTATGTCCTGAAAATCGACTGAAACGTTCAAAATACGAAATTTAGCAAAAGACTAGCGAACGTCATTGCCATTAGAGAACAATGAATCTAAAATAAAAAATTCATAGAAAAAAGTAGAAAAAAATTTTTTGCGAATTTTTTTCCATCTCTTAAAATTTTAAATTTCGTATTTAAATTAAATGAAAGAAACCCGCAAACCGAATAAGCACGTAAAAGAAACGTAAAAAATGAAAAAAGAGAAGAAACAAAAAACAAAAATTGAAAAATGAATATTTGAAAATTAAAAAATTACTCACACAAATTTTGAGCTGAGAAAAATCAAACATAACGAAATTAAGGTTGTAAGCAAACAATATAAATATTTTTTATTTATAAATCGCCAATAATATGCAAGCGAAGTTTGGAGTAGAATTTCTTTGATAATTAAATCCAATTTTTCCGTCAGTCCTACAAAAGAAGAAACACGGCCATTTTATAAATTACGTTTATCCATTTTTTTTCCATTACCATCATACTTGAATGCAGGTACATCATAATTTGATATGAGCTGACAAACATGTACTAATCAAAAAAGGTAAGGAAAGAAAAACAAATGCTGGAGCAATCAAAATTTTGTAGCACAAATGTTAACCGAAAAAAAAAGTAAAATAATTAAATACAAACATTACAAAATGTAAAACGTAAGCATGAAAGCAATGTAATCCAAAAAAATTTGAAAAAAAAAAGAAAAAATGATTTAAAACATGCTACGCAAAAATAATTATCAACTGAGAGAGGATGACCGAGTCGAAATCGATATAAAATACATACTTCTCTGGGTTGAGGAACAGCGATAGGATGTCTGTGCTCCATGGCTCCATTCATAGTTCGCTGATTGTGGGGAGCGGGTTGCGATGGAGGAGGAGTATTTATGATATACTCGGTCAACTTCACCTCACCAACACCACCATTTTCCAAAGGTATCGTATTTTGGCGGAAATGCTCTAATGCGTCGAATATCGTAGGAAACCATAAATGTTGAACGCAACACTGCTTCATTTCATTTAGTATTAAACGTAAATGCTGTAAACAGAAAATGGAAAGTTTTATTAGTAATGAGACCTAGTAACTTAGAAGAGTATCATTGTGCAAAATAGCAACGCCCTTTCTCATTCTCCTTAAATTTTAGTAAAAATGTTTGGTTGATACCGAACAGTTTTAAAAATTACTTAATTACCAATTGGTTTAATGAACATTCTGTAATTATCATCATCAACGATAAACCGAATCAGATGGAAAATGATGAATCCTACATGAGAGAAAAAGTTATGACTTTTGCTTCACGTTTTTTTAATTTCGAATATTGTTTTTATTACAGTAATAATTCGTATGGTCCAAGCTACGAACTAAGACTTAAACATAGTCTATCGATTAAGCGTCTAGCATTCAAACATAATTCAGATCTTTAACAAATATGTATCTTATGAAGGAGATGTACTGGTAACTTACGATATAAATGAAACAATAAGTCAACGAAAAATAAGGAAATAGCTCTACGTAAATTCCACAAACACTATTGATGCGCTTAGTTTGTTAGGAAGGCGGTGCAAATTATATTCTAAATGCTACTCAATATACAGTTATTAACAGATCTTGATAAATACTTGTTACGAATTAAGTTCCTATTGGTCCAAAATTAGGCGTTTTATAAGCGAAATGAAAACGAAAATAGTGTTACAGGAAGTACCGTGCGACCAATCCGCACAAAAATTTATAGAAAGTTATAATATATATCATAGAGAATATTTGTTTCAAATTTCATAGCTATTGGTTGAAAATTAGAAAATTTATAGCCAAAACAAAAACGAAAATAGCCATATGGGAAGCACCGTACGGTCGATCCGTAACAAAATCAATACATCAGGTCCTTAGCTTAATACTACTGTTTGTTCCAAATTCCGTGACTATCGGATAAAAACTGCGACCTGTACTGTGGTAATAAGAAATTGGCTTTTATATATTATATATATAAATTTAAGTTATTAGTACCAAAATTTTCCTTGAGTTGTGAAATGTAAAACGTACCTACTCCCAGCGACAGATCATTCCATGACACCAAGATTAATAAGTAGATTTTTAATAGAAAACTTACTTAAAAATCAAAGGATTAAAAATATTTGGAAGAATGCTAGGTAAAAATTAGGAATGTTGAAAATGAAGCGTAAAGGAAATTCATAATGAACGGTATTGGGAAGTTATAAAAAATGTAAGCAAGAAATTAAATGACTGCTCTGCAAAGAAAATAAGAGCAGGCATGTTTTCCGACCAACTTCTTACATTCATCTGAAATTTAACTTTTTTTTTCTAATCACTTCTATGGACAAACTGTTAAACAGATTGAAACCAGATTTGGCAGAATGTTAGAATATAATATATTTAATGTCTGTATAAAAGTTCATGCCTATTTCTTAAAAGCTCCCAAAGTTCAATATAATAGGATGAACCGGATGTACCATCCGTCCATCTGGACCAAAAACAATAAACCCATCTTTGTATAGATCCAAAAAAGTGTACTAAATTTTATGACCACTGGATGAAAATTGCAACCTGTACTGTATTTCACAGAAATGTGTATCACTACATATAATAAATGTACAAACCAGCCCAAATTAATTCCTTCGTCAAAATTGTTTCACTAAATTATATCGCCAATATTTTCCCTCATATTCAATGCGCATCTGCCACTACCACACAGCCACACACAGACATGAAAAAAAACAATGTTCGATGTTTCCACTGAAACAACAAATTTTATGGTGTTACCTATATGCCAGAAAAAATCTAAGGCCAGCATAAGCCAAAACCCAGCAAAGCGGTGCCTCCGGGCTTATATATATATACATAATACATATATAATATATACATGCACACATATGAATTTTAGCTAATGGTACTAAAAATTTCTTTGGGTCATGAAATGAAAAACGAACTTACTCCCACCTTGGATCTTAATACCAGATCGATTTTAATATATAGGTTTTTGGGTATTTGAACGAAAACTACATAAAAAGAAATATAATTAAATTTCATTAAATTCTTTTATTAAAAATTTAATTTTATAATTAATTTAAAGATTTATTTATATGTTGTGGTTTTCAACTTTCGTACTATGTTGGTTTCCCTCCCAGAAGCAAATTCAGTCTATTTTTCATTTGTAATCTAAAACCATTGTAAATTATAACAGAATAATAATGCTCACAAAACTAGCTGTAATTCAAAAATGAAGGGTTATCGTGCAAATTTTCATCAAGCTAATACATTTTTTGTTCATACATGATGGGATTAAAGTAGAATCTCTGAAAAATAAAAAATTAAGACGACAAATTTCTCAACACAACATCAATAATAAAAATTTTGAGGCAAAATTTCTCTACGGAATCAAGGGGATTGAATTTTAGTTATATCTACTTACACATTTGTCGACAGAAGTATTGCGACAATCCCTAAAGATGAATAAATAACTTAATTTTTATGAATGAAAATTTTTCGACTCCATATGCAAGGGGTCACGATCACACTTCGCATTAATGACAAAAATGTTAATATAATTTATGCTAAGAGATTCATAAACCATTTCATTTCACATCGCTCACAAAATTCACATAAAGAATAAAAATTATTAATGTTTATAAATGTTTTTTTTTTCAACACCCTCTCCAAAAGAACGTTTTTTTACTTGCCTTGATGAAAAAAAAAAAAAAAGAAGCGAATTTCGATACGGAGTCAAAAATTTATCTTTTTCACATGTGCATCAACAATTTTAATTTCTCACACATCTCGATGAATTTCTCGCACAGGTTGATTAATTTCTCGTATGGGTTGGCTCTACTTTCTCAGTTTTTATTATTTCCCACTTGGAACTAAATACTATATTTTTCAAAAACATTCTAAAAACAAGCAAACTGCGAAAAATTAAAACAAATAAAATTATTAATTATTATTTGGATCTAATGAAAAAAAAAAAAATTCATCGCCATTTTTGGGGGGACAGGGGGGAGGTTGCAAAACATAGTGTGTGATACACGTGCAAAGTAAATGATTTTGATACGAGTGGAAATTTTGCAATGTGAGCCGAATTTTTGCAATTCTATCACAAATAGCTATTGTTGAACTGCTGACCTCAAAAATAAAATTTGGTAAAGCATGAGATGAAACTTTTTTATATTTCAGCATGTTTTCAATAAAAAAAAGTAAACATTTCATTCGTTTCAGGTGAAAAGGATGGTAAGCGTTTGCAAAACAACAGATTTTAAATCAAACGATTAATTAACCTTACAAATTGTTTTCAGCAAACGTTGAAGAGAAATGTATCACATTATTTCTATATTTTTTCAATGTGTAAATATCAGAGCTCGGAAGGGGCTACGTGAGACTTACAAGCTTCACGCATCAGATCGTAAGACTAGTTGATTTGTCCCTGTGTATGTATGTGTAGGGTTGTGTGCTTGAACCTTGTTAATTGAAGTTGAACATAATATTTCAATTTTAAAACAAACCGCTTTCATTTTATTCCATGATTATTTAGCCTCTATTTAAGCTAGAGAGCTGGAGTTGATATTTCTGGAAATAGGAGAAAATTTATAAAATTTCCATATGATTTTCTAATCATCTTTACCAGTCTGGAAATGAACAAACGAAAAAAACGCAAAAAATAGATTTGCCATTTCTTGGATTCAAGAAACCTCTCATCTTTCACTCAATGATTCCTCAGCCGCTATTTAAGGTAGAGCTGGGGTTAGTATCATTGAAAATAGGAGAATATTTTTATAAATCTACTATGTAATTTTTCTATCATCTTGTAGCAGTTTGAAAATAAATAAATGAAAAAAATTTTTTTACATTTTTGGAATCTGGAAACCACTTTTCTTTCACTCAATGATTCCTCAGCCGCTATTCAAATTAGCGAACTGAGGTTGGCATTATTGAAAAGCGAAGAAAATCTTCATGAATCTACTATCCATAAAATTGTTTTTATCATCTTTAGTAGTTTAAGAATAGATGAAATAAAACACTCAAATTAGTGGAAAATTTGTTATTTTAGTATTGTTTAGATATTTTCAGTTTAACACATCAATCCTTCATGAGTACAGCTACAGCGACATTCACGCATTTTTCTTCTCAAAAGGATTGTTTGATTGTTTTAGAAAATATTTATATTTTTATCACGATTTTTGAAAACTTTTTTTTTTATACTCTGTCTACGCTAAGATGTACCTGACGTCACAATCTACGATAGGTGATGTGGTTGATTGAAGAGAAGAGAAAGTACAGATTCACATTGTTATACAATAAGCATCAATTGAAGATATTTCGTGAAGTAAAAGAACATATGTTTCATGCAGATAAATGTGAATGTGGTTAGTGACGTCAGGTACATCTTCGCGTAGACATAGTATAAGTAACTTTTGATTCATTCGAATTTTTCATCAATTTTTTTCGAAAAATAGCAACTGAGTAAATTTTGGGAAGATGATATTAAAAAATCCTTACAGAGAATAATATGACAGTTTTACTACAAAACAAGAAAGTAAATCGAAATCAATACTTACTTTAGCTCGACCGTGAAAATTAAAAGTTAGAACGAATTCTCCTTTACGCGTTTCAGACTGTCGGACTAAAAATACACCATGTCCAGCTTCGCCCGAGTGCTGCACTAAATTAGTAGCTTCCAATCGCACTAATGTACCGTGAAACCACGGAAAATCTTTCAATTCTGTGGACATGTCTTGTTCACCTTCAACACCTAGACAGAGAAAAAATTCGTTGATATAATAACTTAGTCAAATTATCACATCAAAGTACATTGATCAGGTTACCATTGTCAATATCAATTCTGGATGAATTCAATACGTCAGGACGCAGCCCAGGTACAGATTCTAATTTCGTACCAGCTGGTCTCGGAGGCAAATCAGGAATGTCAGCATCACCGCCAGGCCTATTACACATAGTTATCGTCCGCAATAAACCAGGTTCTTCATTCACTGTTCCAAGAGAAACACTGCAATCAGAAGAAAATATTTCATTTGTATATTATAAAACAAGGTTTATGAGACAACGTTAACATAAGAGCGGCCGTGGTAGAAAATTCAGTAACCATCTTACTCTGAAAGTTGGGAAAAAGACTGCAAGTTTTGCTTCATTTAAGAAATTTTTAAAACATTCTAATACGTTAGTCAATGATTTTTGAATGAATTGGCAGAAAAAATTAACTCTGACAAATTTTCAACTTGTAATATGTTTGTTTTAGTTCTGCTTGTACGTGAATGAATTGAAGTAGGATTTGAATTCTACAATCAGTTAAATTTTCGAGTCCGAATGAGTACACGTCACTCATCAGCAGAAATTTTCCCTTCATTTTTTAGAATAATTATTCGTCGACATTAAGAGGGAAATCTGTATAGTTTCGAATATAAGATCTAAACATTGTTGGATATATTTTTAGTAACTATTTAATTTTTCTCATGGATGACTTTGGTATGGTTCTTATTTCGAAATCGATCCTCAGCAATTTGATTTGACCAAGTTGATAACACTTACCGATCACATCCATCAACAATGGCTCTACTTTCGCGCATGCAGTATTTTAAGGTAGCAACCCAGTCTCTTCGGTCTTCTAAACTTTGAGCTTCAATGACGTACTCTGCATTAGATGCAGCCTACAAACAGGTAAATGAAATACTTAGTGGTACTTTAAACAACGAAATCACAGAACACATCAGCATACGTACACGAACAACAAAAGTATTCTCTTTATCAGGCATTTCTAATGCCGTTGTTTCTCTGACTTCAGTAATCAAATGACAAAATACACCGCATTTTGGTTTAGTAGCCTAAAATAAAAACACAGGATTAACAAATTCTAAGTCAATTGTCAGAGAATGAAGATATCAGAAATACTTACTTTAGGAGGACAATAAAACACTAGAATGTAACCACCTCCTGCACTCGACGACAACGACAGACGACACTTCTCCCATTTCGGATGGCCGTCCATATTTTCAGCAACTAAATAACTAGCTAATCCATTTCGGCGACATTCAACAGTAATCTTCGATAACTTCGATTTGACCTGTTTTTCATTTTTCTTATCGTTGGACGATAACTCCAACTCGTCCGAATCCTGCTTACGAAAGAAATTCTTACCCTTCCGTAAGCCCTTGAATGAAAGTCTACGAAAAAAAGGTTTTTGATTGAATCGCGGAGATTGGCCCTCCGTTTCGTTCTCGGACAAATCACTCAATTCTTCGTTACTGTTGGACGTGGCATGCGATATTCCGCAATCACTGTGATTAATTGGATTGCGCTTGAGGAATTCGTTTTCAAAATGAAGGATAAAGCGGTCAGCAAATTTTTTGGCAAACTCTGCGTACGAGGCGCAAGCTGACTTAACTCCATCGCACGAACGAAACGCTTTGTATGAACAAAATGCTGTAACTAAGTCGACAGCAGCAGCTTTCGCGTGTCTATCACAAAAATCATGGATATTCACGTGGACATCACTGAACTCACTCGCCATAATATTACAGTAGTCGTATTACGCGAGTACACCTGCAATATATTCAAGACATCACGTCAGTTTCACCATTCTTTACTTAAATGCCAAAATTAATAGCTATTTTACGGAATGAAAAATTAATTATCTATTAACTTAAGTAACCAAATTAATTGAAAACAAAAAATAAATATAAGAACTAGCGTAATATACATATTTAATATACGTTGTTCCTGTCTATCAAATTTGTTTACAAGGATAAAATACCAAATAGTCAAGGCGAATGAAGAAAAAATAAGTTAGGAAGTTGGAATAAATCCCAATGACGTCATAATGTTCGTAAACTCACGATACTAAACTTTTGATGTGAGGCGGTAATGACGAGGAACAAAAAAGAGTAAGAGAGAATTATTCACACAGAATTTATTAGCAGACTAAATTTACATTTGGAAATAAAATATGAATTAATATGAAATGGCGAAGCAACAGTGATAGCGGATCGAGAATGGTAGGGGAAGCACTTCGTGACGAGAGTGTACGTGTGACATATATATATAGATTGACGTGATGATGATGATGAAGAATGAGATAAGGTGGGATTTCGTATCAACACCCCCCTGAAATTTTACCGATTGAGTTCTTCATCATGTTCTCTGAAAATAAACGAATTATTATTATTTCTAAAAAAAATATTCAGTATAAAAATGATATATGCATAATAAAAAAATTAAAAAAAAAAATTCACATCGTATTATTAAGGTAACTTCGGTTTCAAGAAAAAATTTTGTTTGCTGTGCTTCGAAAAATGAAATAAAATAAATAATTAAAATAAATAAATAATAGATAAGTACATAAATATGGTAACATGCAAAGTGTGAGAATTACTGAATCAAACGATGACGAACTTCATGACCGAACGAATTATTAAACGCCATATGAAAAGATGAATATAATATCACAACCGAATTTGAGTAAAAACACAAGATTAAATTTCAGTGTAAAATGAATTTATTACACATATATCAGCTCAATGGCTGGTTGTTGAGAGAGTGACAGTTTCATATAGATAAACACAGAATAAGCAGCTTACAATATCACAGATTGTTACAAATCACAGTCAAATAATATCAGTCACGATTTGGAGGTTATCATTTTTCTCACACACATCCTCAAATCTGACTGAGCAAAAACAAAAGAATGTATACACACAAAAATTTTCACATAATATGTAAGTCAGAGTGTATAAATAAAAACATGATTAAAACTTATTAAATATTGGTGATCATCACTGTCAGTTAAAAATTATATATGAGTTAAAAACATTATTACAGCATTGACTAGTTAAAAGTTTCAATATTATATGGGATACATCATAGTACAAAAAAATTACAAACGCACAATTATTATAGTCATTCTAGGTTTAAGTCTTCAACAAATTTATTAAATACTGGTCGAACAAGACCCTTCGTGAAAATGTCACCTAACTGGTGTTTAGTCGAAGTATACAAATATTTAAATACAGTGTCAACATAATCACAAATAAATCTATATTTAGTGTCAATATGCTTGGAACGTTTAGAGTTCCATCTAGCTGACTTAATTAAACCTAGGCAACTCTGGTTGTCTTCAAATATAGCGCACTTATTATTATGAGTAATCCCAAAGTCAGTTAAAAGGTTGCAAAACCAAAGTCCTTCAGTCGTAGTATCGCATAAGGCGATCAACTCACTTTCAGTGCTAGAAAGAGCAACTGTGGGTTGTTTTCGACTGGACCATGATACAACAGAACCAAAAACTTTAACACAAGTGCTAGAAATGGACCTTCGAGTCGAGACACAGTTTGCCCAATCGGCATCAGAATACATTTCTAAAATAAAATTATTATTTGATCTTCGAGTGTAAGTCAACTCAAGATCTTTGGTTGTGATAAGATATTTAAGTACACGGCTAAGATATTTATAATGTTCTAATGTGGCAGCACTAGCAAATTAACTAAAGTACGATATGGCATAGCAGATGTCTGGACGTGAGCCTAACATGATATACATGAGACAACCTAATAACTGCTGATATTTATTATTTAATTTTTGATCTAGACTATTAATGTCGTTTAGGTTCAATCGGAGTGTATGTTGGAGTACAATTTTCTACTTTAAATCTTTTTGAAACAGAATCAATAAGTGATTTTTGATTAATTTCAATTATTCCACACTCTCGATTATATTTTACGTTAAGTCCCAAATATTTATTTATTTCTCCCAGGTCTTTACTTTTAAATTTTTCACTAATTTTATTTTTAAAATATTGAATAAGTTTTAAATCATTAGAACTGATGATTATATCGTCGACATACGTTAACAAATAAACTATTGATTCGTCTTGACGATATACATAAAGACACTCATCAGCTTTACCTGGTTTAAATTTTAATTCCGTTAAAAATTGGTGAAACATAGTGTTCCACACCTTGGGCGACTGTTTAAGCCCGTATATAGAACGATTTAACAACAAAACATCATTACAATCAGAATTTGGTTCAATGCCTTCTGGAATTTCTAAATAAACTTTTTCTGACAATCTACCATTCAGAAAGGCACTACAAATATCAATCTGATGAATATAGAAATTTAATTGATTGGACAGAGCAAGTAGAGTTCGAACAGTTGATAGCTTGGCAACTGGAGCATATATCTCAGTAAAGTTAAAACCTTCTTTTTGTTGGCAGCCCCTAGCCATAAGTCGGGCTTTATACAACATGTTGCCAACAGAATCAACTTTCTTTGTAAAAAGCCATCTGCAAGTGATTGTCAGTTCATTATACGGACGTTTGACCACCTTCCAGGTGCAGTTCGAAGTAAGAGCATCAACTTCATTTTTAATTGCCTCTTTCCAACTTTTAGATTCAGGAGAACAATTCGCCTCCTCAAACGTCTGTGGACAATAACTTTCGATAGCGCTAGCTGTAAAAAAGCACGAATTAACTACATCATCAAAGTGTACATCATTTATAACAATGTTATCGCCCACATTGCCATCAACTTCAATCAAATCAACATTTGAACCACCTACTTCTGTCAAAATCGGATCTCTTTCATTATATTTAGATTTAATAATTGAATTTTCATTAAACTCTACATCTCTAGAAATGAGAATGTCAGGCTTAGGTTTGCTCACGTCCAGCAACTTATATCCGCCAGGAGAATATCCTACCATAATCAACTTTTTACTTTTTCTTTCAAATTTATGAGAACTGTGAACCCAATCAAGCATAAAGGCATCGCAGCCAAACACCTTCAGCTTTTCATAATTAAAAATTTTATTATGCCATCTTTCAAAAGGAACGAATTGTTTTCTAGTAGGGCATCTATTAATAATATAAGCTGCACACATTAAAGCTTCGTTCCAAAAAACCTTATATAAGCTGCTTTCATAAATTAATGTTCTGGCGCGTTCACATAATGTTCGATTCATACGTTCAGCCTTCCCATTTTGCTGAGGGCAATTTCCCACGGTTGGCTGTAATTCTATGCCTTTTTCGGCGCAATAGGTTTTAAATGGACCATTAATATACTCTGTGCCTCGGTCACATCTAAGAGCCTTTACATTACAACCAAATTTATTTGCAACTAATTCATTATACATCTTAAACTTAGAAAGAACCTCAGTCTTATTGTTTAGCAGGTACACAAAACAAAAATTTGAATAGTCGTCAAGAAAGGTTAAAAAATATTTCTTATCGTCATAAGCAACAGGATTTATTGGACCACATAGATCCGTGTGGACCAACTCAAGTGGTTCTTTTGTTTTTGGTTCGTGACAATCAAAAGGTTTGCGATGTTGCTTGCCCATGACACAGGGCTCACAAAAAATTCGATCTTTCAAATCAATTTTTGGGATAAGTTCCCTTTTAGATAACAACTTCACATCATTATTATTTAGATGAGCCAACCTTTTGTGCCATAACTCCATCGGATTATTTGTGCATAAAGCAGTTAGATTACAAGATTCAGTTACATTACTTGAAAAATGAGTGATATATAGGTCCGATATGGTACTTTTACCCGTTATTATTACTTTATTATTATTAACTTCATCAATAATATCTACCGTCTCAGACCTAAATTGTGAAAGGAAACCAGCATTTCCCATACGTTTAACAGACAACAAGTTAGATGGTAGCTCACTAGCAAAATGAACATTGTGAAGTGTTACATCAAAACCTAAATTTGACTTTAATTTAACAGTACCAACTGCTGAAACAACAAGCGAGACATTCTTTTTAGCAATCATAATAGACATAGGCTTCTTTAATTCAATATACTCTGTAAATAGAGTCAAGTCATTAATTATATGTGAGGTGCTACCAGAATCAACTACAAACGGTACACCCGATTTAGATTTACTTTCAAAGTGTGTGACAGGACCATGAGCCATAAAATTATATCCTACCTCTGAACAGTCATTAGACGCCTGTAATGCAGAAGAGCCCTTAGAATCATCCTTTGGTTTCTCCTGATTCCTTTTAGAATAACATGTTTTCGCTATATGACCACGTTTGCCACAAAAATGACAACGAACATTACTGTAATCATGACCTGAATTATTATTTTGATTTTTATAACAATTATTATTCCTATTAGACGAACCTGCATCATGATTACTGTTACTATTTCCCTGACTAGAATTATTATTTTGTGTTTGACTAGAATTACTTCTACGGTCACCATAGCCGCCACTATTTCCCTGATTTCTACGAAAATTATTGGACTGAAAATAATCACGTCCTCTACCATGAAAATTACCCCTATATCGACTGTTGCCACGTTGAAAACCAAAAAAGACATTCTCTCCAGTAGGTGCAACATCTACTGAAGGTTTTTGAGAAACAGTTGTCGGAGGAGCCAACACAGCATCCTTTTTGTCCGACAACAAATCATAATGATATGACAAAACTTTACTTATTACGTTATCCCACGAAGGTTTTGGCATATCCTGTAACATCAAACGCAGCGGTCGATATTCGCCAGGAAGGGACTTTAAATACCACAGAATGAACTGCTTAGTCGTCGTTGGATCACCCAGTTCATCAAGTCGTCGACACTTAGCTCGAAATGACATAGTATGAGCTTGCAAATCACCGCCGAAAACGAATCTCTGAGTGCACAATGAAGTTCAAAGATCGATGAGTTTTTGATCATCATCACGTTTTGCCGAATTGTAGATCGATTCAAGCATATCACGAGCGAATTCGAATCCCCTAATGACTTCCAAAAATTGATCGTGCACATTATTTGCGATATAAAACATAGCTTTAGAATTCTTACTACACCATTCAGCATTCCGATCCTTAATTGCAGGAACATGATGCGCAACTTCGTAGAGATCTTTCTTCTGCAACAGCAATTCCATTTGAAACTTCCAGCTCTGCAAGTTTTTGCCATCATATAATTCGATGTTGGTTTTTCTTCCACTCTCCATCTCGAAAAAAAAATTCACAGTCACGTAGCGAACAGCTAATCCAGTGACAAAATCAGGCTCAAAGCCAACAGAGACGAGACACGCAGAAAAACGGCAACAGCAGAAAATACAAAGAACACAAACGAATTAGTAAAATGACATGATCATTACCAGACAGCTTTTGACTGCAGAACTTTGCTTGAGAATCACAATAGCGGCCATGCTGAACACGACATCTGGGCCCATAACCTGTGAGAATTACTGAATCAAACGATGACGAACTTCATGACCGAACGAATTATTAAACGCCATATGAAAAGATGAATATAATATCACAACCGAATTTGAGTAAAAACACAAGATTAAATTTCAGTGTAAAACGAATTTATTACACATATATCAGCTCAATGGCTGGTTGTTGAGAGAGTGACAGTTTCATATAGATAAACACAGAATAAACAGCTTACAATATCACAGATTGTTACAAATCACAGTCAAATAATATCAGTCACGATTTGGATGTTATCATTTTTCTCACACAAAGAGTATAGAACATTAATATGTGATATATAGAATAATATATGGTATCTGCAATAAACAAGAAAAAATAAATAAAAATATAAAAATTGGTAACATGCAAAAAATTTTCGTATACATAAATGACTAATGGATGATTCATTAAGAAGTGTGCTCGAATATATTCTCAAACATTTACGAATGTATGATAAAAATAAAAAAAAATAAAAAAAAAAAATCACAAGGAAATAAAATTAACAAAAGATTTTAAAAGGTACACGAGCATTTATCGGAAACGTTACGTTTAAGAATTTTATCTATAAATTGGCGTGTAATAATATGAAGTGATAATGTATGATGTCCGTTAGCTTTATCTTTTACGTTTCTCTTTTGTGTTCGAGGTGGCGTTTGACATGTTTATTTTTGGATAAGGCAAGCTATTTGGTTTATCTTTATTGAAGTCAGTAATGAGTTTTTATCTCTCATATATTGTTCAGATTTTCCTTTCATACTCTTATGTGGGAATTTGTCGTGTATTTTTCTCACGCTTGTTCAAAGTTGTATGCTGTTTCTATTATTAGTGTTTGTAGGGTTTAAGCTTGTTCGATTTTAATTCTGTTTTCATTGTTGGGTTTATAATAAAATCTTGTATTTTTCTCCGACAAGTATTTTCGAGTGTATTTTTTTCATGAGTATTATTTATAAACAATGTGAGAGTATTATTTATTGTACAATATGTTTCAAGTTTCGACTTTAGAATTTTGACTTGGTACGACTTGACTTTTTTTGGACGCGTATTTTTCCTTTCACAAATAAATGTATTTAATATTATGTGAATAGATTCGTATTTTCTAGCACTTTTACAATTAAGTTTTCCAATTTTGTTCTGTCTAAAGATTTCGTAAGTAAATCTGCAAGTTGATTTTCGGAATTAACGGATCTGAAATGGATTATTTTCTCTTCCATGGCCTCTAAAATCGAGTAACATTTTATCATGAGAGCCCGCGATTTCTTCTGACTTCCACCAGAGCAAATTTTTTGAGTTGATATATTATCCTCCATTACGTCTACGATTATTTTTTCCCCAAAAAATTTCAAAGTTCATGTATTGGATTACCTTTATTATATCGAGTGTGTCAAAGACTGCTATAATTTCTGCAGCGGTACTGGATGAAGCGTGGATTGTTTGTTTTGAACAATTCCACTCTATCAAATCCCCATTTGCAAAAATCATAAAGCCAGTAATTGATTTGCCTTTTTGTAAATTGTTTAACTCAATATTTTTTTCGTCTACTTGAGGGGCATATGAAGCGTCAATATATGCTTGTATTCCGTCTCCCTCGGATTTATACGTTATATTGTAATTTTTTGTAGAACTGACATACCTAAATATTCTTCTTACGTAATTTTTTAGAGTATCATTTGAATTATTTTGGTAGTGTGAAAAAAAATTTACAGGAAATAATATATCAGGTCTGGTTAGTCTGGCTAGGTACAATAATCCACCAATCATCGATCTGTATTCAGTGTCATCCCTTCCATTTTCAACTTTTTCTATTTTAAGGGCAGTTTCCATTGGGGTGTTTGTCTTTTTGATTTCCAAAATTCCAAATTTTTTAATCATTTTTTCAATATGTTTATTTTGGGATAGGACTATTGTTCTATTCTCTATGTTTCTTTCTATTTCCAACCCTACGAAAAATTTTGGATTATTTATGATTGTAATGGTGAAAGACTTTTCCAGTTGTTCATTAATTTTTGTAATTGCTATTTGTGAGTTTGAAGCTATCAGAATATCATCTACATTTTTCGTTGTCTTTATTCATTTGATATAGGCATCTATCCGCTTTTGTTCTTTCAAAACCCATTTTCTTAATTTTATAGTCAAGCAGATCGTACCAAGATTTACTTGACGTTTTTAGTCCATATATCGATTTTTTCAGTTCAAGAACTTGATTCAAATTTATGTTTATCCCCTCTGGTTTTTTCACATAAATAGGTTTTATAATTGGGGAATTTAAGTACGCCGTTTTGACATCATATTGTACAAGAATTAATTTTAATTTATTAACTATAGAGAGCAACCATCTAATTGTACTAATTGATGCAACAGGACCATGTGTTTCTGTAATACTATACTCGGTTCTATCTTTGAATCCTCTTGCTACCAATCTGGCTTTAGGTTTTGGATTTCCATATTCATCGTATTTAATTGTAAATATCCACCTAGTATCAATTAATTTTTGCCTATCATAATCCACAATTTCCCAAACATTCATATCATTTAATGAATTATATTCATCATTTATTGCGTTTACCCATTCTTTTCTAAACGGATTATTATTAATTTCATTAAAGCTTTTTGGGATGCAATCTTCTATGTATGTTTTATTATAGTTGACATTAATATTCATTATTATTGGGTTTATTATTCCTAGATCTTTTTCGTAATTTGCCGGTTTAATTATTAACTTTCTGTTGGATGTTTCCAAAGATTTTATATTTTGAGACTCATCCACCCGTACGTCACATGCAATATATGACTTTGTTTCAAAAGGGTCTCTCAGACAATATCCAGTATTTGTGTATCCCATCATTATGCTTTTTTCTGCTCTCGGTGCCAACTTTGGATCAATTTTGTTTTTCAATTTTGCCTTTGCTTTAGTTGCATTTTGTTTACGTACTTCAAAAGGGATGTGACGATATGTTAGAGAACCAAATACTTTGAAATTTTTCAAATTTGGTTTTGTGCCATAAAATAATTCATACGGGGTTTTAAAGTCCACGTTTGCTTTTGTTGGTGAGCAATTTAATAAATATGCTGATGTGACAATTGCATATGACCAGTATTTAATGTCCAGGTTGGCATCAATGAGCATAGCTCTTACTCTTCTCATGAGTGTCTGGTTCTGCCTCTCGGCTACGCCATTCAACTCTGGAGAATAAGGAACTACGTAATCCATTGTTATTCCATTTTCTAGACAATAATTTACTATTTTAGCATCTGTGTATTCTTTCGCGTTGTCACATCTAATGGTTCCAATAGGGAAATTTGGGAATTTATTTTTCATAGACATTATCATATTTTTAAATTCTATTGCTACTTGATTTTTTGTTGTAGTGGGCATGACAAATGTGTATTTTGAGTAATGATCGATAAAAGTTAAAATATATTTTTGATTAGCAATCGATGGTGTAAATGGACCCATTATATCTGATGATGTTATTTCTAGTTTTCTAGATGGTTTTGTCCTCATTCCATTATGCCCTAGTCTCGTATTATTTGCAATGCAACAGATTTGGCAGTTTTTAAAATCATCGTCTCTAAAATTCATATTTTTGGGAATTCCAACAGATAAGTTTTTTAATTTTTGGATATAGCATGCATTTAAATGACCCAGCCTTCTATGTATAATCATTTTTTTATTAAATGTATTATTATTATTATTTGAAGTATCGTTTATACCATCAGTATTATCATTGATATTTGATTTTTCATCATTTGGTATATTTTCTTCATTGGTCTTATTACTATTTTCACCCCCCTCAAATGAATCTAAATTATTATTTTCTATCGGGTTTTCGACTTCTTCTTGTATTTCTAACTCTATTGTAAAATCCTCCCATTCATCCTCATTTTCTTGGGTTACTGGACATATTTGTGTAGTGCTTTCTAATTCTTTATTAATGTATTCATCTTCATTAATTTTTGTAATATTTTTATTATGAATATTGTAATGGATATAAAATATTCCATTTTCTTTTGGGGCAGTTATTAAAGTTTCCCCATTTTCTATAAAATATATATTAGCACAGTTTTTTTGCTGATCAATATTTACTGTACCCGTGTTCGTGATTTTTATTGCACTTATTATGTCAATTATTCTCACACGCCTCCTCAAATTATAATTATACGATTATTTCAAATACTGGTAAAACAAATTTAGTAAATTAATAACATCATTAAAACCAAGAATGACAAAGTCAACAATAATACAAAAAGAATTACAACACAAAAAAATATTAACACAAATGGTAAACATATACAAAAAGTTACATTAATTTTAACAGTTTACAAAAAATATCAAATTTGGGCTTCGGGCAGCCCTTCGTGAAAACGTCCCCCAACTGTCGTGAAGTCGGTACGTACGAATACTTAAAATCTATATCTACATGATTGCACACAAAACGGTACTTTACATCTATATGTTTGGATCTGCGAGTATTCCACTTTCCAGAGTGCAGAAGAGCCAGACAACTCTGGTTATCTTTGTAAATCACAGCTCTGTCATTAGTCTGAATGCAAAAGTCACTTAACAGATACTTCAACCAGATCGACTCAGTGGTAGCATCGCATATTGCAATCAACTCACTCTCAGTGCTAGATAGTGCTACAGTTGGCTGCTTCTTGCTGGACCAGGACACCAGTGATCCATAAACAAAGACACAGTAACCAGAGATAGACTGTCTTGTGGTGACACAGTTACCCCAATCGGCATCAGAAAAAGTTTCTAAAATATTGCCGTTATTATCATATTCATTTGAAAATATTAATTTTTTATCTTGTGTGGTAACTAAATATTTAAGTACTCTTAATAAGTATTTGTGATGTTCGTCAGTGGCATAGCTGGAGAATTGGCTAAAATACGATATTGCAAAGCAAATATTGGGCTGTGATCCTAGCATCAGATACATTAGGCATCCCACGAGCTGTTGATAGTTGTTGTTGAGTACACTATCACACGCATTGAGATCCCTGTCCAATTGGAGTTTGGGGTCAATGGGTGTGTAGGTCGGTGCGCAGTTTTCAACGCCAAAACGCCTAGCAACAGACTCAATGAGACCCCTCTGCTCAATTTCCAGTATGCCATCTTCACGATTGTGATTGATATTTAAACCTAGATATTTTTTGACCTTTCCCAGATCCTTACACTTAAATCTTTTATTAATTTCTTTTTTTAAAAATGTGATTTGTGTTTTGTTATTTGAGCTAATCAGGACATCGTCAACATACGTGAGTAAATAGACTACAGTACCATCATTTTTATTTTTATATATATATAAGCAGTCATCCGCCGTACTCTGCACAAAGCCAAGAGCGACAAGGAACTCGTTGAACAATTTGTTCCACACCTTGGGCGACTGCTTTAGACCGTAGATAGATCTATTTAATTTCAAAACATTATCATGTCTATCAATTTTAGTTTTTCTATCCCTTCAGGTATTTCAAGGTACACATCTTCCGAGAGAATTCCATTCAGGAAGGCACTACATATATCAATTTGTTCTATATGAAATTTTAATTTATTGCTCACAGCCAAGAGGGTCCTGACAGTCGAAAGTTTCGCCACCGGCGCATACACTTCATTAAAATTGAAGCCCTTCTTCTGTTGACATCCTCTGGCAACTAATCTAGCCTTATATAACACCTCATTATTAACATCATATTTTTTATTAAAAATCCACCGACATGTGATGGTGGGGGCTTCCTTTGGACGTTTGGTCACCCGCCAAGTCTGATTGGAATTCTGGGCACTTATTTCGGAAGAAATAGCATCCCTCCACATCAGACTGTCCGGTGCAGCATTCGCCTCCTCAAATGTCAAAGGGACGCCATCCTCAGCAAGATATATATTGCTTGCTATTTCATCACGTTCAGTCGTTTCCTGTGGAAGACAATCCAAATTCAAGTCACCATCAACTTCAATATTTTCTAAATTTGATTCTGTGACTTCTGTGAAAATATCATCATCTTTAGTATATTTATTTATATTAGTATTATCTATTTTATTTTCGAAAAACTCTACATCCCATGACAGACGTATTTCCTTAGCATTTATATCTAACAATCTGTAACCACATGGAGAATATCCTACCATAATCAACTTTTCACTTTTATTTTTAAACTTATTAGAGTCATGTTTGAATGACAACATATATGCGTTGCATCCAAACGTTTTTAATTTTTTATAATCAAATTGTTCATTGAACCACCTTTCAAAAGGAACAAAATCCTTGTTTGTGGGGCATCTGTTCACGATATAGGCAGAGCACAATATGGCTTCCAACCAAAATATCTTACCAAGACCACTCTCAAATAACAGTGTCCCTGCCCTCTCACATAGCGTCCTGTTCATCCTTTCAGCTTTTCCATTTTGCTGAGGACAGCCACCAACAGTAGGTTCAACCACAATTCCTTTCTCAGTACAATATGACTGGAAGGTAGTGTTCAAGTATTCTGTGCCGCAATCACAACGGAGTCTCTTTACATTATAACCGAACTTATTCGAGACCATCTCGTGGTATTCTTTAAATTTTGAAAAAGCTTCCGTCTTACTGGTCAACAGGTACACACAACAAAAATTGGAATAGTCATCTATAAATGTCATAAAATATTTCGCTCCTTTATATGCAGGAGGATTTATAGGACCACAGAGATCGGTATGTA
Source organism: Ericerus pela (assembly GCA_011428145.1). NCBI lineage: Eukaryota > Metazoa > Arthropoda > Insecta > Hemiptera > Coccidae > Ericerus > Ericerus pela. The sequence continues at coordinate 265,321 of WOFM01000638.1, forward strand.
CCAATTCCAGAGGCTTACTAGTTTTTCGTTCATGCCTCAAGAACGGTTTTTGGCTCTGTTTCCCCATCACACAGGGCTCACACAGCAATCTGCGGTTGGAGTCAATGTTCGGTATTAAACCTCTGTTTGACAACAACTTAACATCGTTCACATTCAGATGAGCAAGTCGTCTATGCCACACAGTCAGCAGGCTCGACTCATCCTCCAATGTCAGATTACACGATTGACTAGACATTTTTAAAAAATCAATCGTGTAAAGATCTGAATTCACACTAACACCAGTGGTCACTATTTTTCCACTGCAGCGTTGGATGACATCGACAGATTCCTCTTTAAACAGGGTATTGAAACCCAACTTGCTCATTCGTTTTACCGATAACAGATTCTGTAGCAGCTCCCGAGCATATCTAACATTTTTCAATTCAATTACAATTCCATTCAACAATTTTAACTTTACTGTTCCCACAGACGTGACGGAAAGCGAAACTCCCTTTTTTGCAACACAGATACTATGAGGTTTAATCAAGTCTATGTAGTCACTGAACAAACTTATATCGTTAATTATGTGAATTGTGCATCCACTGTCTACTACGAATGTGGTTCGAGGCATCAAATTTATATCTTCCTTTGCATTACAGAAATCATCAATTTTATTATTATTATTATTATTTACTGTGAAACTATAACCCACATCTGAGCAATCGTCATTATTATTAAAATTTTCGTTGCACATCTGTGCAGAGCTCCTATTATTATTATTATTATTATTGGTAACATGGTCATTAGAACAATTTCCATTATTACTATTACTATTACAACCGTCATTATTATTATTATTTCGATTCTTAGCATAGCAATTTCGTGCTATATGTCCAATCTTATTACAAAAGTGACATTTAATATTCGAATGTCCATTGTCAGTACCAGAACTACGACCATTTCCATTAAAATTATTATTATTATTGCTTTGTGAGTTAGAATTGTGATTATTATTACAGTTACGACCTTCATTATTGGAAGATGAATTATAAAAATTATTATTATTGTGATTATTATTTCTACCTCGATTGAAACCACGATTATTATTTCGATTTTGGGACCTACCACGATTAAAACGATTATTATTACTATTATTATTACCAGAATTTCGTCCGATACTGTTATGATTCCCGAAAAACACGTTCTCCTCACCAGTGACAACCACTGATGAAGGTTTTTGAGATGCAGAATTCAGAGAGTTACCTCTCACTGTCGATTTACTATCAGAAGATAGTTCACGCTGGAAGTTGTTTAGCTTCATAAACACACCATCCCAGGTGACAACTTCTGCATCCTCTATCACCACTTTGATTGGACGAAACTCTGCAGGCAGCGATCGCAGCAAAACCAGTATAAATTGTTTTGTGGTTGTCAGGTCTCCCAATTCAGTTAATTGTCTACAACGGGCATGAAAATCAAGCAGATACTTCTGCAAATCAGAACCAGAAACATACCGTTTTGTGTACAATTCACCTCGTAAATCCATCAGTGTCTGGTCGTTTCCGTTGTCAATCAGGTTTGTCAGCACGTTGAACATCTCCTTCGCGGTAGTGTATGTCTGAAGCATCTCCAAATATTCATCGGTCACGTTGTTAGCTATCAGGAACATCGCTTTGGCATTCTCCTTAGACCAGGCATCTCCCCTATTACGAACAGTAGGCAAAGAATCAACAATTATATTACTTAGTGACTCCTTTGCCAGCAGCAGCTCCATCCTGAATTTCCACGTTCGGCCATTCTGCCCATTGAACGGCTCGATCGTATTCTGCTTTCTCACATCCATCTCGTTATAAGGTTACAACGATCAGTTGCACCGCAAAACAGCAATTCCAGCAACCATCAGATACGCCGACCAACGATTCAACACGAACGAGATCACAGGAACATCGAGAAGCGAACATATCAAACAATGAAAAATGAATTAGAAGGCATGGTACTACTTGGGAGTGGCGAGCAGAATTCGACAGCACAACTTTGAAGACTCAGAACAATGGCGACCACGTTGACATCCAGGTAACTGGGCCCATAACCTGTGAGAAAATACGAACTGCCAACGGATCGAACTATACGAAATGCGACGACGAAACCTACACTGATGAAAAGATTGAATGACGACTAGATACACACATTACAAACACATAAATAAGAGACTAAATATTCACTATTTCACGAATTTTATTCCACATAATATTAGCGGACATGTTAATGTTACGACGGTTGAAGAGCGACGAGAAGGCATACAAAACATATAATCACAGTTGGGTTTCAAACACAAAAATCACAGATTACAAATAATAATAAAACAGTGTTACCACAACATATGATATGCGAGAATAATAAGCCGACGTATAATATAATTTGCTATTTTTCTCACAATTACTATTCGTACCATAATTTCGATTGTTGCCTCTATAGTTATTATAATTATTACTTCTGTAATTATTCCTTCCTCGATAATTATTATTACGACCTCTATAATTATTATTATTATTGCCATTATCATTATTTCTGTAATTATTAGTATTATTATTTGGGTAATTATTATTCTGTTTCTTTAATGTCTGATCTCTAAATTTTTGATCAGCATCTTCCCTTAAAATTCTTTTAAAATTATCGATATTTCGTTCGTTGGGGGGTAGATTTTCAAACTGCATTTTGGCCAATGCCTGTTCATAACATAGTGCAAGTTGTAAGTTTTCTAATTCTTCCTCTTCTGTCACTTCCTTTCCACTATCTCTTACATCCGTAACAAGTTCGTCCCATTTTTTTAGAAATCCTCTCATATTTCCCCCAGGTTGAAATCTGAATTCCATCCATTTCGATTTAGCCATGTTGGCTGTAACCGATGTTTTTGTACCATATATATTATCCAATTTTTTTAGCATCATTATGGCTGTATTACAATCTCGAATTTGTTTGGCTGTATTACAATCTCGAATTTGTTTGGTGATGTCGTTCGAAACCCTTTCAAGGACAAATGCTTTGGCATTGTCTTGCATTTTACAATAATTAATCATTTCCTTATTAGGCCTAAAGTTCAAATCATCAATATGTGATATGTATGATTCCAAAAATTCGTGTTCTCCAAAAATGTCGTAGTAACCAGCGCCCCTAATGGCCGAAATAATCATACGTCTCCAATCTAAGTAATATTTTCCATTGAATACCTTTCCTAATGGAGCCTGAATAGGTTTAATTTCATTAACACTCGACAT
>WOFM01000638.1:271845-338412 GCA_011428145.1 Ericerus pela
AGGAACTAAAGCGCCTTTTTTTCAGTAGATTGAAGATTTGGTCACAGTCTTGGTAACTGATTAGGAAATATAAAATTATGACAATGTGGCCGTGGACATAACTTGAGCGTTAAACAAATTTTTGATGTTTAGGGTGGAGGCAAGTATTTTTACACATCGACGCTCGGAGCTCAACGCTCATTTTGGGCTCGCGGTCTGGGAATCATACTTCCGGAGTTAGAAATGGAGACAGTAATGAAGAAAAGAATATGGAAACAATGTAACAGAAACGGGATAAAAGCAATGAACTAAATAAACTGAAAGAAAGAAAATTAGCACCAATTAATGCAAATAAATGTAGCAGTAACTGGAAATAAAATGAATAAGGATCAAAAACGAAAAATTAAAAGGCGTTGCACGCAAAAACTAAAATTCAAAAATTCTGGTACAGTAGCGTTGGTTTTAATAATCCATAGTACTCCTCATTTCTATTTAGTGGTTGGGGACAGTTCTCTATTGTTTTCTAATCAAGAATTTCGCAGCACAAAACAAAACCTTTACTGACATTTACAATATTAAAATATAATTAAGTAACAGAAACATTCAAATTTTGTGAACTAATTAATGTAATCCATTACAACTCTTTATTAAACAGAAAAAAATAACTTAACGGAACAATACTTACTTCTGTTTCGATGAAAAAAATTATCATTAACTGATCATTCAAAGAGACACCAAATAAAAATGAAGAAAATTAATTTAAAAAATGAACATAAAAAAATCGAATAAAAAAATCTGACTAGAAGCTTGATTCCGCCAAACCCAGCAGATTACTCTTTCTTCTCATGACTAGAATCTAAATATGAATAAATGGTAAGTGAGTACAGATTTGTGAAAAACATTAAATATATGAGTTGGTAAAATTCTCACCATCATCCACTTCATCATCGTCAGCATCGAGTATATCAGCGCAATGTATTGAATAACAAATTAGTAACAGGAATCCAGAAGGAAGCCCAAAAATTAAAGTTGTCAGTACCGGATTTCCTTTCCACATTTCGGTCAACATCACCATACTTTCAAAATACATCCTGTACAAACCGATGAGGATGTTGTTTCCACCATAAGTCTGAGTTGAATACAGTGATAAAAAATTAATGAAAGAATGAACAAGGAAAATAAAATACGAAGTCATACAATAATTCAGTCTTTGTCCGATTTCAACATTTTTTACCGCATCTATCAATAGGATAACTCTGCGATGGAACATTGAGTGAACAATATTGTTTTTTAATTAATATAACCACTTTTGGCTTTTATGACACAACAGCCTAAATAAAATTATCTTAATACAAAAACTGAAACATAAAACGATGTTTCAAGATATTCATCTCTTCATCGGGTTGTTAAAAAATTATTTCAATATTTGTTAACAAGCTAATGAAATTATGAAGAAATGAATAACTCGAAACGTCGTTATGTGTTAAAATTTTTATAATACGAGTAAGATAATTTTGTATTATTTATTTAAGTCAAAAAACCCAAAAGTTTTTATTAATTCGAAAATGAAAACCCTTTTTAAAATTATTTTTTCCAGTAAAATCTAGTAAAATGTTTAAGAAAATAAGAGTTGAAGCAATTCGGAACACGGACCACTTCAGTTATACACAAATAAACTTTTAAAAACATAAAAAATTGGACAAAGACAATATTTAACGTTAATCTTTTAGATTTTAAGAATACTACTTTAGCAGTTTGATTGAGAACTGATTCCAGGAATATAGAGATTGCTTCTGGGGTTAGTTGGTGCGGTTCATCATCTGGAATATGATGATAGTTATTCGTTGAGTTCAGGACTAATAAGTATGGTAATGGGACTTTCATTATAGCTATTGAATTTGCAAGATCTGGACTACCAATCCAGCCGAATTGGAACAATCTTAAGAGTATACAAATTAAAACATTATTACTAAATTTTTATGATTCAACATTTTTGGAAATTTGAAAAAACGCCTACAAACCTGTGGTATCGATCTCTATAATTTTTTATCACCGACTCCACCATATTTTTGAAGCTGAAGGAAAAATTATGTTAGATAAAATTATATAATTTAATTAAGTTCAATACAACAAATACAAATGACAGAAGTGCACTCACTCTTTCATATGCTGCGGGATTTCTTGAACTTTACTTTCTTCGACAATTGCTAAAACTAAATACTTTTTTGTCTTCATTAATGAATTAATATTCAATCGGGTCACTTTGACGAACGTCGGGAATCGTTCTTCATTAACCCACTTATGAAGACTAACATTCATATTATCATCCCATTCTTTTTCTAAAATTACACGATCAAAATTAATACAAGAGAAATAAACTTATTACGAAAAATCTTGCGACGAAAATTTTCTCACCATCAAATTGATAAATTTTGCCCTCCTTATGTACGATGACTGCTGGCATTCCGTATCCTTTGAAAAGCTACGATGATATGAATAGAACAAATTATTGGTCTGAAACTTTAAACATCGTAATAAGCAATTCTAGAGGTTACACATTCTCTTACTTTATCCGCAACCAATGGTGGAGCATGATAAAAGTAGGAATATGGTTGAAACGATGTAGCCACGTCACTGTATACGTCCTGTAATAAATATTGTTCGAGAATTGTCACTGGAAGCTTAAACAGAAGTAAATCATTTAAAATAAACAAACCCATAAATCGCCTGTAGACTCTCCCAAAAACGAAAATAATATTGTGTTATCATTTATGAGTTGACTGATTGAATCTTTATCCTTCAATTTACGTACTGGAGGGTTAGAAACACGCAATGCAAAGTGAACAATTTCCTCAGTAATCCTGTCACCATTGTAAACGAACTCGGCTTCATTTCCTTTAATACTATAATGAAAGAGGAACTGTTTGACACTATCCAACAAAGTAATAGTAACTCATACTCGACATGAGAATACTTACAACTTAATAGTCGGGTACGTTTGAATTTGAAATTTTTGGCATGAACTTTTGTAAGTGATACAATCAAGTCGACAAACTCTTATGCCACTGTTGTGCAAGGTTTGCTGAACATGAGACCAGATTGGTTCGAGTCTTTTACAATGAACACACCATGGAGCATAGAACTGTAAGGAGAATAAAATAAAATTCAAGAAGAGGATTTGAGTAAATATGAAAAATTACACTTACCATGACTAACCAGTTCCCATCTTTCTTAACGTCAACAAAACTGTATAAAAGAAATAAGAAAAAAGCTTTGTTTAAAAATCAATAAATTACATAATAAACAGAAGGGAAAACAACTAACCCGTCATTAAGCTCTAAAACTCTGGGATTCATGGAGAAGCAGCAAATGAATGATCCTGGAAAAAGTCAGAAGTTTCGATCACATCAGAATACAAATAAGAAGAATATAAATTCAGAAAGAGTTACAGAGTGCAACAAGTTTTAAAATAATTTGATTTTACTAAAATATATTGATTAATTTTCTTATTAACCTGCGAGAATGAAAAATAAGAATTTGTAATCCATGATTTCCGTTCAGGTAAGCCTCAATTATTGAATATCAACGTATAAACATTTCTAGAACGTTAGAGAATTTCATTAGAATTTCAGATCATTTCTGAAGGATAGAATTTCAGCAAAAAATTCTTCGAAGTAAAACCAAAAATAACTGTTAGGTAACACAATGGAGAAAAGCCGACTTTATAGATACATAAGTAATATGTATACTTCGTATTGGCCGACTTTGATCATGGGTAAATAAATAAATACATTGTATTATAAGGTATAACTATTATATATATATACACACAAGCCTTAAAGCCTTTTGGCTTGTACTAGCCTGGCAACACTGATCAATTCATTATTGGGATGGGATATATTCACACAGTTTGAACAACATCGATACTTGAGTATGCTCCTATTAGATTCTTTTGTTTGATTCTTCATTTGACTCTTCAACTTTCTTAAAAGGATGATCATTCTTATCGGTTACCATTCCAATTTTATTTCAATGAGTTTCAGTGATCATGTTTAAAAATGAATTCTGTTTCTCTGGAACAGTGTTTTTCTTCAAAATCATTCAAACAAAATGAAAATGAAATAAGTAGCGTTTTATTGGATGATTTTAAACATTTTGAAGGTATTATACAACAATCTGGGCTTTTGTTTTCTATTAGAAGTCAATGTGAAGAAACTAATACGTAAGATAAAGAAACTGAAAAATATTAAAAACATTAAAAAAAAATAAAAAAACAAACTGAAACATTCTAATTGTAGAATAGAATAATAAACTATTATGGAATAGATTATGAGTTCATGACGTATACGTTGGAAAAAAGTATTTACAGTTCACCACATCATTATAAATAAAAAATTATTAATTTATTATTTACAGAAAAGTTAAGGATTTTGTAGCTGGAAGTATTTTATATAATATTTATTCACGATGAAAACTAAAACAGAGGAACAATAATCACTTCTCCCAATCTCAAATACTGATAAATGGGCGAAGTAAATATTTCGGTCGAGCCATTCTCTGTTAGTAAACGATTGACGAATGAATCATTCACCGTTGTTGTTCAACCTGTGTGAATATATCACATCCCTTCATTATTAGAATCTTGGAGGATATATATATGATAGAGACGACACGGAAGAGTTTTAATATGGGGTTGAGTGTCCAGACTGTAAATGCTGTCTGCTGGTGTACGAAGTACCCCAGAATGAACACCTCAACCAATCAGAATCAAAAATTGGTGTAAAAGTGAGGCACTGGGAGGTCCATGTCGATTGATGTGGGGTAATGTGTTTACCAAGGCTGCGTTCACAATCAAATTGTCGGTGAATGGTAGCGCAACTATAGTGGACGATCACATGACCAAAAAAAAAATCAGTGGACCATTTAGCCACGCCTATTGTAAACGACTTAAGGTCTCTATTTTGGTTTTGGTGGACAACTGTGCTCATTGTGAACATGGGTCACGTTAACTGTTCACTAATTAGTGAACTTTTATCATCAAAAAGGCAGTTTATATTCAAAATTGGTTCTGAGAATGGTGTATTAATTATAATTTATAGTAATTACATTTATATGTTGAACTTTTAATTCAAACATGAGTTTGTATAATATTGTTGTGGACAGTGTGATGGGAGAACCTATTATCCAAGTTGATAACATTCTAATTCATCATAAAGATCGACATAAGTATTACCATTCTACCCTGTCTTATTGCTATGTTTTGAATCCCCATTTGCATCAACCAATTTTTTTTTCTATTTATCGGATAAACTATTGTCGTGCGTCTTCACTGAGAATGAAAATGGTGAATATGCTCTAAAAATAGACAAAGCAGTTTCAGCTGCACAATATATACAGGAAGTTCATGAAGCAGACAATCTACTTCCTCCAATGATGCCATTTCTACAGAGGTTGTTGAAGAAGCAAAATCTGATCCCAAACCCCAACCTGATACTAGTGCCAGACAGTTAGATGTACAGCCTCAATTCACTTTTAAATGGCAACCTGATACTTGCGCTGAACAGTTAGATGTACAGCTCCAATCCACTTCAAAACAACAACCACAAATGTCATCTGCTGCATTACCTACTCCCAATACCTCTTTTCCAAAAAAAACAAAAAGCTATTACAAAACCAACTTCACTACCTGTTTCCACACTTGCACCAAAATCAAGTACCATCACAGTAGTACATAAGATGTGAATTTCAGGAGAGAAATTGAGGATGGTGAAATGATGTTATAACAAAGAGTTGCAGAATGGAATTGAGAGTAAGTAGATTCGAACTATTTTAGTGTATGTAAATGTATTTATATTTCATACTTCGTTCAATATTAATTACGTTCTAAACTGTTTAACAGCGAAGAGATAGTTGCCATGCATTATAACATCAACAATCCTGATGAATTTTGACAGTTAGAAAGACGGTAAGCAATCAATTATTATTCTGTAATATATGTTCTTTCTATTTCATTGTTGCTCCATATGTTAGTATTAATATATCATTTTCTACATACACAGTGAACAGCTATATGAGATTCAACAATATCATCATCATATGAGAAACAATTTCGATGGACAGTACAATGAAGTTGAAGAAGCTGCTGGTCTCAAAATTGGACAGTTAGATAGACAGTAAGAAAGAAATTATTATTGTAATAATTATACGTTCGTTCTATTTCATCGTCGCTCTATACATTCATATTAATACTCATCATTTTCTACATACAGTGAACAGCTAAGTGAGGTTCAACAAGATCGTCATCATATGAGAAACAATTTCGATAGACACGATGAAGTTGAAGAAGCTGCTGGTGGAGAAGTGGGACAGTTAGATGAACAGTAAGAAAACAATTATTATTACAAATTGTTTGTTTATCGAAATTGATACATTTGCAATAATAGTGTATAATGCAAGGGACATTCCAGGAAAGGCTACTTTTCTAATAATTATATCGTTAAATGAGTTATATAGCGATTTCACCATATTTCCCACAATAATTATTGAAAAAGTAGCCCATTCTGGAATGTTGTATAGTGCAAAAAAGGATGATTGTTGGATAGTGTGATTGATTTTGTGCTATTATTAAGTATGTTTTTGTTGTTTTGTGATGTATTATTATGTTTTGTTTTGTATAATTCTATACTTGATTAAATTATTTTTTTAAATGATATCTTTCTTCTTCTGATTGACATCCTCCCTTATATTTTAAAAAAATTCATCATTTTAGAGTCTGCAAGAAGATTGTGGTCAATTGTAATTGCGAATAGAAACCACAAAACAACAAAAAGTATTGATCTATTCTAGCGCAGTACTTTATACACCATCATCCACATTTACTTCAATGTTATTTTTAATTTCAAATTTACAGTACCGCATCTTTAAAGCAAAACAATTCAACAAATTATTTATCATTCATCAATAGGATTTATTCAGTGATAATAAAATATTTCTTCAAGTGATGTCAAAGAAAATTCAATTTATATTCATGAAAATTTCTTATATTTTTATACTATCCAGCCCCTACATGAATGGAATTGAGAACAGATATGTAATAATTTTGAAAAAAATTCGTGTTTTCAGAGTCAAGTTACGAGAAAAAGTCAATTATAAGAACAAAAAATATAACAAAAAATAAACAACAAAAATAATAACGAAAACATGATAACAAACTTGGATTTCAAAATATTGAAATCGTCCACTGGTCAGTCCACTAGGGCAACAATCTGCCATGTCTCCAGAGACCAAGAACATTTTGTGAACAGTTGACCACGTTTACCATCACCCAAACGTTGATTGTGAATGTGGTGACTGCAACAACAGATTTTGTGGGCGGAGTCAGTTGTTGATTTGGGACATTTTTTCAGATTTGGGGTAACATTGTCGCTCAGTTGTCAATAGTAAACGTGCCCCAGTGTACATGTGTTCTATGCAGATGTTAACTACTTTCGACCATACATATAATGGACTGCGCTTACTGACAAAATGTTGAAGGCAACCAAATGAAATGTACATTCCATTCAAAAGTTTTTTCCGTTATCAAACTGTATTTTTTACAGAATTCACCCATGAATTCTCTTCAATTTGTCGCCCTTCAATTAATTAGGATTCAGCTATGAATTGAAGAGAATTCATCTACGAATTCTTTTTGATTCGTTGCCGTTAAATTAATTAGGATTCAGCGACAAATTGAGAATTCACCTATGAATTCTCTTCAATTTGTTGCCCTCAAATTAATTAGGATTCAGCGACGAATAAAGGAGAATTCACCTACAAATTCTCTTCGATTCGTCACCCTTAAATTAATTAGGATTCAGCGATGAATCAAAGTGAATTCACCTACGAATATTAAAAAATAATAAATGTCGCAATTTAATTTTAAAAATACTTTCATTTTGTAAAATAACAATGCAAATCCCTCCAAATTATTAAATCAATTGACGTATGATATCTGATAAATCCTGAAAAACGAAAACTTTTGAATGAAATGTACGCCTTCATGGTGCCTCCATATAAGCTAAAGTTAATTCTATCAGTATGCGCAGTCCATTATGTATATGGTCGAAGTTAAAGACAGTCATCCCATTGAAAGGCGCAGCATGTCGTCTCCATCATATATATAATATCCTTGAAGGAGCTGACCTAACAATTTTTCAGTATAACTTGGTTATCTATGATTTTTACTAATAAGAAATAATTGTCAAATCTCGTGTATTATCGTCTAGGTAGTAGAAACGTATCGAAGGTTCGAAATTTGAGTTAGTTACGAACCAATCCGTAGTTCTAAAGTGTGTAAAGTGGTGTCGAATATCGAATACAGGAACGGTGCGCGTATAGTGCAATCGTGGAGTCCGCTTCAGCAATTTCCCAGGTAATCGTGGAGTACGTCATTGAGAATCGCAGTCGGAATCTGGAATCGTTAACGGACATTGAAATTGTTGGAACTGGAGTACTGGAATCAGAAAGAAGGCAGCAACAACGAAGGAGTAGGTTTAAGTAGTATGTACTGCCTTCAGTGGTTAATTCCGGTGCTGTTACTTCCGAAACCGTTGAATCCACCTATGCTGCAAACGCACGCTGTGTTTATGGTATTGTATTTGACTGGATTCTTTCTGGAGCGTAAACCATGTACGATTTGCAGCGTGGTATTTGTGGCAGCGGCGATACTGCTTTGCTATAGCGGAATCGGCAATTGCATTTTCTGGAGCAGCGGTAGTAATTGCGATTCGACCTGTGACGACCTTCCCTCATGACGCTGACTTTTCTTTTACGTTTGCGTTTCCGCAGTTATATCGTGTTCGTGTTGTACGAAATTATGTTATAACTTATTTGAGTAATCCGCGTTAGAGGTGTTAACGTCGCGACGTCGATGCAATCCTCCATCAAATGGCGTCATTCAGTGTCGAATGTAGTGTAATTTGGTCATCATCCACCGCAGCCTCGGCTCATCGTCTATTAATTTGACGTTTACTTTTCGGCGGTGGCAGCCTTACCATTCGTCTTCGCTGCATTTACATGGGACGGCATATTTCCAGCGACCACCTCTCTATAGTGGTGTGGCTGCGTGAAACGAAAACAAAACCGGAACCGAAGCGCTATTTAATGGTGTGCCTTAATAATGGTTAAATGTGAATATGGATGCACGCCGCTGATCTCTGCGTTCATCATTTATGTATATTTGTACACGTCACTGCAACCTTTTTCATTTAGTCGCCGTCAATACGCCGACGTTCCGACTCGGTTTTTATTTTCAGTGGCACCTCGTGCGATATTCGTAATTTCGTATTATGACGACGACACGACATCATAACTCGGCTTTCAAATATGCGGTGGTGACCATCGTCAAATGTCAACTCCTGCTGTCGACGATGGCAAATTGCGTTCTCGCTCGCGTGGCTCGTCTAATTGACGTATAACTACTTTACTATGCTTCTAGAGACTAGAGAGTACTATAACTACGAGCGTATAGCGAAACGTTCGAACTGAAAAAGTCATCGTGGCCAAACTTGGTTCTCTTCTCATTTCATCACATCGGATCGAATGGCCGATCTGCACGTAGCGTACACTCATTAATATTTTTAGAATTTGCATCGTTTTGGGCAGCGGTTGCGGTATTTCTGGGCTGGGTACATGCACAAATTGTGTATAATATTACTTATACGTTCATTTCGTCGATTACTTTCGCCATTGTCAGTTTTAGTTTCGACTATTAAGCGTATTTTTTCGTTAATTTTTTCATATTTTTTTCTTATTCATTTTTATATCGCATGAACCCCCATTTCATCATTATAATCTAATTACTGTAAATAATACCGTGCGTGTGTATACAAATATATTATTCATTACGTACGAGCAGATGGAGCCATTTTGAAGGATGACGGCAGCGAAGGTAGTGGTTGCGACGAGTCAATTTCGTCCGTAATCTTCATTACAGTATGGTATTGCAAATGTCAAACGGGTTTCAGCCGCAGCAACATTCGAGAATGGGCCGGTAGCCTAGCCGTTGTAGAATTATAGTAATATGGTTGACAGAAGGTGCCGACTGCGGTCGCCAAATCTGTATTTATTTTTTAAGATTTTTACCAAGAAATTGCGCTGTGTCACGTTGTTATGTAAAGTATCCGAGTAGTTGTAGTAATGTCCTACCTTTTAGTTCATTTCGTGTTATTCTTGTTTAAGAAAAATTTAAACAAAATTTGACTCGATGATTGTAATAAATTATTATAGTTTAAGTGGCGTCGTACTTCTTACTGTCGTAATAAATTTGTTTTCGCTCGTTTCATTTACTCCTCGTATCCTTTCTTATTCAAGTTTAAAGTATCTCCAGCCATTTTTAGTATCTGCTTTAGAGAAAAAAAAACTACGGAGTTTTGGTCAGTTTGAGATCTTCAAAAAAGAAAATTACTCTTTTTCTCCTGTTTATCATAACAAAATAACATTTTTTTTTAAGAACGCCAAAAAAAGCTAAGCTATTATAGTAGCCTTTTGATTTAGGAAAAAATTCAATTTTTCAATTTCTCTTCAGCAGTTGTGGTTTTTCGAGGTGCTAAAACGATGGTAACGATGGTGATGGTGTTCTTGAAATTTTTTCTGTCTGCTGAATGAGTAATGGGTAGTGGTAGAGATATGGGTGGAAAAGTTGTGAAAACGTGGAGCCATAGTAGCGAAACTGGGCTCATTGAATTATTTCTTATCCAAAACTCGTATATTTCTCATTAAAAAAAAAATTTTTAACTTAGTCAACCAAGGCTGTTGGATTGAACATGAAAGTGGTTGACATCTATATATAGCCGATGTTTCAAGCTTCGAAAACGGGATGATGATTAATAATTAATGAACACTAAAGGCTACACCTACATACACACAGCACTTCCTGTGACGTTAATAAACTTCGGGTGTTATCAACTAAAATAGTGGTGATAAAAATACGAAACGCAGTCCTATTTGGAAATGAATTATTAATTTGTCTGTCTATATCCCACAGTGAAGAGCAAAATATTTTGTTACTGTTATTTGATGGTGACGACAAATTTTCTGCTGAACAACATTTAGGTGTATATTTTGTAAACACATGAATTTTATTATAACAGTCTGAAGTTGCTGCTTGCTGTTGGCTTCGATCATGTAGTTATGAATAGCTAATAACACAATCTCACCAATGTTAACCGAACGTGCCATAATTCTAAAACCCTAAATTAGACATAGTACAAAATAACCTCAAATAATGTTTGTCATTGTGTAACAATGAGAATCTCTAGCTTTTCTTCTCCCTTCAATCAATCACCACCTCTAAAGGTGATTCTGACATCACATACCAATTTCTTTTTGTTAACGGACAGTGTATTGTTGTATTTGGCAGCATAATTATTTAACAAAGGAGAAATTCTTTAATTCCGAGAAGAAAAAAAATATAAAAAATTATATTCATTAATTGACTACATAAAAAGAAAAAGAAAGTAAAAAAATTATGATACACGACATACAAGAAATACAAAATATAAAGAAAAAAGACTAGTTTAGTCTTTTAAGAAAAAATACGTACAAAAAAAGCCTATAAATAATCTCATTTATCCGAGGATAAAATTGAAAGTCATATACAAGGTCCCTGGAAAGAGAGAAACAAACAAAGAGAACTAGAAACTAAGGAAAGTATTACAGAAACTTTTGAATGTGGTAAGCCAGAAATACAGATACGTTTAATAGGATATGTTGGACATGAATCAACTGATCATCTGAATAAGAAGTTTTCAGAGCAGGTTTGACCACCTTTTTTTTGAGCCATAGGCTATACTGAATATTCAAAAATGCTTTTGCAGGCTGCAAAATAAGTGTAGGCCTCTAATATTATGCAACAAGGAAGGAAAATGAGCAATTTCCAATGAGGGCAACGTTTGCCAGCACGAGCCGCAGGTAAATGTGGTAATCACAAGAGTTGTTAATTGCTCACTCCGACCAAGTTGCACAGAATATTTTTCGCAACAATTGTATAAATGCTGTATCTGAGTCTGGGGGAATAAAACAGGGAAAATGAGAGGAAAAATCTGAGAACTGAAGAAAAATAGTGAAAGAATGACAAAAAAGCAGGGTAGGGTGATAGATCAATCAAGGAGATCTAGATCATAAACTACAAATTTTGGCAATATTGCAATCTAGATTGTGATCTGTAGATTAATCTAACAAGGCCTTTGACTATACAGTACTGTACCAGTAAAGCTCCATAAGACCAAAGTACTTTTTAATGTAAAGACATGCCAGCAAAGAAGTAGGCAACCCTAGCGTACCTTCTGGGTATTTTCAACATTTTGCTTAAGTTCACCAATTTAGAATACATCTGATAAAGATATCCTTTAAATTCACAAGGATAGTGTACATAAACACAAAGCAAAATACATCAAAAGGTACTCTGGTTGCCTATTTAGCACCCGCATGTCTAACCAAAAATCATATTTCTTTACTGGTCCAGTACTATACATATAGGCAAAGAACAAGGCAATCTAGATCACGATCTAACTAATTAGATCATTTCTTGATTTTTCATATCACTTCTCAATTTCCCCCATTACCTCTTTCCTCGATGTAAGAATTGAAAAATGAGAAAAAAGGACAAAATTAAAAGTAGAACAATATTTGAGTCTTTTATTTTTATTATTATATGATCTGATTATCTGATTTGAGCACTTAATTTAAGTTATTACAAACGATCTAATTTGGAGACCTAAAGATCTAAAATATCTGAAAAATGGCAATCTAGATTTCAAAATTACATCATTTTTTAAAATGAAAAAATGATCTGATATAAGATTGCGGTCTTTTGATCTACTGATCTGTTGATCTAATTTCAAATGATCAGTGCCCCACACTGCAAAAAAGAAAAGAATCCAAAATGTAAACATAATGGATAGAGAATGTCTGATACTAAATCTTGAATTATAGTTAATAATTTAACGCTGGATTCTATTATTGAATTTTATTAAAGAATTTCGAATTTGGATATTGAATTTAAAGTACGGGTTTTTACTTTTTAGTGTACAGCTATTTACCCAAGCAAAGATCGGTGAACCAGGTACTAACAGAAAACTTTCACTATCTTAGTTCTTGTGACCTAAATGGTAGAGTGCTGGCCCTCTAATCTGAAGTATGAGGGCTCAAATCCATGTCATGACAATTTAAAAAAAAAAAAATTGATTAAATAATTTAAATTAAATGGTTGAAATAAGTTATTGAAAGGTATGGGGAAACTAAGGAACCAATTAAGCATGAGAAAATAAATTTAGGTGAATGATTACTAAGGAGTGAGAAAAATAACTGAAGGATTGAGCAAAGTGAGGGGCAAGTAAGAGTTGTGAAACTGGCTACTTTCATTAGGTCTTAAATGCCTCAAAAATACGGATTCATACATATTTTTCAAAAATTTTTAATGTGATTTTTGATGTGTCAACATCTTAGTGCTAGGTCTACATTTATGTTAGGGGCTAAACAAGAATTACAAACGTAACTCGCAAGTCTTACAGTGGTCTTACAATTGTAACTCTCATTTGTGAGAGTTACATTGTGTGTGTGTGTGTGTCTGTGTACACACACCTACACAATGAGAATTATGTTAAGATATTTTTATGATTACACATCAATCCTTCATGAGTATAGCCTGGCAGAAATCACTCCTTTTATTCTAGAACATTCATAATATGCATATAGCATTTTTTCCCCAACTTTTCCCAGTTTTCCCAGTCTTTTTGAAAGGTCTGGAGATTGACTTCCTAACCCTCCTACTCAGTATAGCCTTGATACGCACGGTTTGTTCACATTTGGCTAGTTTTCATGTTATTAGCCAGCTACTTGGGGTACTATTCTGTTAACAGTTAAAGTCACTAGGCCGCTTTAACCATTTAAAGTCAACTTCAACTTGGTGGATCGCCATGTAAGATTCTAATGAAATTCTTAAAGGATTATTTGCCAAGTTGAAATTGACTTTAATAGCTGAATCGACGGAATGGCTTCAACTGTAAACAGAACAGTATTTCAACCGACTGGCTAGTAGCTAAAAAACTAGCCGAGTGTGAACAAGGCTCATCTTCTGTTTGTAGCAACAAACATAAAAATGCAAGCTATCTTTTCTCTTGTAGGCGTACCCATCAAAATTTTTTTCCCTCTTATTTTTTTATACTTTTTTCCCTTTTTTCTGAAATCGGCTCGCGGGCTACAGGCTACCAAGCCTGTTTTAGAGTATTTTTAATCCAATTTCGCGACGTTATGGTATGTTATATTTTTAATTTTTGCATTTTAACTAATTGTCTATACATTATTACACAACCACATCATACAATATCATTTCTTAAAATTTTTTTGTTTTTAATAATCTTGAAAAACGTGAAAAACATATAATGAAACTTCTTACACTCAGTTGTCATATTCCGTATTTAACCTATCTTAGAAACTACACGTAAATAAACTTCTGAATAATACTTTCCTAATTGAAAACTTATTGAATGAAGATCACTATTGGTATAATCTCGTAACATTTGGGAGAAAAACGATTACTTCGGGGAGGGGAGGGGACAAAAACCACAAAACAACTCAGCAGTCGCGTGATCACAGCGTAAGCTTAACTAAAATGCTAACGATTGTGTACATGAAAGTTTTTCCCAAGCCATACAGGACTTATTCGAGAATATGCAAATCATGCAATCCAATGCGATTTCATCGAACATAAAAAATACAATTTCACTTCGCATGCGATTTTTTGCTACTTTTCGCCTCGATTCTGTTCTTCACTTTTTCAGTCATCGTCTTCAGCTCGTCCTATAAAAATAAAGTAAACAATAACTAAAATGTTACTTTGCGAAAAACAAAAACACGATACCGAATACGTCAATATGATATGCTGAAAAAGAAACAACAATTTTTCACAATATAACAAACAACGAAGGTTAAAGTATGACCAATTTTTTCACTTAAAGTAATCAAGTTATAATGATTTTTCAATAATACCAACGATAATCCTTACTCATCTACTACCAAAGAATTTCTGCTGGTACAGGACTTATGCCATTTAAGAGTCAGTGCTTTGGGCAGTGAGCTTAGTTTTCTATCCCTATATATAAATCTATAAATTATTATTAAATTATACCAAATTAGAAAACCCACAAAGAACCTAATGACCAAATTTGAAAAATTATTGGGTTGGAAAAAAAAAATTTATTTAAAAAAAACAAACTTTAGCGCAACAATACTATCAGAAAACCAAGTTTGCCAATTTTCATCCATAACTCAAAAAAACTGAAAACCTAAATTCCAAAAAATTGAAAAATTGTAAACAAATATCGATCTGAAAAACACTGATATAACGATATTTCATTGCTAGTTTAAGGTAACAAAATTACAAAAAGCTATCGATAATTATCAATATTTCTAACAAAAATATCGAACGATATTTCATTGCTAATTTAAGGTAAAAAAAATTACGAAAAGCTATCGATAATCACCCATATTTTTAGCAAAAATATCGATCAATCTGTTTTATTGCTGAAAACCGATTTTCCAGGGCTTTTGTTTTTTAGTTTTCTCGGAAACTTTCACTAAATTTACATCACACCTAATCCTACAAAAGCACAATCTTTCGTGAAAATTGCAGCCCAATTCCTTTCGTCGGTCTCTCAAAATTGTAGAATTACCACTCGTACACCAGTTTTTTCTTTCCCAGTTCTATCACTAAACCAATAGGCTATAAACTCCTACCAGACTTTGTCCTACACAAGGATTATTTATTATGACAATTTCAGCCTAAAGACCAATCCCTTAAGCCATTTTCGCAAAATTTTTGAAAACCCACTTTTCCAGCATTTTTTGTTATTCATTTTTTCCCAGCCCTCTCGGAAACTACTTTAACATAAAAAGACGTTTTTCTCATCCTTTTCACATGGGTAAAGTGAGTTGTTTTTTCTAATAAATAAATTAAGAAAAAAAAAATGAAAAAAAGAAAAAAAAGTAATAGAACCAAAGAACAATGACCGGCATTGTTACCTCTTCAGATAAAGGTCTACTTTTCGAAAATTTTACATTGTTTACTCCTCTGAATACCTGAAATAGGTTCGTAACCTGCCTGTTAAAACGTGTCAATGGAATTAAAAATTATATCCTCAATCAACAAGTAATATGACGAACATGTGTATACTTCGAATGATTAGCATACATGACGGACCTGAAAATAGGCAGTATACACGAACTTTTATATGATATTGTGTTCCTGTTCTTACTTTACTTACAGAAATGTATCTGTATACGCTTAATTATTGCTCTTGGAGAGCACAGACAATTATTACTCAGGGAAATTTTTTCAGGGTGCCATTTACAAACTATCTATAAGGACCGTAAGGAAATCATGACAATAAAGAGGTGTTTACGAATTGTCTATATAAATGATACCAAGAAGCATGCGTATAAGTAAACCGTTTATTGATAAGAAGTGATATTTTTATTATCAATATAAAAATCCACATTAAAAATTACAAACACAAATATTCCCAATTCTTTATAGCTCTTATTGACTTATATAGCAACCTCCAGACATGACCATATAGATCAATAAAGTAAGATAAACAAGAAGAATGTAGCCCTTATAACTTCTTTATAGACATAGCTTTAAAGCTTATAGACAGTTTGTAAATGGGCTCCCGATAACACAGAGTTATCCATCGTAGGTTATGTATTTTGGGGGATGAATTTAAACTTTGGGTCCAACGTTTGACTGAATTAATTTTCCCCCTTTGGGACCACAAAGGGGAGTCAAGAAAAATTTTTTCAAATATTATCAAGTGATATGGTGAGATATGTTTTTCGGGGGTGTTAAGTTTGAATTTTGAATCCAATTTATGACTGAATCAATTAATCCCCCCCTTGGAGCTACAAAAGGAGAGGTTTAATAAAATGTTTCCAGATATTATTGAGTGGTATACTGTGGGTTACATTTTTAGGGGTGCTGAATTCGAGTTTCAAATCCTATTTTTGATTTAATCAATTGTCCACTCCTTTAAGGCCATCAAAAGGCGGTTGAGAAAATATTTTTAGATAATATCATAGTGTGATACATCATGGGATCTGTAACAAATGTAGTCGACCATATTTTACCTGGATGACTACATTCAACGAAGTTGTAATAATTTCCATTTATTTCTTAAATTATTACATTCCATTGACTCATCTTCTTTAATACAAAACCTAACGGTAAAATTTTACCGTTAGAATTTGATTTATTAGAAAAGAAAACAATGGTCTTTGACCTAATTAAAATTACACACACTAATACAACTTCCTGAATTATCCTCCTATAATAGAAAAACGTCAGTTCTCCTTCTTCTTCTCATTAACCAATCATAGCAAACTTTATCCTACTATTTTTCTATTCACTATATCTTGAAGAAGGATATAAATACAACTGCAAAGAAGGACAAAATGTTCTTCTTTGGTTTTTCATTACTACTTGTTCACTCGTTAATTTATTGATTCTAATTTATGTAAAGTGTTAATTTGAAATATTATACTGAGTAGAAACTTACTTGTGTAAAATGATTCGAAAATCTTTTCAAGCAAACAAAGTTAAGGCCCTCTATAAGAGAATGGATAACTAGGAATTCTATTTAATTTATTCAAGTTTATTTTATTTATTGATCCAACTTATTTGTTTGTGTAATTTTCACAAAGAAAATAATTGGTAAAAGCGTCAACATCTAAGAAAGGTATACTACACCAATTTATGCCTCTTCTTTTGGTGTTGCAAGATCCTTTTTTTGGGGCGCTGAATTCCAGTTTTGAGTCCAATTTTTAATTTAATCAATTTCCTGATCCTTTGGATTTACTTTCGATCATATAGAGGGTGTACAGATACCCAGGTAAACACGAAATTCTATGCCAACATTCTAAAACCCTAAAATGTACATAAGTTATCTGGGAATTTGCAGTACGTATTTTCTTATGTCTTTAGTTTGGAGAGTCTAAGCGATCTAAAAAATTTTCTGTAAATCTAGTGAATTCTGAAAATGGTTTTGAAAAAAAGATCAAAAAGACCTATGGTGCAAGTGAAAAAATTCTATAACTATTTTAGAGTTATAGAATAATGTCACATTTTACTAACATTGGTGAGATAGTGCTACTAGGTATCCATAAACCTAAATGATTGAAGGGTCCACAAAAAGGAGATGAACAAAATTTTCTCAGTTATTATCTTGTGATACATTTCAGGTTAAAATTTTGGTGACTTTGATTTCCAATTTCTATTCCAATTTTTGATTGAATCAGTTGTAAGCTCCTTTCGGACCACAAGAAGCAATTAAAATTTTTCTTTTTTATTTCTGAGTGATACATCGCATGATATGTATTTTTACTTATCAAATTCAAATTTGAAATGAGGATTTTAGTTTTTAGTGAGGATAAAGATGACTGAATAGATTTTCAAATGATATCAATATAATAGAGAAGCTGTGTTTGATAAGGTAAAACCATATGTACCATCATAGTTACTGAGTGTAATTGTGATCAAACCATTAACTGGAGAGAGCAGAAATTGAAATTTTTCAGAGATACACGTTAGCTGAAGATTCTGTGGAAAATTTTGTTGAGATCGTATGTTTAATTTTCGAGATATCTTAGAAATTCAGTTTGGATTGTATGATACAATTAGTGAATTTGATATACTTGAGAAATTTCAGAAATCTCTCAAGAGCTACGGATACGATTTCAGCAAACATATATCAACGTCTCTGAAAAATTTCAGCTCTCTACACGAAATGGTTCGGTAGGAATTGAGCTTGATATTGAGAAAATGTACACTAATTTCCATTTATCATGAAAAAACTAAGTTTTATTGAGTAATTTCACAGAAAAAGTAGTAATTACCGCCCAGCTAGTTCTTCTGAAAATTATATTTCATTTCATACGAGTCATTTTGAATAATTCCTGTATCTTTTTAGCTTATATTAAAGAAATTATCATGGTACTTGTCAAATAATATTCATTATCGCACGTCCATTTTTTTTTTATCAATCGATAAATTAAGAATTTAAATTAACAATTTTATCAAAGTTGATAATTTTATCAAACTTTTCAAGATCACACTCCTTGAAAATGGGTAGGTTTAATATTATGTTTTCTGAAGTTTAAAATAAAATCTCAAAAGTCAAATGTACCTCCGTATAAGCGTATAGAAGTTTGCAGTGTTTCACTTGTGTTGGTTTCTTGTATAGAAAAGTAGCCGCATGTCTAAGGCAGTAGTAACTTTGGTCGTGAGAATTTTCAATCTGCGAAATCGAATCGTGATGCAATAGAAGTTTTTCACACGTAAAAGTAGAGAAATGTGGCGTTTTACTCGTGCATGCAGAAATACCTACCAGCGAAACAAACAAATTGGTACGACAAATTTCGCATTCGTACAGGTCCTCATCACTGAATGCCGATTTTGATTTACGTTTTTTATTCGTATTTAGTTTTTCACTCGTGTTCAGTCCGAGCTCTTTTAAATGGTTGCGTAGAGCCACCTCCGTATCTCGTAACTCGACCAACAGAGGCAACAACTGTAAAAAAAAAAAAAATCATCAAAATCGAGTAACAAGAAACGTCGAAGTGCTGATAAGCAAAATGTATTCGCTAATTTTGACGGACAAAAACTACTCGCTTTATTCAATATTATAACGCTAGACCGAGCGTCTTCTGCGATACTGATTAATAGCTGCTCTAACGAGAAAATGGATGGTTCACAACTGTCTTGCATGTCCTGAAAATTAGAAAAACATTAAATTTATTTAATATTTACTATATCAGGATTAATGGTAAAAACACTAAAAGCAGTCAACAGTTTCTACGCGGTATTAATATTAGGAATACAGATTTTAGATTGAGTTTATCACCAGTATATATACGAAAAAAATGTTCCTCATAAATTTTTGGTTCTTGACAGTTCTAAGCTTTTCTAAAGAGAACAGTAAGGTGTCAAAAAGGGCTCAAACTAATGGAGGTTGGGGAAGAGAAGTTATTGCATAGGGGGAAGAAAAATGCGTTAATATACCTCAAAGTATTTTAAGAAATTCCGTTTGACAAATTATGATTCAAAGATCATCGTACGAGATGAAGTTCAGGAACTAACGAATACGAGATTGACCGAGTTATCTATATAATCTATAATATAAATAAAAATGTAAACGTCCATTTATTAAAAGCTTAAAATCTCCGTAAGTTCTTCACCAATTGGTTTGAAATTTTGAGGAATTGTTTGGGTTGTCCAAAGCAAAGTTTGACCCCCTCACCCACAAAAAATCTTTTCATAATTTGTTTTCTCAAAATAATACTGTAATTGATGATATTAGTATGTCCTCAAAATTTCATCTTTACATGGACCTCTTTGTGAGTTATAGGGCTTCAGATGCTTCAAAATTTTGACATAACGCTGCATTAAAATACGCGTGTTTTCATATACCTACCTACTATTATATAGATATCAGGCGACCAGTAAAAACATGATTTTTTTGAAATTAGTTGCAAGTAAAAGCAACACACGCTATCTACGAAAGTTTTTCATCAATTTTTGTTGCATTATAATAAGCGCAAGTTTTCATAGACTTTTTGGTTTCATTATTTCTTGTCACATTTCAGCTGTATCCATTAATTAATGAAAATTATATAGTTAAATTAACCTCTTTGTAAGCAACAATATTGATAGGCCCTTTCAAAGGTTAATATATACTCATTCCTCGCATTCCTATGATTCTAACAGATATGGCATTTCAATTTAACAGATTGCAATTCCCAATTCGATTGGCATTTATTATCACCATCAATAAAGCTCAGGCCAATCTTTAGAATTTTGTGGTTTAGATCTACACACGGATTGCTTCTCACATCGACAATTATATGTTGCATGTTCCAGAGTCAGCAAAACAGACAATCTCTATATCTACACACACAATGGAACAACAAAGAATATTGTATACCCACAAGCAACGCAAAATTAAAAATATTACAAAAAGTGTACTTTCTATTTTCTTTTTTTCATATTTAACCATGCAGAGCCACAGCCAAGCGAGGCAGTGTACAGCCAGTAGTTTAATATTTGTTAGGTGGAATGATAATGCAGCCACAGGATAAAATAAATGAAGTATGCGTTAATATACAGAGTGTCCCAGTTTCTCTTTCCATTCTGCAAAGGTACGATAGAACTCATTCGATCAAAAAAAAAGTTTGCTTAATGAATTCTTTTTTTTCAAAATTGGCCGACAGTGATGGAAACTGTTTTGTGAAACTATTTCGTTCTGGTTTTCACTCATAAACTTTATTTTATTTCTGTTTGGTTCCCCATTTTCATTCCTCACAAATTTTTTTATTCATTTTCATTTCCTTCTTATTCAATTTATTTCAGTTTTATTCCCAGTAGTTTCGGTTTCATTCATTTGTTCTCCTTTTGTTCTTTTCAATTTTTTCCAGATTCAATACTTCAATTACTATTATTGATTTTGCTTTTGCTTCAACCAAAACCAATCTTACAACTATTAGTTACGAAACAATTTAACTTTTGATTACGTTTTCTTCTTCACACTGATTAGTTAAAGCAAAAGCAAAACTCATCAAAAGTACATTGTGAGTGAGACATTTTGAAAAGCGTGTTTTTTTTTTTTTTAATTAATTATTATTATTACAATAATTGTAAAACTTAAAATTAAATAATTGAACAGAATTTACAAACCAAAATTAAATTACTCGCATATTTCAAATTCAAAATATTAGCAGATTTTTAGAAAATTATTTTTTCAAGCAACTGCAAAAAGAAATGGGCTAAAACCTAATTTTTTATTTAATTCATTTTACATTTATGAAACATTCGATAATTGAAGAAAATAATCCAATAAAAACGAAGAATGATGTACAGCCAAAATTCAACGACAGATAAACACATAGTACAATACAAATTACAAGCGAACAGCGAAATATAGGAGGGAAGAAGTCCCTTCTTTTAAAAATTGAGTTCTTCTACAGTCTAACTGTATACATTGAGTCATATCTGTAGTAAAAATATTAGGTCCCAAAATGCAACTATCATTGAGAAAATAAATTTGATGTGATCCATAAGAATACCAGACACTGAGCTTTATATTTTATAATTTGTCAGAATTAAATTTACAGGTACCTACTTGGATTCGAAGTATGATTCATAATAAGTTTATAATTATGAAAATGTTCTTGTTTGATATCATTTTGTACCATAATAATACTCATCTTACTTGGTAAATACTGAATATCCATGTTTGGAGAATGCTTCCATATAAACTCATCACAATTCATACTAGAATCCAAGTACCAGTGAATTTCAGTTCAGACAAATTAGATACAAAGCTCAGTTTGTGCAGTAAGTAAATGCAGCAATTTCTTTAGGAGCGCTCATCAATTCAAATTCTGAAATGAAAAAGGAATATAAATCTGAGTAATAATACCAGTAAAACAGAATGCCTCCAGGTAATGATCATGATTTCAATCATCCAGGAAAATATTCGCAGACTTTCATTCCACAACTACCATCTCCTGTTAGTCCTGTCCTTGACGAATAGGCAGCATGAGTGTTTTTCCAAGGGGTCTTTGGCCGCATAGATGGCCCCTCGTTCTAGTTTGACGCTTCCTTATTGTAGGATTTACCCCACCATTTGCACCTGTTGTTGCATTTGGTGGCCTCCGCGCCAAACTGGTTATGGAAGAAACAACTTTTATCATCCCAATTTCGAGACTGGGTTTTGAGAGATGATGTTCTAGGGGGAGTTGAACTCTGACCCCTGGTACTGGAACTAGATCTGCGGTCTCTGGATGGGACTGTCGTCCTCTGCTACTGCTATTGTTGTTGTTGTTTCTTGATTTTGATCTTTGTCGCCAGCTACTGTTGGGTTTTGTTGAGCCTTGGCTTTTGTTCCGTTTAACTTCTTCGGTCAACTGAGCTATTTGGGCTCGAAGTTGAGCGAGTTCTCCAGTCTCTGCAGATACTGCACTGACCACTGGCTTTAACCTGGTGTATTCGAGCGGATTATCTGCTGATTTCGCAAGGAAGTCCAAGTCTGCGGATGTATTGATCACAGTCGAACCAACGGCAGCTAGGCATTGCACAACACTTTGTGGAAGCTGCTTGCAAAATTGATTGCCTATGACAGAAGGGGCTACGATATTATCCGCCTTCTGCCTTAACTTCGCCATGAAGATCGAGGGTTTGTCATCCCCCATCTTCATACCACCCATCACATCATCAATTATTTTGTTCTTTGTTTTTCCGAAAACATTCTTTATCTTCTTGACGAACCAGGCATATTTGTCCTCTTCTGTCGAAGGGCATTCCATGATATCCAGAATGTGGCGGATTATCTGGGGGGGCATGCCTCCACAGATGTGTAAGTACCACTGGTTCAGTGTTATGTTTTCTGTCTTGAACCTGCCTTCCAAGAGTGTCAACCACAAATCTACCTCATTGGGTAGAAATTCCGGGATCTCTATCCTCCATCTATAGAAGTTGGGGTTTTGTCCTGGCTGCAATTGCAAAAGTTGCATAATCTGTACCAAGACTTCGGGTGTCAGCTACGGCTGACTACTACCTCCCTGCGATGGTTGTGGGTTTTCAGTTGGTGGTGGAACCATTGCTATGTCTTTCTGGTGACAAGCGTATTCCACAGAACTACTTCCTTCCTTGCTGGTTGAAAACACTGGCTCATGTGTTTGTAGGACAGGTGTTTTCAGGTCAGAACTTTGGCTTAAAGTTTGACCACTTCTCAACGTTTTAACTGCGAGTTCTTCTTTGTTTATTGCAGTTCCCAGTCGTGCTAATTCTGGGTGTTGAGGGCCTTCTTCAGTTTTTGGTAAATTCGTAGAGTGTCGAGTCGAAGTTGGGGGAGTTGGGGGATGAGTCCAACCTTCTTCCTCCAGGTCTACTGTCTTGTTTCTCCTTGTTTATATATTTTAAGGAGAGGGGTATAAATTCCCACTTCAGCAGACTCTACTTCGACAACCAAAGGTGTCTTAGTCTGCAAAAAATTTTTATATTTGCCGAGCAAGCGAGTATCTCGCCAGTGCACCGCACCAAATTTTTGTAATAGCGCAACGCGCCTCCAGACACCTCACGACGTAGCCAAAAATCACGTCAAGGTCACCACTGTGGAATACCTTGTCGTGAGAGATATTCTCACCAGAAGGAAATTCAACAGAATTTAAGCGTGTTCAGCCACTTCGTACGTAAGTACAGGTAAGCCAGAACCAGACCGAACACTGGCAATTTTAGAGCCGGTTCTAAGAGTTTATATACTGGTTTTGGCACACGCACACAAACACATGTACGTAAGGTAATACGTACGTTAGTGAGAACGGCCAGGTCATATCATCCCCTACCGAGATAAGATATGTCTGGCCGGTTCGTGTACAAATCGTGACGTCATTGTACCATGTCACGATTCAGTACTCGTACATTACATGCAAGTACATGCAGGTAATTACGATCGAACGAGTTTTGTGTATTTAACGTCATATAGACGAATAATTGGCCTGCCCTTTGGGGCGGCGACTGTCGTTGAGGGGTCCGAGCCCCTTTACCTCATACTAGTGAGTCCCCACAGTAACCATCACATTTTTAAGAATCAAAATATTTCAAAAACTACACCAGGTGTTACCTATGGAATTTGAATTCTTAAAGGACACTTCTATAAACGAAGTTGAAAAGTTGAAAAATTATCAAAATATCAAAATTCAACAAATATCATAATTGGTTGTAGTTTATTCAACATTTTTCATAATAAAATCAAACCAAATTTATTTTATTTAGTAAATAAATTAACTAGAGTGGAAATTCAAAATTTCTAATTTAAAGGAAGAATCTTATCAAATTCTTTACTTTCTCTCTATGATGTCACAGGCCAAAAAAAAAGTGTGTAACAACCATTTACTGTAGATTAGTTATGTTACCAGAAAAGAAAACTGTAAATGCAAATTTGAAATATTTTTATAGTTCCATTTCCAATTTTCATATATGAACGTGTGAGTGTAACTCAACAAATAAAACCAAAAAACTTTTTCTATAACTGAATGAAAACACTAGGCACTACAGCACTACGAACTTTTGAAGAATAGAATGAGAATGATTGAGAAACATTCTTGAAAAGTTCTTCAAACATTCTTGAGAATAAGAATGATTGATTTTTCGAATGTTTATTATTCGTTTATCGTTTAGAGTGAAATTATTGAAAAGTTTTTTGTTCTTCTTTTGTTCTTTTACATTAAAAGTGAAATGTTCTTGTTTTTGTTTCGATCTTTTTAAAAAAATGGTTTCAATCCTTTTTAGTTTTGATTTCATTTATTATCACTGTTGGCCGAGTTATACACCAGTAAATAAAAAATAAAAACAAATTTCAGAAAAATTAAAAAAAAAAACCTTCAAAGTCTTTGCTTATCCACATTGATCGAGTCAAAATTGCACTAAAATGTTTGAAACCTGAAAAAAAACATATGTGTGTAATACATGTTGCATAGTGTACATTAGGCAGTTTCATGAAAATATGTATCTGTGGAACTTCCATTCAACGTGATGCAACTCGTTTTGCATACATACTTGTTTTCTGTTTCAAACAATTAAAAGTAGTTTTTACTCTATCAACATGAATCAACAGGACCTAGTAGGAGTCTTTTTAATTTTTCAATTTTGCTGAAATTCGCCCTTTCATCTTTTTGAACTTCCCTACAAGTCGGCTATAATTTTTAAACGAAAGCATATGTGAAGAGAACTTCTATCCTAAGATTCAAAGTGAAAAGAATTGAATCTCAAATGACACTAGAGCTTACTTAGTGGGATAAATTGTTCATTTCACCAAAAAGGTGTGAACTCAGTTTAAGATAGATGGGAATAGGGACAGGAAAGTGTAAAAAAAGTG
The DNA here is from genome assembly GCA_011428145.1 of Ericerus pela. Classification (NCBI taxonomy): domain Eukaryota; kingdom Metazoa; phylum Arthropoda; class Insecta; order Hemiptera; family Coccidae; genus Ericerus; species Ericerus pela. Next base: position 297,789 of record WOFM01000638.1, read on the forward strand.
CAAAAAATTTCCCAATTCTCCGATCAAAAGAACATTTTACTTTTCAAGAGAAAGCACAAGCTAACTAAATAAATGAATCAGAAACAAATTTTCAATTCACCATATTAGATAGAACGAAAACTTTCTCTGCCCTTTTTCCTAACCTCCTTTTCATTTAGTTCAGTCAGTGTATGCAGCTACACAATCTCCAGGCCATTTAGCTTTCTGGTGATTAATAAGGCTCCATAAGGGAAGATATACGATCTTGTTAGCCTCTATTTACCAGAACTCAGTTTCAATCATGAAAATCTTTATACACACCATATCACGATACAGAAAAAAACTTTTTCAAGAAATTAAGGCTTACGTAGAAACAAAGGTTAATCACATAGCAATTGTATAGAAAGAATTACTTAGATCTGTGTGAATTAATTCTGCGTAATAGCAATGAGTATCTATTCTCTAGTACATATAGGTCCGTATATAAGTAAAGATATAAGTATATAAAAAAAATTATGTCAAAATGAGAGTTTCTTTCCTACATGAAACGCAAAATTTTCATCATCCTCACCCCTAACACTTTTGTGAGATTAATGTTTGATACCCGTTTTGAAGCAAATTGAATTTATATGGCTCAAAAACTACCCAGAAAAATGCGAGGAGATTGGCAAAATCATTTTCTTCAATAACACTTTCCTTACTTAAATTTTAGTAAGTATAATCAGCACTGTTGATATTTTACTCTTTACCATTCAGGTATGATCTTTCACCTTTTTAATGTGATTTGTAGCAAACCATGACAGAAATTAAACCTGATTAAGAACAGTTTCATTTTCATACAGAATATTCAAGTTTAACAATCATTTAATTGTTACTTTAAGGGAATAGAGGTGATTTTTCTTTGCGTCTGAATGTTAAATGATGTCGGTCGTAGTGATAGGTTGAATTTTCGGTGATAAACATAAAATATCTTCAATCACGGTAACACAATCAAAAGCCCCACTAATTCCGACAAATTGAACAGTATTTTGATTTTTGACAGCGACCGGTCTCGAATTAACAAATTTTTAAAGGGAAAGTCAAGCACCTGACCACTATGTTGAACACACCTCTTCAACAGGATATTTATGGACTGACAATTTTTAATACCCAATTTAATTTAAATAAAATTCATTTTCCACAAATGAGTAACATTGAAGGAAAAGTTTATGTCCACCTATGCGTCACATTTCCACCCATCAAAAAAAATTCGAATTAAGTCAACAATCATATTTATATACGAAATTATCATCACCAAAGGTAGGATGGCTTCAAGTTTTACACTAAAATGAAAAAAAGTTCGCAGAGCTCTTGAAAATCCAACTCGGCTCATGGCATATTTAAGTTATGCTTTTGAAATTTCAAGACATTTTAAAGAGAGAGAAAACAAACTGGACACTCATCGATAGCAGCCCATCGTAGCTGTTGCATAAACTGATTCCAAAAATAAAATCAAGCGACAATTTTTGGCGAATGTAGCAGCATCCTTCACTTAACACTGAACTTGTTAACATGCAATATAAAGCTAACGAATACTTACCTTGAATACTTGTTTCGCAGAATTCAACCACGACGCATGCGCAAAATACACGCTTTCGGAGACGAGATAACCGGTAGAAATACTCGAAGTGAAAGCTTTCGGAAAGACAACGATGAACTGACCAGGATGCTGAACTACACGACTTAAGGAAATATTTTTCGCGGTGAGCAACGGAGGAGGAATCATTACCGTATCTGAGGGCAACCATATTTTTTTATCCCGACAGTAACGAGGTACGAGTAACAACATGGCTTCTTTGAACTGCTCACTGTGCTCGTCCGGTATGCCATACCTACGAGCGTACACAAACATATCGATCAACAATGTCGGGGGATGAGAAAAAAAATTCAATTCTCGTAGACACGAAAGAAACTCAGCGATTATGAGAAGACAGCGCGATATTTTCGGAGAAAGAAGATACTTTAAATTACAACCAGTAACGAAACCTAATAAAGCAGTCCAAACTGCGTAGAAAATAGGTACTGAAAATAGTTTGTATTTATTGGTTGTGGAGCAGAATTTATAATATTTTTGAAGGTAAACAATAATTTGTTTAAAAATTGTTTGAGGTTTTTGGGATGTGTCCGATAACTCACCAAATTTTATTTGCTCCCGTATGCAGATATTCAATCCACGGTAGACCGTGCGGGTCTCGATACCAGCAGCACGCTGAATACAGCATACCAACGTGCAGAGTAGGAACGGTAACGCCTGAAAAAATAAAGAAAAACGAGAATTTTGTCACCAAATAATGATGAACGACTGACAGGGGAACGCGTCTGCGACGCACAACTTACCCATAACCGGGCCGAGAGATCGTAGAATAGATGCCGAATTATTGGTAAGAACCTTCAGATTCCACGGATGCTTTCGGAATGCACTGTTTTTAGCCATCGAGAAGCCGTAGCCGTAGGTGCCGGAGTCGATGGAGCCGGAATGTACGCATACGTGAGACTTGCGCATGGAGACGTGATTCCAGAATTCTTCTTCGATTTTCTCGGTAGAAGAGCCCTCCTGACCTTCCATGTTACCGAAACACATCATCATTGTGTTACGCGCGATACGGTAGAAACAACTAAGAGGCATAGTTCTTCCCTGAAAATCAAACGATGAAAAATTCTTAAAACGGAAAAGAAAAATAAATAAAAAACAAGCATATTGCTTGAAGATAATTCAGTTTTGTTTTTTTTTAGGCTCCTGCAATGTAGCCATTTTACTTAACGTCTGGAGGTCATCAGATATTTATGTGTGAGCGGGGGAAAGCGGCCAACGGCTTTCCACCATAAATTTTTCCATTTCACACGAAAGCACCAATTGAATAAAAAAAAACACTGCTATTTTGTATCGGGTATATGATGGCAGTTGGCTTCGAACCTACAAAATTTCAATTGTAATGTCAAGCGAGCCCTCAAGAGTCAGTTAAACCTCGGTTATCATGCAACAGCAACAAAATTTTTCAATTTTGTAGGAATGCAAATATTCATACTTTTTTTTAAAACACAGATTCGTTATTAAGAAAAAAAAATTCAGAGGATTACATGAGAAGGCATCTTACATGAAAACAGCAGAGGAAAGGAAAAATATGAACTTCTCAGTTTTCATTCACCAGAATTTCTAAATTACACATTCATTAAAATTTGTTTCGCCCAATATACAGTGCGCATGGTGACTAAATACGACCAAAAAAATTTCACATTTCCACTGGTTTTCAAGTTTTTCCCAAGATACAAAGGACTCGTAATTATTCTTTGAATAATGGTAGAAGCAATACCAAGAGCAACGACTGCTGACCCAAAAGCCGAATTCTCAACACTTCATACTAATTTTCAAAATTTGCAGCAATTATTACACTTGTTAAGAGGAAGAAAAATGATTTTCAAACAAATCATCGTCAAAGCGATGGTGTAATCAAGTGCCATTATGGGACAGTCAGTGTCTTTAATTCAATATAAAATGAGATTTCTTCGATGCTGATGGTTTGGCTTCAATAAATGAACCTACCTTAACAATACACTCATCCACGTCATCGAAAATATCCTCGTCGTTGGAATTCCTCAGATGGTTCAACCACTCTTCTTCGATTTCACCGAAAAGTTTTTCACGTTCGGCTGGAACAGAGGAAAAAATTAATAAAATCAACAGAAGCAAAACGATATTATCAATCGTCAAAAAAAAGGCAAAGAGAAAAATCGAACTGTTGAAAGATTGTAATGTATGTGATCAAATGGAATTTTCACAAGAAATGTATCATACATTTCACTCTCAACGGAAGAACTCTAAAAGAGTACTTTACACTTCACAGGACAAAGAATGTGAGATAGGAGTCACAATTTCTCCGTTAAAATTTTCAGTCGACACTATCAGCAATTTTAAAAACAATCAAAACAACATTAATCTCGAGACAAAAAAAAGAAAAAATCAACTCAATTATTAATGACTAAATTAAAATTCTCGCGTATTTCCCATGAAGTATATGAAATGCAGGAGGGGACAGTTCAAACTCGGGTCAAAAAGTTGAAAGGAAACCAAAGCTTCACAACTTTCTATCTTCATTAGTTTGTACTTCTAGGACACATCTTTTCTCCCAAGAAATCATCCAATAAGTCACATAAATTTACTAAAGCTACAACTCATAAATTCGAATGAAAGGGTTTGTTTCGGCGAACAAAAACTAAATTACGGAGTGACTCAGTCTTAGACACATAACCTACAAAATCAAATTAGTACGTTGGCCAACTCACTTCATACAGAAGAGGAATAGATGAAGCTTAGCAGAACAATTATGTTAGTAAAATAAAATTAATCTACACACACAACAGCGACATACACGATAAATGTGATGGTGCCATTTCAGAGGAATGAAAAAGTTACTTGTTCATTACACCCAGCAAAAGGCTCCCTCGAACAATTTCAGCCGGACTTTTTCCAACTAAACTGATACATTTCGAACTGCTTAATAAAAAAACTACAAATATCACAGATATAAAGAACCATTGTAGGTTCATATATAGAGACAATTTTACGAATTAACCGCTTAAGGGGTCCAAAAAAATTTTTTTTTTTGATCACCTGTTCATGATGAATTTACTAAATAATAGTTCTTTACCATGTGAGAGTACATCGTAAGGCAATAGATATTTGCAATAGATATCGTCCAGCTTGGTGATACGATCCTGAGCTAGTTTTGGAATCTTCATGATATCGGCCACCTGTTGCCACCGCTCTTTTTCAATAACTGCATTCAATCCACCACATTGTTGCACAATTTGATACAGACGCGGTAAATCAATTTCCATACCACCGATCTACAAACAAACAAAGGTAAAATGTAGAAAGAAAATTAACAATTCCCTGTTTTTCAAACAGCATACAAACACGTATACAATTATTTTACGAACCAATGGCGCTTGGGTCAACGTGATATTTTGCGTCGACAGAAATTTCTTAATGACCATCATTTCTTTTACGTTTGGGCCCCAACGATGTAACATTTTATGCACATATTGGTTGTACGCAGTGAATCTCATTTCATCAGCGACTTTACACTCGGGCTGGGTGGAAAAAAAAATTAATAACAAAACACCATTATTCATTCGTTTAAGTAGAATATCAACCAAATTACAAAGCACGAAAATTGTAAACAATATAAAGTATGACACAAGAAAATAATTATTCATTTTATCAGCTTGTCACTGAAAATTATACAACTAGAATGAGTCTCCATATAAAATTTTTGTTCACTAAAAATTTTTTTATGAATAAAAAAATTTCTTTTCGGAATTTAGAAAAATTATTTCTCATCCTTTAGGGGTGTTTTTTGTGTTTCTTCACCGATTAAAGACGTTTATGAGTAAAGAAATTTAATATTCATTCGACTGATGTCAGCTTACTCTAAAATTAGGTGGAGGAACAATGCGACATAATCCGTATTTCTCAGCTACTGATCGAATTGTATCGATGTACTCTAACGGGTCGTTAAACTCTTCAGCCGATGGATAAAAGGTTGGGGCCTCCAAAATTTCACCAACAGCAACTGACGACCCCTTATTTGGGTCCACTGAAGGAATTGATTTTTTCACACTAAAAAACAAAATTAAAAAGAACTTTGTAATTTAGACATCCATCAAGAAAGTCTTCTCAATTCGAAATAATTGCACACCTCCTTGAAATAAAAAATCGATTTTTATATTACATTCAACTTCTTACGAAGGATTCTCCTCACTGGAGGACTGGTAAAAACTAGAGCTGTATTAAAAAAATTCATACACCTTAATATGGGTCAGGTATAACGGAGCACTGTTGGCATGTATTAGCTCTAGAATTACCACAGTTATCCATGTAACGTGGGTACGATCTAAGGAACCATAACTGATTTAATGAGCCTTTCACAGTTTCACCGTACGGGACGGCTTGCACTTAGACATGCATTGCCTAATTTTTGAGACAAGCATATGACTACTGGCAGGATCAACCAGAGAACCGCCGTCGTGGATGAGTACACACACACACACACACAGTGGCGGTACTCAACGACACACATCGACGACCGAGGTAAGTTTTCATTTTTAATTTCTCACTGTAGAAACCAACTTGAACTTGCTTTACAGCAATGTTCTATAAAATAAATACAAATCATACCTTTTGGGTTTGACAGGTCGTGTCTTCGACCTTTGCGACTCATTTTCCAAATCCTTCAGTTTCTTATTTTTATTCAGCTTCACAATTTTAACAGACTGCGAGCTTGGTTTCATCACGGTAGGAAGAGTCTTTTTATTGATTTTGGTTAACGAAGAAGCAGGGTTACATGGAATCTGAAAGGGCTGAGTTCCTTCCGAGGATGTTACAACTTTTTCAGAATTTCCTTTTTTTGCCGTCGCTGATTCCAGTTTCTTAGCCACGTTTTCGGTTGTCGACATTTTCACTGACTCAGTTTGCGTGCAACACGTCTCAACATAGGTTGATCTGTTAAAAAAAAAAAATTTAACGTATCGCCCTAACGAACAATTAACAAACATTACAGGAATGAAAAAGGTACTTTGAAGAAACGGATGTTGACGTGCTGGTGGTGGTGAATGTCGCGCTATCCGTGATCAGTTTTGCACTCATAATTATTTTTTGATTCGGACCATCAGTCCCTAATTTCACAGCCACGCCTAGAGTGCTAGTCGTATCGGCGGATGTTTGGATTGGAATGTAAAAGACACGATCCCCACAGTCAGTTGTCGACGAAACTTGAGTATCACCGGAACCAGAGCATTCGATTTTGGAATCGCTTTCGAAATTAACCTATAAAATAATTCAGCGATCAAAAAATAATATCAAGACCATAATTTTTCAGCACTTAAAGAACTATGCAAAAAAACAAAATATAGGTCACTAATGATGAAATACCAAGCAGTAGTAGAGGAGTTTTTTCGGGATGCAAGGTAAATGTAATTGCACCTCGGTGGTACAGACGAATAAATTGTATATTTTCAAAGTAAAAGGGAACAAACTACTTTATAAGACATAAATTTCAGATCCTCCTGACATGGTTGTTGGTTGAGTATTCTTAGAAATAGTAATTTGAAAGCCGAAATAAATGAAGTGATTAAAAGTGTTCAGAATCGTTCGTCACTATTCATAGTCTATTGCGCAACTTCAAGTACTCAGCGTGCATAAAATAATTGAAAATACACGTGCGATCTGGCCACATTCTTAATGAACAAGGCTTACTTATTTATAAATCATACAAAGCGCATACTTTCAGTGTATTTTCCAAAGGAAAATACAACTATTGCATTTAGTACAGTGGCGGGACCTGTGGAAAAGTGTCGGTCATGAGTTATGGATCACGAATATATAGGTCACTCAAATTCTTCTGTACACAATATATATGGATATATATATATATATTTCCACTTTTTGCTCGTTTTGGCACTTTTTGGGAGTCTGTGGAGCCTCCGCTGTTTAACCTATGGCAATGAAACTTGGGGTAGTGTTAAAAGCTTTCATGGGCTACATATTCGTGTTAAAATTCTTGAAATTCATCGGCTAGTTTTAAAAGAAGGGATTCTCAAAGTTTTGCAAACCAACCATCTTGTCATCACGATAACTCCAGTAAATTAAAAGATTTTGGCTTGAAATTTTTATGGTGGTTGAAGAGTATTACGGACTGGTTTGGTATTGAATTTGAGCGAAATCAGTCCACTTGTTTTCGAATGGTAGCCATTACAAAATTTGACACTTTTGGAAAATACAAAACGTGATTGATGCGCGGCAGAGATATTAAAACATTCATTCGATATGATGTTTTAGGCCAAATATGATAATTTTTTCATTCTTTAGAAGTCGTGGCCAGGTATATATTATAGATATTTATTAGACTGAGCAAAAGATTATTAGCTAAGAAAGTTAAAAAACTCACAAATAATCAAACATTGCATGGTGATATTCTATGCTAACAATGAACTCATAATGCTTATTGAGGATGACAAAAAACTATACAAACCAGTGGTTCATACTGTAGTGTTCCGACAAAATTTATAATTTTTCATCATATTTACTCGAAAAAAATTTTTTAGGAATATTAAGAATACTTTCCAGAGATGGCCCAACAGCAATAATTCCAAATATAACGAATATTTTATTTATATAAACTTTAAAAGAGGGAACAGAAATCCGAAAGTTGTAATAGTAATACTTGGAGAAAATATTGAGCAAACGATGGTGCGCTTTGGTTATACATGTAGTAACACAGATATGCAATAAACTATTATCTTAATTACTGTAGTACATCCCAAATATCATCAAATTGCTGTCGTAAGGAACATTTTAGCAAACATCTTTAATTAAGACAATATACGAGACAAGTTTCTACGTAAAACACCGAATAAAATTTTTAAATTTTGAAGCGAAATTTTACTGGTGAATTCTAACAGTCGTAGAAGGTACTTTGAACGGGCAAAAAAATTAAACGTTCGAAGCCTTTCATTGGGGTCGAATATTTTTGAAGTTACTTAAATTTTCATTACAGAAAAAATATAACGAATGAATTTTTTCCAATGAAATTTCCAACAGATCCAACATTTTGCAATAGTGCAAACGCTTGCAACTCTTCGAAGATATTTCCTCCCATTTCGAGATACAAGATGTACAACTCACCTGCACAGCTATCGAGTTACAAATTGATTTGGACGGCGTAACTGGCTTCAATCTCCTGAAAGGAGGACTAGTGGAGGGCAGATCAGGCTCAAAGGCATACACGCTGTTCTCATTATCCGGTGAAAAGGCTTCCGACTTTTTCACGCCATTTTCTTCTTTCAAGTCACCGCCAGTCGGCGAAGATGTCAGATACGAGTTCTTTTTGAATATAATTTTTTTGCTATCGACACTGACCACTTTTTGGTTTGTGGACGCGACCGACTGCAGCGGTTTCTCTTCCTTCACAGTTTTCGATTTCATACTCGATGACGTTGAAAAGAATGATTTAGGCGTCTGATGCACTGGTTTCTTGAAATCTAAACTACTTCTAACGCAGTCTCTATTATTATTGTTGCTGTTATTAGTATTACTATTGTTGTTACTACTACTATTGCTACTGCTGCTAATGCTAATGCTAGTGGTAACTATCAGCTCCTGTTTAGAAGAAATCACAGCATCAGGTGTCACACTTAATTTTTCGCATATCTCTGTACTGTCATCGTACATATCTAACGCAAATGTTTGGTTGTCACAGGTGTCATCCAACGCCTCACACTTTGGCACTACCAAATCGGCGGTAGAGACTGAGACATCAACATCGCTGTCATGGTCAGAAGACCGCGATTTTTCAAACTGCGTCACATTATCAGCTGCTGATTTGGTTGCTTTAAAAGAAAGTGTTTGTGAATGCTTTTCGGTAGACTCACTTTCGTGTCCTGACGTAAGTACTTCCTTACTGAAAACCACTTCCTTAGATGTAGATGCAGGTATTTTCTTGGTCAACTCAGATATTACGCTCTTCTTCTGGCTAGTCGTCGCTGACATCATTTTCGGCGTCTGAGGACGATGATCGTCGGTAGAGGAAACGTCTGTATGCTCGTCCAACTCGGCTCGTCTAGGCGATTGGCTATCCACTCGTTTTGGAAGCTTTGGAGGAACCAGAAATTCATCGTCTGAATCGTCAAAAGACATTACATCAATAAATGGTAAGTTTTTATTCAATATTTCCGCGTCGTCAACCCGTGACGTCGGTTTAACAGTCTTTAAGTCATCTTCAGGAGCGTTACTTTTAACCACGGTGGTCGATTTCATTTCGAAAGTATTCTTCAATTTGGCAGTAGGTTTTTGGTAGTTAATGGCAGTGGCGGTGGAAGTTATTGACGCATCTTTGGAGCGTACATCTGAAGTTGCAGCAGGTTTCAACGATTTGACCGACAAATTGTGAGTAGCGATTTTAGATTTGGTTTCGGCAATCGACGATTTTCGATTAATGTCCGTAGATCTACATTCAGCCGAAACTTTTACAACACCCGTTTCTTCCACTTTTTTCTTGGTTGCGGAATGTTTGTCGTTAATACCAGTATAATTATTGCGTTTTGCCGACTTTAATTCGCTATTCTTACGACTAGGTATACGTTCGATAATCACAGGATCGGTGCTGCTGTTGGTGTTATTGTTGGCGTTGTTGCTGCTGCCGCGGTTGCCTCCCGTACAAGACGACGATCGCGAAACTTTCTGGATCGTTTTCTCTTGTAGGCATTTGACCGAACCACCGACACTCTTTTCATGTTGACGCAGAGGTTCCGCTTCGTTATCTTCGTTGATTTCCAGGACAAACGATTTAATTATTTTGTAATCATCGCTGCCGGTGGGGTTCTTCAGCTGCTCAATTATCACAGGTTCGCTGGAACGTCGAGGAATTATCAAACCGTCTTTTTTCGTTTTAAATTCGTTGCCAAATTTTGAGCGAACTAGTCCGCCGGTGACTTTCTTCGATTTCTCGTCACCACCATATTTGCCAGTCGACAACCTTTTTATGGTAACTGACTCAGAACCAGCCACTGTTTCTGATGCCTTCTTCTCCCGTGCCGGGGCAAGACTGCTAGCATTGGTATGATCGACATCGTCATCACCATCGTTACTCGTTATAAGTTTATCTCGTCTGCCACCTGTCTCTTTTGAAAAAGTTCCAGTCACACGTTTTGCCACGTCGAATGCATCGTTATAAGAATTGCGTCGGCCCATGTTTGCGCCAGAGGCGATGACAGCCGCTATGGCGTCATTTTTTGGCCGCGTTCGAATAATTTTAACAGAAGAAGCAGAAGACGGTGATGAGGACTGCTGCTCTTTGCGTACCGCCACTATCGAGCTCTCTGATGTCGCGGCAGATGATTCAGGTTTATATTGTTTGGAGCGCGTGCAAAGTCCAGAATTTTTAATCTCTTTTTCTTCAGCAGTGTCCGAGACTTTATCTTTGACAGCGATGCTCTTGGTAGAGGCTTTGATCTCAAGCGATGTAGGAGCTGGTTCTATACTTGCTGCTTTAGCAACTGATTTGGACTTCGGTATGGTAGTCTTACGCGTTGTAGGTAATTTTCCGAGAGTCTTCTTCAAATACAATTCTTTTATCTCTTTTTCGCGGCGGTCTGTAACAAAATATATAATATTTTACTGATTTCATTTCTGTAGTGGGTGCTTGAACGGTTCCATAACAACAAAGTATCCAATACATACAGAGTAAATCTTCGTACATATTTTTTGATTAAAGCAAGGACGTAAAATATTGTACGTAGAAGCGAGTTGACAATGAATTATGGAAAATTACACACGAGAATAGGATTAAACATTTTTCTATTTAGTTAAAAGTGGGTTAGATGGAAACATACGATGTTCAAATCAGCAAATTTCATATTCTTCCTTTTATGCACCGTTGTTACCTCAAAATAAGACAATTGTAGCGGTGAATATCATGATTTTCACAAAGCATTTAGAACTGAAAGGGTTGGGAATGTTTAAAGTTGATTAAAATTATATTTACTCCATTACCTAATGAATATGGTGCGGCATAAAAATTATTCCAGACGCAAGAAATTATTTTTACTATACATTGAAAGTCGCAAAATCAAGATTAAAGTGAATCTTGAACTTGTTTTATATGTACTTTTTTTTTTTTATTAATTAACGCAGATAAACGAGTCAACTTCAAACCATTAACAAAGGACATTAAAATCACTGAGAAAAAGGGACTGAGTTAAGGACCACAGATAGAGAGAAAAATAAACAAATAACGGTAATTTTATTTTATTTTATTTTATTTTTTTTCCCTCCAAGAATTATTTATTAAAAGACAACAAAATCGAGTTTTAGGTATAAGATGTTTTTTCTCAAAGTTACATTGTGGAAATCAACGAAATTGGATTTCTTTCCAAAATGATTTAGATGAAGTGAAAACTAAAGCTTATAAGTCATAAGATTCTAAGCGTGAGCAAGAATCAGAAAAAAAAAAAAAAATTATGATAATCAAGAAAGTAATTGGAACATGAAACAGGGGAGATGGGATGAATCCATTCGTGCTAAAGAATTTTTCTAATTTTTTCGAGTTCATTTGTAACATAAATTCACACTTACTAAGCTCTTCGGTGTTAGGCAACTCTGGAAAACTATCGATAGAGATATCATCGTCATCCTCAAAGCTTTCATCGGGACACAGGAGTTCTTTACCCAACATTTCCATGTACAAAGCTGCTGCTTCTTTCGTTCTCCTCGACGGTCGCACATTTGTACTAAAAAAAAAAAAAATATTTATATATAAATACGACTGAATATATAAATTCGACATTCACTGACGAAAGGGACCTGTTTTTCTTGAAAACCATCATAAATATGCACGAAGTCTATTTTTAGTGAAAAAAACTTAGCTTCATTCTAATTTTAACTAATTTACAAAACATATAAAACTTTGCAGAAATAATGTCTACATTATTTTCATCCAATAAATTGATGTGAATAGCTCAATAAGCGTGCGTAAATGCCGTAAATAGTCGCAGTTTAAATTATAGAAGAGACTGGTGGTATGTAATTTTCAAATACAAAAGCGTTTTCAGCGGAAAATCTTTGAAATTAGCAGCTCGAGACCAGTCGTCGCTAACATTCTCAACACAATTAAGCCGTATTCAAGCAACCCCCACTCGATCACCTGAACAATATAGCTCAAAGTGTAGCTATAAGTTTCGATATATACAATTAATTTGAAAAAAAAAGTCAAACTATCAATAAATGGTCTTCAAAATCTATTTTGTCAAATGTAACTTAAATAAGAAAAATTAACCTTATAGGAGTTGATTCCCGTTGTACATAATCAGAGCGAGAACTTCGGGTGACAGGTTTTGAGGGTGTATCTGATGGGTTAACATTCATATCGGTAACATTGTTCTTAAATTTAGGTAACGATATTTTCAGCGACTTAGCAGGCTTTTTGGTTACCACAGGTACCACTTTTTTCACATTATTTGCCGATTTAACTTTAATTGGTTTCTTCAAGGCTTGATTGGCACAATGCTTGGACAAGGAATCTGAGAGGGAAAAAAAAATTAGAAAAATAATAGAAGTAGAAATAATCGCCACCCCATTAATTAAAGACCTACCATTTCTGTCTATGGTAGAATTTCGTCGAGTAACACGTCTAAAATCATTCTCATTAAACGATACGGTGCTTTCTAGTCTATCGTGAGCACGAGTAAGAGGTCGTGATTTTGACGTTTTGTTCGGCAGTCGTGAATTATTTCTAAACAGTAGGTAAAACAAGTTCAATAGACGGTTCATTCAAAAATGGGCGGAACAAGTAAAAAATTAGCCATACTTGACGGGGTGCGAAGGTCGAGGTATCACTCTGGTTAAGGTGGAAGTTTTGCTTTTGAGATTTTGCAATTTATTTTCAGAACATTTTGCTTTAACAACAGTCTTGGAGCGTAATCTCTGGTTATGTTTCAAAGCTAACGCGTGAGATAGCTTCCGTACGATGTTATCTAGAATGTGAAAAATGAACGAATAATTAGGATAATTTGAAAAAATCAAGGGAGAAAACAATAAATAAAATATATAACAATAACAATATAGCAGATGCTTCAGCTGTAATGAGAAAGTTGAGAATTACTCAAGTACGTTGAAGATGACATTCCATATGATGCTCCTCTTAAAACTCACTGTTTCCTTCATGCATTCTAATATTACTCTCGTGATCAAGATTATTTATTTCAACAAATATTTGCAGACCTTTCACCTAAAAAGCTAATATTAAGCTAATATTAAGCTAATATTCGATTGGATAATAATTCAATTGAAACCAAGATAAAACAGAAATGAAAACTGAAAAAACCGACAAAAAAACGAAATGTAAATTGAATAAATCAAGTCTAAATAATGAGATCAAGCAAGAAATAGTATTGGCAGAGACGCTGAATAATTTCTGTGGCAAAGAACAGAAGAATAAAATCGAAAAAGTAAATTAAATTTTCTAAGAAAAAAAAAAGTAAAAACACGAAAAGAAACCAACAATAAAACTTCAGATATGAAATTTAGAGAAGAATAACAACCAAAAGAAAAATGGAATAACACTGAAGTTTAACACGAGACGGATGAAAAGCAAAAATAAACAAAAACTAGTCAGGTTAGGAGGGGAATTGACGACATGAAATAAAAGTATAAACTGCAAAAATTTTTGGCAAAAACATAAAACTAATCTCAAATTCAAAGTTAATTTAGTTTCGTTATGTTTCAAAAGCTCACAAATTTGAAATTTTGAAGATTTTTAAAGTAAAACCTATTTTCGATTCGTTGATGGCGTCTCAATTTTTTCAACGGTTAAATAAGTAATTAATGGGGATTCGTCGAAGTCAAACTAAATTTGATGAACTGAAATTTATTAACTAGAAACTTGAAGATTTGATTCTTTCTGGGTATATTTCACGTTAATCACAGAAATTAAAGGATAATGGTACATTCCCAAAGGATAACTTAGACAGAATCTGATAATGAAACTTGCTGATAAATCAATAAAAGTTTGTGAATATTACAGAAAATCGAAAAACTTTGAAATTAATGATCACAATCACAATATAAGTATAAGAAATCTAAAATGAATAAAACATACTCTTTATATTATGAGAGCGAAGCTTATACTCTTGTGTTTTCGTTTTATTTTTCTTCTTTTTCAACGATGATTTCAACTTACCACCACTCTTACAAGTGGATTCTTTATTATTTTCCGCTTTGGATTCTTGAAATGATACCTAAAAAATATAGAACACTTTCATGAGGCGACAAATATTACTTCATTCGGGAAATATCCTACAACACGTACTGTATTGGCTTTTGAAGATTTCTTTTTCAACTGGGGAGCTTCTAATTGCGGTGAATTTAAATAATTCAATCTCTCTGGAAGAACCTCGGTTTCTAACCCAACAAATATTAAATTAGTAAAAGTCAAAGCATACTTTAACGGATAAAAATATTAAAATATACCTCTAAAACATAGAAATGTAAGAAAATCATCGATAGTTGGAAGACTTGAGAAGTTATTCAATTCACATTCATCTTTCTCGACTCTCTTCGATGGCTGCGATGCTTGCAGCGTTAATGGTACCGTAGAATCAGCTGGTTTGGACAAAATCTTCGCGGAGGTATAAACAAAATTACTAGATCCTTGAGCGAACTTCCGCTGGGCATGAACTTTCGTTCTGAAAATTGTACAGATAAAGGTTGAGGTTGGTGAAAAAATTACGCAATTAAAACTTAATTATACGTTGAACTCACCGCTTTACAGCCGAAGAGGTAGTTTGCTCTTCAGAACACAAGGCTGGTATTCTTCGTTTCATGATTGACCAAAGTAGACCAAGATGATCAATAGAAAGTTAACATGATGAATTATTAATTAACACTAATACTGTGATGAAATAAGATACGATTACCACACGTAATTCGTAATTCGTATTGAAGGAAAATAAAAAAGAAAAGGAAAGTGAGACAAGAAGGAAAGAAGTGACGATGTAAGGAACAAAGAAAATATGAACACAAATTATCACTCATTCAGTCACTACATTGTCGATGTAAAATTTTCGTCAAATAAATTGGGTAAAAAAAAACATTCTTAGCTAGGAAAACATAATTACATTTCGAAAATACATTGCTAAAATAATTAATTTTAAGTGAGATCTTCAGTAATATATCAAACCAATATCAACTCGAATAATTATTATAAACAACTGATGATCGGATGGGGTGAAAAATCATGGGCTGGGTTTTCTACAGTTTCTTATTTTATTAAGCTTTTTACGACAGTCGCTCGAATTTAAAATCACGTCTTGTTGTTATGTCATGTCACGTTTATTCACAAGATTCCTGGAAAAAAGGTGTTCATAAGGAAAATCTATCTCACTCACTCATCATCATCATTACTACTAATATATATACATGTCATACATTCACTTCTCTGGATCTCATAATTCTCATATCTGTAGTTATGATCTATGCTAGCGCTGCCCTTCGCCATTGCATACTTTATTCAAATATTGTATTCAGTTTGTGAGAATAATAACAAATTATATTATACGTTGGCTTGTTATTCTCACATATCATTTGTTGTGGTAACACTGTTCTAGTATTATTTGTAATCTGTGATTTTTGTGTTTGAAACCCAACTGTGATTATATTTTTTGTATACCTTCTCGTCGCTCATCAACCATTGATGCATTAACATGTCCACTAATATTATGTGGAATAAAAGTTCGTGAAAAAGTGAATATTTATTGTTTTATTTATGTGTTTGTAATGTGTGTGTCTAGTCTTTGCTCAGTGTATTTGTTAGTTTAGGTTCCTTCTTGATATTTTCGTGTAATTTGATCCGTTGGCAGTTTGTATTTTCTCACACAGTTGATCGTTAATATAATTCTGCAACAACTGTTCGAATTGAGTTCTTCTTTATTTTCTTCAATGATCCTCGCATTTCCTCACATCATGGTAGGATTTAATTCTGAAAACTCATACGACAGTTAGATCAATGCAGATTATAATTTGTTGGGATACGATTCCCTCACTACCCCACAAACACATAACATTACATTGACTAACACTGTATGTAACATGTTATTACATTTATTCGTTTTACATGTGGCGACACTGATCACCAATATAATATTCTTTCCGCCACTGCTCGACGGAGAATGTTTTCCGTTCATCAGTTGTACTAACGTCAATAATAAATCTTTTCTAAGATGGAAGTCCGTGCTTATCTTTTCTGTGTAAAGTGATCAGAACTCACCACAATATGTTAGCAGAGCTGTGGATCAGAAAAATAAGTGTGGTAATTAAAATGTGATAATCGTGTAATTTGTTAAAAATTAAAAGTTCGTGTTTCACGCAAAGTGAAAAGGCTTAGTGCCGTGTGATACCTCCACACAAAATGGTAGGAAAAGTGAAAAATTTGTGAACGAAAAGTTCGATTCAGTGATTAAAGTAACTATCCTGAAAAAGTTGAAAGTTTTAATTCATGTAAATCAATAAAATAAAAGTGAAATTTCATGAAAACAACGGTAAAGTCTTGGGTGCCTGTGAAAATGTCAGTCAGAAGTCTGGAGAAAGCAGATAAGATACGAAAGGATTTTATGGTTTGGTAGACCAGTGCATACAATCAAAAACGGTTGGCAATTGTTCATGCTGTGTTCCAGGGAGTGAAACAGTGGAAGAAAATCGAAAATTCAAAAGTTGCAGTGTAAAAATCGTCGGGTTTTGGTGTCATTTGGGCAAGATAGCAGAAGAAAAACATCGAAAAAATATGAAAAAAGAATGGAAAAGTTAAAGATAAGTAAAAAGTTTAAATTAATTAACCAGTAATTCGTGTGATTTTGCTCAAAATTAATTAGAAAAAATCAAAATTTCAATAAAATAAAGTTAAATTTTAATATATTTTCATGTAAATTCTCAACCAAATTGCAAGTAAAGTTGAAACTTGAAAGGTGATATTAATAGCCTTCAAACTTTATCTTGTTGGTCGAGAATTGTAGAAAAAGGAAACCTTTGTTGGATGAGTTTCATCGAATCCAACAATAGAAAACCTACATCTATGAACATTGACATTAGTAACAGATTTTTTCCTGTTCACATACAATAAAAGATCTATTCAATTGATGAAAACTGATAGATTATTTTCTTTTCAGCAGTAATCTCTTCCATATTTTGTTAAATAATTTTGCACTATGTATTAATTCAAATTTTAACGTGTTTAATAGAATCATCTGTGTTCTGAAACAAGACTTAGGACTTTGATTAGTTCAATTTCGAACATTTTCGACGATAAAGTCAGAGTAATTCGATCGCTCAAGAAGTAGAAACAACGGCGGAGAGATCACCTCATCGTCGGCAACACATATTTCGTGAGATTTAATTTAGAATATTAATTAATTATTGAATATTATAGTATAATATATTTAACTTGCATTCCCTATCGAGCGGCTAAGACCGTGTTGTGCATTATCGTGCGGTTGAGACCGTGTTACCTTCTAGATTTAAGTTCTCGTGTTTGAGGTAGGATCTAAATTCCCAAACACCCTAAATTTAATAATAAAATGTCACGATTTGACACAAAGAAGGTATTCGATGGGAGGAATTATGATGCCTGGAGGACCACGATGGTCTCAACACTCTATGCAGAGGGATTATATTCGATTATGCACGATGTTGAGAATGAAGTGTTATTTTTGGGACTAGAACTAAATAATTTTTTAAACCCTGAATCGGGCAATGCTAGTTCAGCCAGTAGGATGGCATACTTCTGTAACCAAGAAAAAGGAAAGGCTCTAATTTATCAGGGATTAAACAACGAACTAATCGAAAGAGTAAAAGACTTAAAAACAATAAATCAAATCTTAAAAGTTTTAGATGAAAGGTACAAAAGCTGCACGCAAGTTACATATATTAATGCGAAGCAGGCCTTTCAGAGATTAAAATTTAACAGTGATGGAAATATGAGAAGTTATTTAGACGTGTTTTCTAGATCAGCCCAAAAAATAAGGGACTGTGGTAAAAATTTAGACAAACAGGAGGAGATAGAACAACTCCTAATATCACTGAACATGGACTATGACATGACAAGGCTGGAGTTCAATACCTTAAGTCAGGATCAAAAAACGATCGAAACACTCCATGACATGTTGATTGAAAGATCAGATAGGTTATATGACGAGAAAAAGTCCAGATATTATAATAATAAATTTTGTAATTTCAACCAAAATAATAAAAATCAGAGATTTCAATATGGAGGAAATTACAATAGATATAATAACACAAATAGAAATCAAAACTATAGTCAAAATGTAGATCAGGGGAAAATGACATATAATAATAACCAAAAGTCAGAAATGCCTCAAAATAATAATAATAATAATTATGAAAATAGAAAATATAATAATAATCAAAATCAAAATAATTTGCCAAATTTGAATAACTTAGTATGTTTCAAGTGCCATGGCAAAGGGCACATAGCTAAAGTATGTCCGTCAAATAAAGAGAGTGCAAAACTCCAAGATAAATTAGATGGTCCTGCACAAAATACAAGATACGGACGAAACAATCCAAATAAAAATAATAAAAATAAAAAAGAAAATAATGTTTAGTGGTCAATGATGATCAGGTATAAGGGTCACGAGCCGAACAAAAACACAAATAATAATAAATTAATAAGTTTAATAACATCTAAAGACATGGAGCAAAAGTCAGATTCAGATTATGTCCCTCTTACTAAGAGAATAATGTTAGATGGTGGAGCTGTTGCCCACGTTATATCAGATTTGTCAAAACTGTCTAACCCCATAATGCTGGAAAAGCCTATCGAGTTAGAATGTGCCATCCAAGATACTCTACTTATTGCCACACACATAGGAACTATGTTCATCAGGGTGGAAAATTCAGAGAGAAATCAAACTGTAATAAGATTAAAAAAATGTACATTATGTACCATCCCTGAACGTAGACCTAATGTCAGGGATCAAAATAACAGAAAATAGGGCACTTGGCATAGACCAAAATTTCTCTGCGGCGCACATATACGTCCGGGGAACGGACGAGGTAATTTTTTTGGCCCCAAAAATAAGAGGCGTATACATGGTGAAGTACGAAATTGTACCGGAGTCCACGGTTAATATTATAGAAAATGGAGACGACTTAAATAAAATATGTCCTTATAATAACGAATCAAATAAATTGGCATGTATGCCCAATATAAATTCCCAAGATGAATGGATGGAATATGAAGTAGAAGAGGAAATTCTTGAGGAAAGTCAGGAGGAAAATGAGAGAATGGAGAGAATATCAATAATAATACACAAGAAAACACAATTAATAATAATGTAGATAATAATATTATAATAAACTCTAACGATGAATATGATTATTAAAATTTTATATAAACCATTTTTCATTATTATAAATTAATATAAAATTTAAATATATAATTACCCCAATTAAATTTAATATTAAATTTAAAATTTAATTTAAATTAAATTTTTAGGGTCTTTTCGTCTTTTAAATATATTAAATAATTTTCAATTTAATTTAAATTTCAATATTTAATTTAAATAAAATAATTTTCTTATCTATTCATTTAGTAACAACCCACAAAATAATGAAATAAATGAAGGTGGTAGCGAAATGAATGAGAATGTAGGTATAAACACTAATAATATAATAAATAATAATGATATAATAAACGATGATCAAGAAATCAATGAGAAAGTAGAAAATTAAAGATAGATAAAAAAATGATATGGCATAGGAGATTGGGACACTTATCAGGAAAAAATTTAAAATTCTTGACACAGGTTTCAAGAGGCATTCCAAACGGAATTATGTTTTGTGATGACGAATTCAGTCTGTGTGAGATATGTGTGAAAGCAAATTCTAAAAGATTAGGACACAGTGGAACTCGCACTAGACTGGAAAGAAAACTCGAACTCGTTTCATCGGATACAATGGGCCCCTTCTCACCAGGCATATATGGTGAAAAGTACATTTTGATATTCGTGGACCATGCCACAAAATATACCTTTATCTCCACTATTGAAAAAAAATCAATGGTTTTCGAGGAGTTTAAAAAATTATACATGAAATTAAAATCAAAATTCCCAGATCACCCAATAGCCACTTTAAGATGTGACAATGCTAGGGAGTACCTTTACTCAAATATGAAAACATTTTGTGAGGACAACGGCGTAAACCTCGAGCCTGTCTTTCCGTATTCACCAGAGTTGAATGCGATGGCCAAAAGGCAGAATCAAACGATCATGGCAAGGACAAGGGCTATGTTGTTTGACTCCGATCTGGATTTTAGTTTCTGGTCATTGACTGTTCTGACGGCTATTTATGTTATAAACAGAAGCCCAACTAGGGCCAACAAAGACCATAAGACCCTCTCGAGATGTTTTACAGAATAAGGCCGGATTTATCTAACATGAGAGTTTTTGGGTCTCTCGCTCATAGGCATATTCCCATAGAGGTCCGTCAGCAACAAGCCATGAAAAATAAAAGGAAAAAAGCCAATAGTGAACACCTGAAATTAACCCAAAGATCCGATAAAGGAATTTTTGTAGGGTATACCAACAGTGGGTACTGTATAAGGAACCCATTAATAGACAAATTGCACGTTACATGCGATGTCAGATTTGATGAAATGAGAAATATAAAACAAATAGATAATATAAATAATAATAATGAAAAAATACAGGATAATAATAATATAATAGAAACCCCTGTAATTTCAAACTTATTTAAATCAAGATACAAAAATTACATTGAGGACCACATCCCTCAAAAATGGGAGGATGTTGAAAACAACCCTTTTAAGGAAGAATGGCAACAAGCCATTACAGACGAGCTGAAGTCATTATCTGATATGGGCGTGTGGGAAGTCGTCCCAAAGGAGAGAAATGTGAGGTTAGTAGATACGAAGTGGTGTTTTACCACAAAACCTAACAACCAAGGCGTTCACATACCGAAGGCCAGGTTGATTGCAAGGGGTTTTAAAGATCTTACTCACTATTCTCTAACTGAAACATATGCCCCGGTAATCCAATATTGGCTGATAAGATGGATATTATCCATCACAAACAAATATGGTCTAAATATAACACAATTCGATATAAAGACAGCCTTCCTTAACTCACAAATAAAATACCCTATATATATATCAAACCCTAAAGGATGCCAACTAGGCAAAAACAATTGCTTGAGATTAATAAAGTCAATATATGGACTGAAAACGTCTTCCAAGAGTTGGTACGACTTGTTGAATTCAACAATAATTCAAGCTGGATTCATCCAATCAAAAATAGATAGATGCTTACATATAAAACAAGATAATATTGGTGCAATGGCACTCTTAATAGTCTATGTGGATGACATGTTGTTGGCTAGTAACCACAACGAGTGGACACAAGACTTAATAAATATTTTCAATAAAAATTTCACATTAAAAATAGAATATAATCCAACTTTCTTCGTAGGTTTCGAAATAAGTCGAGATATCCCTAGAAAACAAATTACACTAACACAAAATAGATATATTGATAAGATTCTCTGGAAATTCAGAATGACAGAATGTAATCCATCTTCCACACCCATTAGAGAGATGGCATAGAGCTCTCAAAGCCTCTATCATGTCACATGATACAAAGAGATGGGTAGAAGTACTCCCTACCATCCTTTTAGGCCTTCGATCTGCCCTACAAACTGATACAGGCCACTCTGCAGCACAGTTAGCATTCGGCAAAGAGCTACGCCTCCCAGGGTACTTCTTCACAGAATCGAAGGAAGTTAGCCCCAAAATCATAGTACAAAATATAAGTAATGATGCCAACAATTTCCTAAAACAGGCAGCTCGCCATGGCCAGTCCAAGATTCACGTCTCAAGACACTTGGCCAATACTTCACACGTATTTGTTAGAGACAAAAAAATGAGATCTACGCTGGAGAAAACATACGCCGGTCCTTACAAAGTAGTATCACGAGATGAGAAAAACTTTGTGATACTCATTGCAGGCAAACCTCAAACAATTTCAATAGACAGATTGAAGCCTGCATACATGGTAAGTGACCATAAAAGAATAAAAAGGTTGCAGAGGGAGAACGTAGAAAATATACAGACGGATTCACCAACAAACACAGAAAAATCCGTCGAAAAATGTGAAATAAATAATTCAGAACAGAAAACATCAAAAAAGTCTGTAAGATTTTCGGACAATGTTACCACTAAGACATTCGATCCAGAGGCCCCCATAAGCCCACAAAAAATAGGCAGGCCCCTAGGCAGTAAAAAACGTAAAAATTCCCATCCTTCTCACATGTCTGAGAGGCTAATGTGAAGAAAATAAAATTTACCCCTGAAAAAGTAATATCTGCTACGTAAGTTAAAACCCACTAAAAAATATGCGACAAAAATCGGAACTCCGTGAGACAAAAGAAACTCCGGAGATAAGCAAACGAGGAATGTCAACAAAAAGAAAATGACAGGAATAAACAAATCCACGTGCGATATGGAAATAAACATCGCAACATGCGTTTACCATTAAACACAAAGATAATCTCAACGATGTGACGTCACAAGTGGAGATTCCTTTGTAATAAAATTTGAAAAATATATTCTATGAATTTATTTCAGGCATAACTTTGCTTAAACCGATCAGAACTTAACCGGAAAACTTGTATACGGCCGAGAATTTTAAGTGCTATCCCCTCTACATACTGATAAGAAGATGTGAAAATAATGAAACAAAACTGTAATGGTAAATCGAAAACAGCAGTAAATTCACCTGCTTCAGAACCCCCATAGATCTTGGACGTGTTTTCTGAAATAATATTTTTGGTTCCTTTTTCCTCAACAACCTATTCTAATGCCGCTGCCAACTGATACCATCCTGAAGTCCGCCACCTGTAAAGGGATGGGCGAGATCTTTAAACTAAATAATGACAACAGAATGTTAAGGTATGTCTCCACGAGGCTAGTTTTCTAGGGGCTATTTTTTTCATGTAAACACTACCACTAGTCAAAAGTTGCAGCTAAAATTTCACTAGCCTGTAAGAAATTTATTGCCTCGTCGTCGTACACGATTCAATAACGATAATATATAACAATATCGTTATCTCACTGATGTCACAGACTACATCAATGATGTTAGTAGAACAGACCTATCAGAAACGTTACCAATTTACACACACACAGACAAGACAGAAAGTTTGTTACAAGTAATAACGAACAATGCCACTGTGTTAATGGCGACAAACGTGAGAAGAACCACGTTACATTTATTTATGATCTCACTACATGATAGCAGAGCAAGTATCGGTCCTTGTAGTAAAATTAAGTTGTTTTTCGTATTTTATTTGTGTCTATCATTATTTATCACTAACATACGGGGCACTAGCAAAGAAACAAAAAACATTAAGTTACCAAAAACTGTTACAATGACTCTACCTACAACAATTACACACAATTACAAACCCCAATATTCAACCAACATACTCTAATATAACAGCAACAGACAACTCACAAACCTGAAGATACAGACCGACAACAACGGCTTTACTAACAGCCGCTAACAGACAACTGATAACTCAAGGGATATTACCCATCCCAAACATCATACAAACACAACAACCATGACAAACACTCTACACATCAAACGTACCAACCAAGCAACAAACATACAAAATTCCATAAAGAACATACATAGAAATTTCCATGGTAAGAGCAGAAAGTAAAATTCAACAAGCTCACAACTATAACATAGCCTTATACCAACCAGCAGACGTACGTATCTTCTTAAGCATACTGCAATTCCAACTAACAGACCTAGACAACTTACCAACAGACGCAGATTCTCAATTTTACCAAAAAATTTACGACATAAAAAAAGAACTTACCATACAAATAACAAAAATAAATAACGAATTTGAAGAACTACAAACTGACCGACAATTACAACAACAAACTGTGCAACAATACATACAGTCCAGACAACCTCCAGAAATATACTGCGACACAAACATATCAAGCTCTCCGAGCAAACAACAGAGAAAGCGAAGAGATGATGAGTCCTCGCTCTACTGGATACTACAGAGACCCACCACACCCCTAGGTAATAATTCAGATATTCCTATACTAACTCTCGAACAAACTCCTACAAGGAAAAGATTATCAAAATGGACATATAAAGACGATCAAACACCACAAACACCAAATATTGAAACTAAAAAATCAAAAAGGAATAACACAACAGATCAAATAACACCACTCGACTTAACACCAACCAGAAAAAATACCAATACTGACACAAACATAATACCACAGAGACATAACAGAATAATCAACACACACATAAAAATTCATAACAAACAACCTACAAACACTATTTTGAATCAACCAACAGAGACAACAGCAGAAAAAACAACACAAGAAGAAAATAAACCAGAACACCAAAATAACGAACAAACCACAACAAAACAAAAGCATACACTCCACATACCAAAAGTATGGGAAATACCTACTGGATCAAATACCTTAACGGAATCTTGTTTCCTCAAAGCACCAAAATACAAATTACCAAAATTCAATGGAAAACGTATATCATACCCAGACTTCATAACTTCATTTATGAAATACATACACGTAAGAAAAGATATTATAACTCCACAAAAATGCAAAATCTTAGAAGATGCTATGCCAGACATCATGAAACAAAAACTAACAACCTTAGGTCATAACGAACAAGGATACTTCAGAAGATTACAATATTTACATGAAAAATTTGGTGACAAATCTAGACTACAAACAGAATTATGGCAAACCTTAAATAACATACCTCTAGCACAAAACACAAAAGAAGGATTATGTAACGCATATGATAAAACATGTATGTTATTAGACACCATACACGATTTTGTACCAGAACTAACAGACAATCTTACATTCCCAACATAACTATGAATTTTTCCAAGAAATTCATACTCTAACAGAATAGATATATCTAAACCAAACTCAAGAGCAGTTCTAGAAGCTGTATATCAAGAAATCAAAACAAGAGACTTAACAGAAAAACCTGACATAACAAAAGAAACATACAGAACTTGAGAAACACAACAACAAAACAATACATATTACAGAGAGAGAGCAAACAACAATTTCAACAGACGACAATACAACAGACCACAATACAATAAACCTACTAACAACAAAAATACAACAGAAAATGCACCACAGCTTAAAAGCAGTCCTAACTTCCATTCAAATATTGACCAAGGTAAACCTTCGCCAGAACATTACATAGATAATGATATAGATGATTTCTCTGTTCCAGCTTACCATTTGAAAACAGACCCAGACAGCAGCATTCCAGAACAACTATACAGATTCCCAGCCATACCAACGAAGCAGAGATGCATGTTCTGCAAAGGCCCACATTGGAACTACCTTTGCTGCAACAGTGGCTATAACACACTCGAAAGCAGACGTTCATATTTCAGACAATTCAACTTATGCCTCAAATGCGGAGTATTAGCAACATCAGACCATTGTAATCAAAAACAAAGACGATGCAGATGGTTCCAGTGCCAACAAAAAAACGTCCATTATTCAGCACTGTGTCCCAGAATTACTTACCCGATGACAAAAACAGAAGCAAACAGATACCTAGAAAGAGATAGATCTTCAGACCAAATTTTCATTACGTAAGCAAGAACAAATAAATACAGACACAAATACAGAACAAAGTAATATTAACGATTTGATTTCTTTTCAGCACCTCCAGAACCAAAGAAACAGACACTTTCCTACTACAGAGACTAGAGATGCGTCACAGCAACAAACCATTTCCACATCCAAACAAATAGAGGAAACAATACTACAACCTCCAATACCAAGTAAGTTAAACTTATTCACAATTTTATCAACAAACAATAAATTCCTCACATTCTCCACAAACATACGTAACCCACAAACACTACAAACCTATCCAGTCAACGCATTTTTCAACTCAGGCAGCACTAAAACATACATACTTGAAAGCATAGCTGTACAAAAACTTCAATTATTTACAATAGGAACACATTCCTTAAAACTAACTGGAATACAAAACCAAACATCTCAAACATTTCACACAAACATCGTTACCTTTGAAATCGAACATACCACACAAAAATTTTCAAACCCAATAGCCAGAACGGTTGCAAGCATATCAAATAAACTAGACACACAAAATATAACAGAAATAAAACAGACATACCCCAAATACAAAGATTCTAAATTTGCTCAAACTTTAAAAACAACATCAAAAATACACATACTAATCGGAAACAAATATATGTGGAAATTTATCAAATCAGTCACCCATATATCCCCATCAATTCAATTAATAGAAACAAATTTTGGATCCCACATAACTGGACAATTAATAAACACAGAACAATTAAACCAATATGAACATACATTTTTATCATCAGAACTAGACATAGAAAATTTTTGGAAACTAGAAACAATAAGGATAACAACACCAGACTTATCAGCATAACAGAAAGAACAAAAAGCAATTGAACTATTCTATAAAAACATGAAACTAGTAAATGGCAGATATCAAGTAAGGTGGCCATGGAAAGTATATCCACCCCCATTACCAGACAATTCTTCGTTAGCATTTAGCAGACTTAAAAGCCAAATCCTACGCATGCGTACTTCATCAGATTTTTTTGAAAAATATAATGCATACTTTCAAGAATTATTCAAAAATGACATAATAGAACACGTAGACAATAAACATTCAACAGAACCCATACCATACTTAGCACATCACGGACTAGTAGATCCAACAAAACTCACACACACAATTAGAATAGTCTTTGGCGGATCAGCTAAAACTAAAAAAACAAACCATTCCATGAACGATTGCATACATAAAGACTTAAAACTTCTCGCAAATTTAGTTAAGTTGTTCATAATGTTCAGATTAAACCCAATAGGCATAAGCGCAGACATTTGGAAAGCATTTTTACAATTAGAACTTAACCCATCAAACAGAGATGTTACCAGATTTTTATGACTAAAAGACCCAAACAAACCGTTAACAAATAACAACCTCATCATCATAAGATTTAAGAGAGTACCCTTTGGAGTTATAGCATCACCCTTCTTATTAGCAGCAACATTACTTTACCATTTCCAAACCACAAACCCACAATTTTATAACATATTGACAAATAATTTTTACTTAGACAACTTAATTACATCAGTACCAACACATGAACAAGCAGTAGACCTATATAACACATCGAACAAAACTTTTAACGACATATCCATGGAGCTAGCACAATGGGCAGCAAACAACGACATCTTCGATCATCCTTTCAATCCAAAAATGCTATTCAAAAACCACTTGTCAAAATATTAGGAATCCAATGGGATTATGCCAAAGACATACTTTACTTACAATCAAAAATCAATATACCAGACCAACATACCAAAAGAACCTTTGTCAGCAACTTTTCAGCCATATTTGATCCCTTAGGATGGTTCACACCATTAATGGTCCCAGTATAGGCCTTTGTAAGAACTTTTTGGGATCATAAACAAGAATGGGATACACCATTACCAACGTCCCTAATCCCAATAGCAGAGAACATTATAACAGACATAACAAAATGTAATGAAATATGTTTCCCAAGAAAATTATTTTAAAAACCATTCACACTTCCGCAATTGCATATTCAGCTGTAGCATATTTACGATGCAAAACAAACAACGTACATACACTAAAATTTTTAATAGGCAAATGTAGATTAACACCAGTGAAAACACACACCATACCAAAATTAGAATTAATAGGCGCATTACTAGGAGCGAGATTAATAAAATTTCTCAGAGAAACATTACATATCTCACAAAACAAACAATCATTTTTATAGTCAGACAGTAAATGCGTACTCATATGGCTAACACAGAGAAAAATTTTACTACCTTTTACACAAAACAGAATCAAAGAAATAGCAACAATTCCCAACATAACATACCAATATGTACCAACTAAAGAGAACCCAGCAGACATAGGATCAAGAGGATAAAATTTAGAGTCTCTACTACAATCAAAATGGTTCACAGGACCAGAATGGCTAATTCAAGACAAAACAGAATGGCCACAAACAGACTTACACATATTAAAAGACGAAAAATCAGAAATACAAACAGAAGAACAACACGAACAAACATTCTGCACAATAGCAGAATCTTTACATGATTACGCACAACCATACACTAATGAAACAATATTAAATAACACATACAACGATCATACATACACACGCAAACATAGACAAACACAATCTAAAACATACAAAATCACACATTACGAACAAATGCCAGAAATAACAGAAATAACTATTCAAAACAATACAAGTCCTGATATAGATCATGAAGAAATAATTAATAACACATCCCAAACCCAGCAAGCACAAATACAATTAGACAATGACAAAATAATAGAACACGAAGAATAATTCAAAATTCTATACCAGTAAAAACAAACATACCCATAAACTACATATACAGAAAAAATTTGACACCATTCAACATAGACATTACTAAATTCTCCTCTCTACAAAAATTAATCAAAACCTTTCAAATCACAATAAAAGCATTAAAACAATTTTGACAACGAATAACCCAAAATAAACTGAATACAACAACATATCTCAATACAGAATACCAATTTTTTCAAATATTAACTATCTGTATTAACGCAGAACAAAAGAAGTATTGCAAACCCATCTTTCAACAACTACAACAAACAAACCCACCCTCATACGCAATTTTTAAAAAATTCCACATAAAATTAGATGAAAACAATATGCTCAGACTATACAACTACCTACCACCACATACATTACAAACACACACCTACGCCCTATTTCTCTTACCCCCAAAATCACATTTAACTAAATTAATAATACTATACATCCACGAAAAAGGTTATCATAGTGGAACTAGATATACAGTAGCAAAATTCAGGAAAAACTTCTTCACACCAACTATTAACAAACTAGTAACATCAATAATCCAGAAAAATTGCTATAAATGCAAAATACATGCAAACAAACCTTATAAACAACCACCCTTCTCAACCATACCAGACTTCAGACTAAATGAAAACAATCACCCATTCACACACACTGAAGTTGACATATTCGGACCATTTTATACATATAACAAAATAATAACAAAAAAACAATCACAACAATTCTCACCAACAATTACACCAACAAAAAAATGGATCCTCATCCTTACATGCCTTACTAAAAGAGCAGTACATCTAATACCTATTGCATCCCTACAAATAGAAGAAATTTGGTGTGCATTTCATTTATTCTTCGCAGACAGAGAAACCCCAAAAGTAATATTATTAGACAATGCAGCACAGTTTCGAGTCATTTATACGGACATAACAAATTTTTGGAACAACATAACAAATAACAATACAGTACAAACCTACCTCTATGAAAATCAAATAGACTGGAAATTCATACCAGCCAAAGCCCCATGATATGGAGGCACTTACAAATGCCTAATAGGCATAATAAAACAATCCTATTATAAAACAGTAGGACATCATCCAATATACATACATACATTCAATATCACCATAAAACAATTACAAATAATGATAAACGAAAGACCTTTATGTCCAGAAACAGAAACATCAACTTATTCATACCTCACACCAGCAAACTTCCTTCTTGCAAATTTCAAACATACAGTTAATAACTCAGACAAACCAGACGCCAACCACACCTTGACAGAAAAACACTTACAACACATATGGAAAATGGATCAAATATACCTAAAAAATTTATGGATACAATGGAAACTGAATTATCTTACATATCTTTGAGACAAACAACCACAACCAATACCAAACAATTATCGAACAAACAACGATATGCCAAAAATTGGAGATTTAGTACACGTTATTGACGCTGTATCAATACCCAAAAAACCACAATTAGCAGTAATTAAAGAATTACACAAATCATCAGACCAGATCATAAGATCCGCCTCTATTATGTTCCCAAATGGAACACTCACTATTAGACCCCTCAAATATTTAGCACCACTAGAATTAAACTCCTCAGATGCCTTACAACATAAACATACAAAAATAGTAGCACAAAAAACATAACATTTACGAATTATCATAAATAATTCGTAATGCAGACAGTCTTTAGGAGCTCTACTCTGGGTAAACATTAAAACAAATCAGACCAAGTTTGCAACCAGAGGACCCACTGTGAAACCAATATAAAGATTGGAGAAGCAGGTGACAAATTACAAACCAACAGATATAAATACTAGCCAACCATCACTTATCCTCACAGAAGGAAAAATGATGCAGTTGACGTGTTTATTATCAAACAAACGACATTCAAATTAATATATTTTATTAATCTCTCTTTCAGTCACAAATGTATCCAGACACAAACAATAAAACAAAATAAAACGAGGAAGTAAAATACTACAAATTGCCAAACAAGGAAACAAACCTGTGATACTAGACCTTCAAGAACAAAGAAGAAGGCAGATCTCATTATCATATAAATTAGCAGATAAGCATTACCTACATTAAATCAATGAAAACAAAGTGATAAACAATGTGATAACGTACGTTCCTAAATACCATTGTACAAACATATACTTATATTAATTTGTTAAACATTATCGTTCCTAACATACAATAAATAATTTCATATTTTGTTAATATCCACAATAGTGATGATGATGAAGAATGAGTGAGTGAGAGGGAATTTCCTATCAACAGATTTTTAAACACATATAGAGTGCTACTATCGATCACTGATAACAAAAAATCAGAGGGATCAAACTTTTATCAATCATTTGAAAGCTACAGTACTATAGGTCTTAAGAATAAGCTTAAAAATTTGTCATAATTATATCCATTATTCAATACACTTTACATATTTTGTATCTTTTTATTGTCATTTGTTCATAAATGGGTTGTAAAAAGACACTAGGTGTCCATCCTATTAATGAACAACAGTTATCTAGAGCTCTGGGAATGAGCTCATTGAATTTCTCACTAAACAATATAAATCATTTTCATATAGAAAATTGGAGAATTGAAAAAACAATTGAAATCTGAAGTTTTTTGGTGCTATTTTGATTGTCTAAAGGTTGTTTTTTTTTTGTTTTTGCCAAAAATATGGTTTTCATTGCCAAATTTTAACAGTAATAATGCCAAAAAATCCACACTCCAGTCATTATAAAAAACTTATTTTTATTTTGAAGCATATTTTTGCGTCTAATTGTAAAACATTATACCTTATAACATTTTATAGTTATAAACATGTAAGTTGCTGTTAAGAATTTTTTTTCTATCAGTTAAATCATATTATAAGACAGTTATATTCATCTTCAATTAGTCATATTGTTATTTTGCCCTATGAAAAAAAAATCCTGGTACTATGCCAATTGAGGAAAGCAAAGTTTAGGTGTATCAGTATTACTAATGAAATTTTTTGAATTTTATCCCACTTCTTATTTTCTTTTGAACGCCATTTCTATACATTCTGGAATTGCTCAGGTGAGACTTCTTTACAATATGTTCTACATATAATCAATCCACTTGAAAAGGCATCCAGTTGAATTAATGTTAGTTTGAATTAGACTGCGAAAAAAATGTGGATGACTAAAAGTGCAATTAAAAATTAATGCAATTGGAATACCTATGAAATGTTCATTAAAAGAATTGACAATATTTAGGGCCCACTTGTATAAAAAGATTAGTATTTAATGTAAGGGCAGAGGTAAAGCATGGTCAGTGTTTTAATTTGTTTGGTACATAACCAAGACTCTGGGCAACTTTGTCTTACCTTATTTTCTCTTTAATATTTCATAAAACTCTGATTAATTCCTAGATAATGTATAGCGCAAATAGATAACTGAATAGATCAATTTTGACTTTTTTTAATCCATATTTTTAATATCCTATAAATAAGTAGTCACTGATTAAGATTTTCCTCACAGTTGTAATAAAGATTGAATGTTGTTTTTGTTGTTCTACACTCTCCACTCACTCATAATACTTAGTGCCTCTGCATTTGTTTACTATTTGTGAGAAAAATGATAACCTCCAAATCGTGACTGATATTATTTGACTGTGATTTGTAACAATCTGTGATATTGTAAGCTGTTTATTCTGTGTTTATCTATATGAAACTGTCACTCTCTCAACAACCAGCCATTGAGCTGATATATGTGTAATAAATTCGTTTTACACTGAAATTTAAATCTTGTGTTTTTACTCAAATTCGGTTGTGATATTATATTCATCTTTTTATATGGCGTTTAATAATTCGTTTGGTCATGAAGTTCGTCATCGTTTGATTCAGTAATTCTCACAGGTTATGGGCCCAGATGTCGTGTTCAGCATGGCCGCTATTGTGATTCTCAAGCAAAGTTCTGCAGTCAAAAGCTGTCTGGTAATGATCATGTCATTTTACTAATTCGTTTGTGTTCTTTGTATTTTCTGCTGTTGCCGTTTTTCTGCGTGTCTCGTCTCTGTTGGCTTTGAGCCTGATTTTGTCACTGGATTAGCTGTTCGCTACGTGACTGTGAATTTTTTTTTCGAGATGGAGAGTGGAAGAAAAACCAACATCGAATTATATGATGGCAAAAACTTGCAGAGCTGGAAGTTTCGAATGGAATTGCTGTTGCGGAAGAAAGATCTCTACGAAGTTGCGCATCATGTTCCTGCAATTAAGGATCGGAATGCTGAATGGTGTAGTAAGAATTCTAAAGCTATGTTTTATATCGCAAATAATGTGCACGATCAATTTTTGGAAGTCATTAGGGGATTCGAATTTGCTTGAATCGATCTACAATTCAGTGAAACGTGATGATGATCAAAAACTCATCGATCTTCGAACTTCATTGTGCGCTCACAGATTCGTTTTCGGCGGTGATTTGCAAGCTCATACTATGTCATT
Organism: Ericerus pela; assembly: GCA_011428145.1. Taxonomy (NCBI): domain Eukaryota; kingdom Metazoa; phylum Arthropoda; class Insecta; order Hemiptera; family Coccidae; genus Ericerus; species Ericerus pela. The sequence goes on from WOFM01000638.1 coordinate 331,393, forward strand.
TCAAGCTAAGTGTCGACGACTTGATGAACTGGGTGATCCAACGACGACTAAGCAGTTCATTCTGTGGTATTTAAAATCCCTTCCTGGCGAATATCGACCGCTGCGTTTGATGTTACAGGATATGCCAAAACCTTCGTGGGATAACGTAATAAGTAAAGTTTTGTCATATCATTATGATTTGTTGTCGGACAAAAAGGATGCTGTGTTGGCTCCTCCGACAACTGTTTCTCAAAAACCTTCAGTAGATGTTGCACCTACTGGAGAGAATGTCTTTTTTGGTTTTCAACGTGGCAACAGTCGATATAGGGGTAATTTTCGTGGTAGAGGACGTGATTATTTTCAGTCCAATAATTTTCGTAGAAATCAGGGAAATAGTGGCGGCTATGGTGACCGTAGAAGTAATTCTAGTCAAACATAAAATAATAATTTTAGTCAGGGAAATAGTAATAGTAATCATGATGCAGGTTCGTCTAATAGGAATAATAATAGTTATAAAAATCAAAATAATAATTCAGGTCATGATTACAGTAATGTTCGTTGTCATTTTTGTGGCAAACTTGGTCATATAGCGAAAACATGTTATTCTAAAAGGAATCAGGAGAAACCAAAGGATGATTCTAAGGGCTCTTCTGCATTACAGGTGTCTAATGACTGTTCAGAGGTAGGATATAATTTTATGGCTCATGGTCCTGTCACACACTTTGAAAGTAAATCTAAATCTGGTGTACCGTTTGTAGTTGATTCTGGTAGCACCTCACATATAATTAATGACTTGACTCTATTTACAGAGTATATTGAATTAAAGAAGCCTATGTCTATTATGATTGCTAAAAAGAATGTCTCGCTTGTTGTTTCAGCAGTTGGTACTGTTAAATTAAAGTCAAATTTAGGTTTTGATGTAACACTTCACAATGTTCGTTTTGCTAGTGAGCTACCATCTAACTTGTTGTCTGTTAAACGTATGGGAAATGCTGGTTTCCTTTCACAATTTAGGGCTGAGACGGTAGATATTATTGATGAAGTTAATAATAAAGTAATAATAACGGGTAAAAGTACCATATCGGACCTATATATCACTCATTTTTTAAGTAATGTAACTGAATCTTGTAATCTAACTGCTTTATGCACAAATAGTCCGATGGAGTTATGGCACAAAAGGTTGGCTCATCTAAATAATAATGATGTGAAGTTGTTATCTAAAAGGGAACTTATCCCAAAAATTGATTTGAAAGATCGAATTTTTGGTGAGCCCTGTGTCATGGGCAAGCAACATCGCAAACCTTTTGATCGTCATGAACCAAAAACAAAAGAACCACTTGAGTTGGTCCATACGGATCTATGTGGTCCAATAAATCCTGTTGCTTATGACGATAAGAAATATTTTTTAACCTTTCTTGACGACTATTCAAATTTTTGTTTTGTGTACCTGCTAAACAATAAGACTGAGGTTCTTTCTAAGTTTAAGATGTATAATGAATTAGTTGCAAATAAATTTGGTTGTAATGTAAAGGCTCTTAGATGTGACCGAGGCACATAGTATATTAATGGTCCATTTAAAACCTATTGCGCCGAAAAAGGCATAGAATTACAGCCAACCGTGGGAAATTGCCCTCAGCAAAATGGGAAGGCTGAACGTATGAATCGAACATTATGTGAACGCGCCAGAACATTAATTTATGAAAGCAGCTTAGATAAGGTTTTTTGGAACGAAGCTTTAATGTGTGCAGCTTATATTATTAATAGATGCCCTACTAGAAAACAATTCGTTCCTTTTGAAAGATGGCATAATAAAATTTTTAATTATGAAAAGCTGAAGGTGTTTGGCTGCGATGCCTTTATGCTTGATTGGGTTCACAGTTCTCATAAATTTGAAAGAAAAAGTAAAAAGTGGATTATGGTAGGATATTCTCCTGGCGGATATAAGTTGCTGGACGTGAGCAAACCTAAGCCTGACATTCTCATTTCTAGAGATGTAGAGTTTAATGAAAATTCAATTATTAAATCTAAATATAATAAAAGAGATCCGATTTTGACAGAAGTAGATGGTTCGAATGTTGATTTGATTGAAGTTGATGGCAATGTGGGCAATAACATTGTTATAAATGATGTACACTTTGATGATGTAGTTAATTCGTGCTTTTTTACAGCTAGCGCTATCGAAAGTGATTGTCCACAGACGTTTGAGGAGGCGAATTGTTCTCCTGAATCTAAAAGTTGGAAAGAGGCAATTAAAAATGAAGTTGATGCTCTTACTTCGAACTGCACCTGGAAGGTGGTCAAACGTCCGTTTAATGAACCGACAATCACTTGCAGATGGCTTTTTACAAAGAAAGTTGATTCTGTTGGCAACATGTTGTATAAAGCCCGACTTGTAGCTAGGGGCTGCCAACAAAAAGAAGGTTTTAACTTTACTGAGATATATGCTCCAGTTGCCAAGCTATCAACTGTTCGAACTCTACTTGCTCTGTCCAATCAATTAAGTTTCTATATTCATCAGATTGATATTTGTAGTGCCTTTCTGAATGGTAGATTGTCAGAAAAAGTTTATTTAGAAATTCCAGAAGGCATTGAACCAAATTCTGATTGTAATGATGTTTTGTTGTTAAATCGTTCTATATACGGGCTTAAACAGTCGCCCAAGGTGTGGAACACTATGTTTCACCAATTTTTAACAGAATTAAAATTTAAACCAGGTAAAGCTGATGAGTGTCTTTATGTATATCGTCAAGGCGAATCAATAGTTTATTTGTTAATGTATGTCGACGATATAATCATCAGTTCTAATGATTTAAAACTTATTCAATATTTTAAAAATAAAATTAGTAAAAAATTTAAAAGTAAAGACCTGGGAGAAATAAATAAATATTTGGGACTTAACGTAAAATATAATCGAGAGTGTGGAATAATTAAAATTAATCAAAAATCACTTATTGAGTCTGTTTCAAAAAGATTTAAAGTAGAAAATTGTACTCCAACATACACTCCGATTGAACCTAAACTGCAATTAACTAGAGACATTAATAGTCTAGATCAAAAATTAAATAATAAATATCAGCAGTTATTAGGTTGTCTCATGTATATCATGTTAGGCTCACGTCCAGACATCTGCTATGCCATATCGTACTTTAGTCAATTTGCTAGTGCTGCCACATTAGAACACTATAAATATCTTAGCCGTGTACTTAAATATCTTATCACAACCAAAGATCTTGAGTTGACTTACACTCGAAGATCAAATAATAATTTTATTTTAGAAATGTATTCTGATGCCGATTGGGCAAACTGCGTCTCGACTCGAAGGTCCATTTCTGGCACTTGTGTTAAAGTTTTTGGTTCTGTTGTATCATGGTCCAGTCGAAAACAACCCACAGTTGCTCTTTCTAGCACTGAAAGTGAGTTGATCGCCTTATGCGATACTACGACTGAAGGACTTTGGTTTTGCAACCTTTTAACTGACTTTGGGATTACTCATAATAATAAGTGCGCTATATTTGAAGACAACCAGAGTTGCCTAGGTTTAATTAAGTCAGCTAGATGGAACTCTAAACGTTCCAAGCATATTGACACTAAATATAGATTTATTTGTGATTATGTTGACACTGTATTTAAATATTTGTATACTTCGACTAAACACCAGTTAGGTGACATTTTCACGAAGGGTCTTGTTCGACCAGTATTTAATAAATTTGTTGAAGACTTAAACCTAGAATGACTATAATAATTGTGCGTTTGTAACTTTTTTTGTACTATGATGTATCCCATATAATATTGAAGCTTTTAACTAGTCAATGCTGTAATAATGTTTTTAACTCATATATAATTTTTAACTGACAGTGATGATCACCAATATTTAATAAGTTTTAATCATGTTTTTATTTATACACTCTGACTTACATATTATGTGAAAATTTTTGTGTGTATACATTCTTTTGTTTTTGCTCAGTCAGATTTGAGGAGGCGTGTGAGAAAAATGATAACCTCCAAATCGTGACTGATATTATTTGACTGTGATTTGTAACAATCTGTGATATTGTAAGCTGTTTATTCTGTGTTTATCTATATGAAACTGTCACTCTCTCAACAACCAGCCATTGAGCTGATATATGTGTAATAAATTCGTTTTACACTGAAATTTAAATCTTGTGTTTTTACTCAAATTCGGTTGTGATATTATATTCATCTTTTTATATGGCGTTTAATAATTCGTTCGGTCATGAAGTTCGTCATCGTTTGATTCAGTAATTCTCACACTATTATTAACACATTCAGGTTGGGTAACACTCATAACTTTTATCTCTTGGACCTTGTGAACACTAATGTACTTTTCCCCCTCAAACTTCTTTTTCACAATGGAGGGAGACCATTCATCTTCCTCAAACTTATTTAAGACTTATACATATTTTGTTTGTTTAATGTATTACAGTATTTCAAACTAATTTGTCATTTCTTTCTTCAGAAGTCTGTAGTGAGATAATTAATAGGACAACGTGGTTTCTCATACATCGCCATTGGAACAATGATGTTCGTCGTTAACTCTCGTAACGTATTTTCTGTCTTGTCTGTGTGTGTGTAAATCTGTAACATCTCTGATTTGTCCGTTCTGTTGATGTCATTGGTGTGGTCTGTGATGTCATTGAGATAACGATATTGTAAGGCATTATCATTATCAAATTGTGTATGTTAGATGTCAGTAGTTGGTACTACTGCAATCAAGAGTTCCCTCAGTCAAGTTCTTGTCGTTTTTATCTGTGTCTTTCTATCACTCTCTGTTTTCTGGTCATGAGGTGACGCTCACTTCTACTCTTGTAATCAATATGGCGTTACTATAATATTATGTTTCGTTTTTCTTTTAATAAATTAAGTTTGATTTAGAATGTGTTTTCAAGTTTATTTCACAATTTAATCAAGCAAAACTATATTTAATCTGAACTCAGTTGTTCGTAATTGGTGTCGGTATTAAATATAAAGTGATAGCAGAATTCAAGTGTGTTCGCTTGTTCGCTCCTTTGTTATCATCAAGAATTACATTCGTATTTTATTTTACGAAAAACCTCAAGTACGTAAATCAAGATCGCTTAATTTTTCAAGTTCGTTTGTCAAGAAATTCGCGGGTTGTGTTTGTCATTTTCGTCTTTTTATGGCTCTGAAAACACATAAAGGCCGATCTCAAGTTCCTGGTCTTCCAGTCACGAAGAAGAAGCAGGTATCAAAAATCAAGAAGGTGTCATTCATTCCGGTCGTGAATACAGTGACAACCGATACGTTAGACGAGATTGTGCAAATTCAAGATTTACCGCTCGTTCAAGAATTGTCTGTTATGGCTGGTGAAATCAAGACTACGTCGAGTACTATGGCTGAACCGACAATTACCGTTACATTTTCAAATTTCGGAAAAATTGTCAAGAAGGTTCAACCAGGCCAATTGTCATCACCATCCATCGAGCCGAATCAAGATAATATAATACCATTACGTATGTTAAATCAAGATATCTCGTCTACGTCGTTTTCAAGTCCGTCAAGCAGTTTGTTGAGTCAAGCAGAAACATCAAGTTCAAACAAATCACTGTCTGCTTGTCAACAAATTCAAGTCAAGTAAATATTAATAAAAATTATTCAAGTGTTGTTTCAGAAATTAAATCGTCGTCAAACGTCGACAGCATGGTAGTTGATTCTGCATCAAACGCACTTGCGGTGCTTGATTTCTCGAAAATGTCGCCGAAAAGTTATTTTGTTCGTCCTCCCGGACTAACTAACGTCTGTCAAGAATCAAGTTTTGGTCAAGCACCAAATTATCAAGAATCAAGAACAGGCTTCATGCCTGTACCTCATGTGTCAAGTTACCCTACAGCCTTTCAAGATTCAAGTTCATTTGTGCGCGATGCGAATCAAACGCTATTGGGTAACATTTATTCTCCAATGAATACTTATTTTCAATATCAATGTTACCCGACTATGGGCCAATTTCAAATGGTTCCATTGATTCCATTGCGTACATATGGAAATAATGAGAAGCTAATGGGTAAGCAAAATTTCAAGATGTGGGAGAGGGATATCAAGAACGACTTAGCGGCGGCAAATGCGATTGAGTGGATTGCATTCCCTCGAGCTGAACATCTCAACTTACCTGAGAACATTCGCCGAGGAGTCGATGCTCAAGTGCAGAACCTGATTCGAATGAATGTAGCACAACCTATCAAGACGCTAATTTTTCATCTCGAATCAGCCTGTGAAATTTATCAAGAACTCAAGAGGCAGTACGGTAGCAAGACGATTCATGACATGATTGCTGTCATGAACCATCTTGATGATCTCAAGTACGTAGAAAATACAGAATTAATTCTGTTTCTTTCAAAGTTCGATGCCGCCCGACAAAGTTTAGTGGAATTTGGTCAAGTTTTTCCACCATCCTTTTGGCTAATCAAGTTAATTCAAAAATTAAATCCTTCGTTCGAAGCGGTAATCGATACTCTATGTGTTCGAGCAGGTGAGGACTTGTCTAAGGAAATGCTACGGATATCCCTGTTGGATTACGTAGAAAGAAAGAAGTCGACGTCTGCTAAACCGGTGGAGAGTGCTCCAAAGCATCAAGAATACGCACGTAAAGCAACGTCGACTGCCTCGACACCCCAGTCAAGTAAATCGCCTGCTCCAATATCAAGTTCTTCTTCAAGTAATGTTATTTATAAGTCACTCGACGAATCAAGTAATAAATCAAGTGTCAAGACAACTCCTACTACTCCCGCGAAACAAAATCAAGATATCAATAAGGAGAATCAAGACAGGAAAGTTCGCTGCAAGGACTGTGGCTGGAATGGTCACACGGCAGACAAATGTTTCAATGGCAACAAGAAGGTTTGTTACCAATGCCAAAAACCAGGTCATGAAGCCAGAAACTGTCCTGCACCGCAACCAGATCCTAACAGTATTTCAAGTGAGTTGCATTTAATTAATTTAAATGTAATTAATAATCAAGATTCCCTACATCAGATTCGTGTAATCAAGATACTGATGTATTCGTGA
>WOFM01000638.1:341412-461058 GCA_011428145.1 Ericerus pela
GTGTAACATCTGTAACATCTCTGATTTGTCCGTTCTGTTGATGTCATTGGTGTGGTCTGTGATGTCATTGAGATAACGATATTGTAAGGCATTATCATTATCAAATTGTGTATGTTAGATGTCAGTAGTTGGTACTACTGCAATCAAGAGTTCCCTCAGTCAAGTTCTTGTCGTTTTTATCTGTGTCTTTCTATCACTCTCTGTTTTCTGGTCATGAGGTGACGCTCACTTCTACTCTTGTAATCAATATGGCGTTACTATAATATTATGTTTCGTTTTTCTTTTAATAAATTAAGTTTGATTTAGAATGTGTTTTCAAGTTTATTTCACAATTTAATCAAGCAAAACTATATTTAATCTGAACTCAGTTGTTCGTAATTGGTGTCGGTATTAATATAAAGTGATAGCAGAATTCAAGTGTGTTCGCTTGTTCGCTCCTTTGTTATCATCAAGAATTACATTCGTATTTTATTTTACGAAAAACCTCAAGTACGTAAATCAAGATCGCTTAATTTTTCAAGTTCGTTTGTCAAGAAATTCGCGGGTTGTGTTTGTCCATTTTCGTCTTTTTATGGCTCTGAAAACACATAAAGGCCGATCTCAAGTTCCTGGTCTTCCAGTCACGAAGAAGAAGCAGGTATCAAAAATCAAGAAGGTGTCATTCATTCCGGTCGTGAATACAGTGACAACCGATACGTTAGACGAGATTGTGCAAATTCAAGATTTACCGCTCGTTCAAGAATTGTCTGTTATGGCTGGTGAAATCAAGACTACGTCGAGTACTATGGCTGAACCGACAATTACCGTTACATTTCAAATTTCGGAAAAATTGTCAAGAAGGTTCAACCAGGCCAATTGTCATCACCATCCATCGAGCCGAATCAAGATAATATAATACCATTACGTATGTTAAATCAAGATATCTCGTCTACGTCGTTTTCAAGTCCGTCAAGCAGTTTGTTGAGTCAAGCAGAAACATCAAGTTCAAACAAATCACTGTCTGCTTGTCAACAAATTCAAGTCAAGTAAATATTAATAAAAATTATTCAAGTGTTGTTTCAGAAATTAAATCGTCGTCAAACGTCGACAGCATGGTAGTTGATTCTGCATCAAACGCACTTGCGGTGCTTGATTTCTCGAAAATGTCGCCGAAAAGTTATTTTGTTCGTCCTCCCGGACTAACTAACGTCTGTCAAGAATCAAGTTTTGGTCAAGCACCAAATTATCAAGAATCAAGAACAGGCTTCATGCCTGTACCTCATGTGTCAAGTTACCCTACAGCCTTTCAAGATTCAAGTTCATTTGTGCGCGATGCGAATCAAACGCTATTGGGTAACATTTATTCTCCAATGAATACTTATTTTCAATATCAATGTTACCCGACTATGGGCCAATTTCAAATGGTTCCATTGATTCCATTGCGTACATATGGAAATAATGAGAAGCTAATGGGTAAGCAAAATTTCAAGATGTGGGAGAGGGATATCAAGAACGACTTAGCGGCGGCAAATGCGATTGAGTGGATTGCATTCCCTCGAGCTGAACATCTCAACTTACCTGAGAACATTCGCCGAGGAGTCGATGCTCAAGTGCAGAACCTGATTCGAATGAATGTAGCACAACCTATCAAGACGCTAATTTTTCATCTCGAATCAGCCTGTGAAATTTATCAAGAACTCAAGAGGCAGTACGGTAGCAAGACGATTCATGACATGATTGCTGTCATGAACCATCTTGATGATCTCAAGTACGTAGAAAATACAGAATTAATTCTGTTTCTTTCAAAGTTCGATGCCGCCCGACAAAGTTTAGTGGAATTTGGTCAAGTTTTTCCACCATCCTTTTGGCTAATCAAGTTAATTCAAAAATTAAATCCTTCGTTCGAAGCGGTAATCGATACTCTATGTGTTCGAGCAGGTGAGGACTTGTCTAAGGAAATGCTACGGATATCCCTGTTGGATTACGTAGAAAGAAAGAAGTCGACGTCTGCTAAACCGGTGGAGAGTGCTCCAAAGCATCAAGAATACGCACGTAAAGCAACGTCGACTGCCTCGACACCCCAGTCAAGTAAATCGCCTGCTCCAATATCAAGTTCTTCTTCAAGTAATGTTATTTATAAGTCACTCGACGAATCAAGTAATAAATCAAGTGTCAAGACAACTCCTACTACTCCCGCGAAACAAAATCAAGATATCAATAAGGAGAATCAAGACAGGAAAGTTCGCTGCAAGGACTGTGGCTGGAATGGTCACACGGCAGACAAATGTTTCAATGGCAACAAGAAGGTTTGTTACCAATGCCAAAAACCAGGTCATGAAGCCAGAAACTGTCCTGCACCGCAACCAGATCCTAACAGTATTTCAAGTGAGTTGCATTTAATTAATTTAAATGTAATTAATAATCAAGATTCCCTACATCAAGATTCGTGTAATCAAGATACTGATGTATTCGTGATTGATAGTGGGGCAACAAATAATGCTGTAGCCTACAGTCACCAAGTTTTAAACTATCGAGCTTTCCCAAAAGACAAAACTTTGGGACAAGCTGGCAAAGATAGTGTTTTAAAAGCTACGGGTGAGGGTATGATTTTATTTACCTTAAATCACGAATCGTCATCAAGAATATTTACCTTTGTTTTAAAAGAAGTCTTAGTAGTTCCTGGTCCAGCAAATGGTCTTATTAGTGTTAAGCAATTTGTTAATGACAATAAAATCAAGTTACTCTTTGAGTCTAATCAAGTTACATTTCACAGGCAAGAAGAGGTCGGGTTAAGTAAACCGCTTATCAAGATAGTATCAAGTCAAGATAGATATCAATTTGTCCCTTCAAGTATGAACAAAAATATCAAGAACTACAAAAAGGCTTTATCAAGAATATTTAAAGGTAAATCAATTTTATTATCTGAATACACTAATGATCCGAGTTTGTCAGAAATTGCTGATCAAAGTGGTCTGGGTAATAAAAGTCAAGTCAAGTCCCCCAAATCAAGTAAATTGTCTGGTAACAAAAAGTCTGATAGTAATGGGTCTAATGTTGCTACTGACGGGTCTGATGTTGATGACTCCTCGATTGATGAGTTCGATAAAATGGAGTTAAGTAAAAGTCAACAAAATAAATCAAATGACATCGATTCCGCAAATTCTGGTAAAATTGTGCGGGATTCAAACGGGGCATCAAATCAAGAAAATTCAAGTAATGTTAAGAATAATTCGAATTCTTTACCAGTTTATCGTACGAAAACTGGTAAAAGAAAAAATTGAAAAGTCAAGAAAATGATAAGTGACGAACAAAGAACAAAATTGGTGAATGAAGGGAATATTTGGCATCGTAGGATGGGACATATTTCCTCTCCAAATTTATATCGTCTTCGTTCTGTTGCTATTGGTGTCCCGGACATAATTTGTCCGGACACATTTCAAGATTGTCAAGTTTGTAACCAAACAAAAATGACTCGTAAACGTTTCGATAAAGATCGTGAACGAGCTTCAAGACCAGGTGAATTAACTCACGCTGATGTGATTGGCCCAATCTCTCCCCCTACCTTTGCCAAGAAAAATATTTATTTACTAGTATTTTTAGACGATTATACTCGTTATATTAGTATTTTTGCTCTCAAGAAAAAGTATGAAGTGACCAGGTTTTTCAAGATGTATGTCAAGAGAATCAAGGCTCAATTTCCTCAAGAAGGCCAATGTAAAACCTTACATTGTGATAATGGTTCTGAATTTGTTAATCAGGCCATGGATCAGTTAATCAAAGAATTAGGAATTGAGAGAGAAAACTCTGGTCCTTATACTAGTGAACATAATGGTACTGCTGAGAGGGCTAATCGAACTATTGAGGTCAAGATTCGTTCATTAATTCAAGAGAGTGGATTTCCTACTTCTTTTTGGGGCTTAGCTGCTGATGCTACCGAATACTTATATAATAGGTCACCACACAGAGCACTAAATTTTAAGACACCCTATGAAATGTTTCACGGTAATAAGCCTGATTTATCAAGTATTCATGTTTTTGGCTGTCTGGCTTATGTACTTCAAGAAAATCAACCTACTGGTCAAAAATTTGATGTAGTTAGTACGTTAGTACAAAACAATATTTAGTAGGCTATACTAAAACAGGTTATATTTTATATAATCCTGCTACTAATAAAGACTAACATTTCGTGTAATGTCAAATTCGACGAAAGTAAAACATTTAGGGATGTTATTAATGAACGTCAAGAAACTATTCAAGAATTTAGTAATCAAGAATTAGATTTTCCTGATGAAAATTTAACTCAAGTTGAAAATCAAGATAATTCTCTATCTACTAACATTGCTTGTAATGATAGTTTGGTAGAAAATCAAGAAAATTCAAGTCCAAGTTCCAATCAAGATATTGCTCCTCCTGTTGTTCAAGTTCAAGTTGGTGAAGATAATTCGCAAGATGAGATAATCGAAATTGATTATAATTGGGATCTTTTTCAAGAAAGTCAAGTGATTGATGGCTCAGTGCAAATTCTTCGTATCTCTGATGCGAATAATAAAAGAGATGAAACAGAGGTTTCTTCTCCCAATGAACCTCAATTGTATAGAGAGGCATTAAAATCACCTGACTGGCCCAAATGGAAAGAAGCAATTACTCAAGAAATCAAGTCTCTAAATTGTTACAAAGTTTGGCGTATTGTCCCAAAATCAAATACTAAGGGTCATCAACTACTTCCGTGGAAGTGGATTTTTACCATTAAACTTGATGGAGCTTTTAAAGCTCGCCTTGTAATAATTGGTGCTGTTGATCAAGAAAAATATTCAACTCAAGATACCTACTTGCCTACTGCAACTGCAACCATAATTCGTTGGTTCTTCTCTTTAGCCTGTAAACTTAAGTTAAGAATTACACAGCTAGATATCAAGACTGCGTTTCTCAATAGTGAGATTGATCGAGATAAATATACATCAATACCTCAGGGTATTGATCTCGACAACAAACTTTATGCACTCAAGTTAAATAAAGCTGTGTATGGATTAGCTACTGCACCTAGGTCATGGTATGTAAAATTTTCAAGAATTCTAAAGAGTAAGGGTTTTGAACCATTATTACGTCAAGGCTGCATTTTCATGAAATCAAGTGGTAATAATTTTGTCATAATGTTAGCATACGTTGATGACATTTTAATTATGGGCTCTAACAATCAAGTTGTTCAAGATGCTATCAAGTCTATCCAAGAAAATTTTGAAGTCAAGAACTTAGGTTCCCCAAGTTGTTATGTTGGTTTTCAAATTGAAATTGACAATAACACTGGTAATCTTCGTTTACATCAAGAGGATTACATCAAAACCCTAATTCACGAATTCAAGTTAGAAAATTGTGGTGAACGTTTAGTTCCAATGAACTCTTTTGCCAATTTTCCAAAAATTCAAGAAATACCCCTACCTCCTCATAATTCGTATAGGATGGCTATTGGATCACTTTTATATTTAGCTAATACTACTCGCCCAGATATTTCTTTTGCGGTAAGTTTCTTAGCTAGATTTCAAGAAAAACCTACGGAGTTACATCGTACTTTAGTAAGTCATGTAGTTCGTTATTTAAAACACACTCCAACATTAGGTTTAACCTACTCAAGTCCTGATGAAGATATTGTTGCGTTTGTTGATGCTGACTTCGCAGCAGATAAATCAAGAAAATCCACTACTGGCTATTGTATTAAACAGTTTGGTAATTTGCTTGGGGCAGCAGAAAATAAGACATAATTGCTGAGTCAACTACTGAGGCCGAGTTTGTAGCGGTTGCTGTTGCTTCAAGTCATATGCTCTATTGTAGTAGGTTAACTGAAGAAACTTTTCCTCAGTTTAAAACTCAAGTTACCGTGTATGAAGATAATCAGTCCACTTGTAACTTATTATCTATCTTCTATAATCATGGTAAACTTAAACATATCGAACGTTGATATCTCAAGGTAAACGAGTATGTTCGTGATAACTTACTCAAAATTGTTCATTTATCAACAAATAATCAAGTTGCTGATATTTTAACAAAACCTCATACGGCTCAGCAACATGAGTTCTTACATGAAAAACTCTTAAGCAATTAAGATGGTAAGTCAAGAGAGTCACTCAAGTATATCCGAAAACTTTAATTTATCAAGTTACCATCTCTATTGTTCAAGTCAAGTCAAGTCAAGTTAATAAAATTTTCGTTATTCATAAATGAAAATTCGTTAAACTTCTGTTATTAATAAATAGAAGAAATTTTCTCAAAACTTGTAAGTTGTATAAATTTTAGAAAAATATTAACGTCAAGTAAATCAAGTTTCAAGTTCAAGAATCAAGATATATTTATTCAAGTTCGGATAATTCCAAATTGGGTACGAGTTTTGTATTTTCCTGGTTTGCTGAATATAATTCATCGATCGATATCCAGACTCAAAATTATGTTATAATATTGACTCTAACCTCAAGAAATAATGACAAGTTTAGTTCAAGTAAATTAATTTTTCTCAAGCGTCGACATTTCTTTAAATCAAGTTTCTCTATTTTATTATCAAGACCAAGTTGATGTCAAGCAGTCTGATGAACTCATCTATTTAATTTGATGAAATACTAATATATCTGTTTATTGTTCCAGATGTATTCCATCAAGATGAATTCAAATTCTCGATCAAGAATAATATTAATAATTGTATTTTCTGTTTCAGATACTTTTATATTTTTATATTCGTTTTGTTCTTGTTTAATCATGTGTTTTTTTATTTTCAGGAAGACTTATTATTTTTAAGTATCATTCTTAATTGAAAATACTAATATTATTTTGTTTGCAGGTGACTCGTTACCTATTATTAACTTTATGATTCTCATTTTGTTTGTTTAATTTTGACGTTTTTCCTTCCTTTCTGGTCAATCAATTGTGTGATTTTATTTGCTCAATTTTGTGTTTGTTTAGTATTATGACCAAAAAAAAAAAATTTAAGAATTTAAGTCTGTTTTTGTTTTGGAGCATCATATTTGTTTTGTTTTGTTAAGATTAAGTAAACTCAAGTTCCTGTGATTCTCAAGCTGCTGTGATTTCTCAAGTCTGTGATAATTCAAGAACATTCGTTATCAAGAAGTTTCAATAAAAACGGCTTGACACTCGCCTGGAAGGGGGTGTTAGATGTCAGTAGTTGGTACTACTGCAATCAAGAGTTCCCTCAGTCAAGTTCTTGTCGTTTTTATCCGTGTATTTCTATCACTTTCTGTTTTCTGGTCATAAGGTGACGCTCACTTCTACTCTTGTAATCAATATGGCGTTACTATAATATTATATTTCGTTTTTCTTTTAATAAATTAAGTTTGATTTAGAATGTGTTTTCAAGTTTATTTCACAATTTAATCAAGCAAAACTATATTTAATCTGAACTCAGTTGTTCGTAATTAGTGTCGGTATTAAATATAAAGGTGTATGACTCCGTCATTCACAATAAAGTCAACCTCACTTCAGTTTTTATTGGAGGATTCAATAAAACAGTAATTAATCACGAGAAGAATATATTTTGTATGTTCACCATACGAGATACAGAACAGAAGTGAACTCATCTTAACGTGAGTTCCTGATATACAGAGTTTACATGATTACGTGAGGTCACACAGAAATATTATAGTATGTATTATTAACTGTAGAGTGTACTAATGTAGAGACGAGATAGGACCTTCATATATAGCTGGAATTCTAACACTCCCTCCTGGTACTCATCTTAGTCGACATCTTCTTGAATATTCTGCCATCATTGAATTTCGTAGGCTAGCAAATTAACTTTGTATTCACATAGAGAAAGTTGTCACTAAGAGAAAATTATTGAAGGTAATTACGTACCTAGCACACAACTGAATATTTCTTGAATTATTTGATCGAAGAATTGTCACTAAGGAATAATTTGTCGTTGCAATAATAATAAACGGCATTAAATTTATTCACAACCAACATATATATGTACATATCACAACATTATTAGGTAATAGTGAACACATCCATTTTACAGTAGTTAATTTTAATGTTGACTAACAGGAACTTAACCGTATTTCTTGAGCTTTTATTCACCACGTCTTAACGACATACAATTATTAGACGTTCGGAATGCTATTCAATAAGAACACATCGAATAATTCAATTAGTAATATTCATAATTGCGTTAAGGAAGCTTTCGAATAATGGTCGAGGAAGAGCTTTTGTAAATATATCAGCCAGTTGTTCCATTGTAGGAATCCATTTTATATCAACTAATTTTTGAGAATATACTTTACAGACATACTTATATTTTAATTTCACTAAGTGTCTTAATGCTTTGGACTGACCAGATTTTACAGCTTCAACAGTAGCTTGATTATTTTTGAAAATTATAGGACTAACCTTTTGTTTTAATATTTTTGAACACAAATTTGACAAATATATTACGTCTTTACTAGCTTGATTTAACGCAATATATTTGGCTTCCATAGATGAGGTAGCAACACATTTTTGTCATTTGGTACCCCAAGCTATTGAGTCACCAAATATTTGAATTAAATAGCCTGATGTGGACAAACCATCTGGATCAGTCATGCCTAAGGAAGCATCACTGTAACTAATGAAATTATGACCATTACCTTCGAAGTATATTCCAAGGTCTTTAGTTTTTTTTAAGTATTTCAACACACGTTCAACTTTAGTCCAATTGTAAGTGTCATAATTACTACATTTATGAGTTAATGTATTCACACAGAAAGAAATATCAGGTCGAGTACACATAGTTAAATAGAAAAGAGCACCAATTACTTCTCGATACGGAATATGATGTTTTAAATTCAACGTTGTTTCAATTTTAGGTTCATACTTAGCTTTTCAATCCGCTTGATTAGTGACCATAGGAGTATCACACTCCTTACAGTCTTTCATACCATACTTAGACAATATAGACTCGATGAAACGCTTTTGTGACAAACACATTTTTCTTTGATTTTTATTACGATTAATTTCAATTCCTAAATACTTTTTAGGTTTACCCATAATTTTAAGCTTAAATTCTTTATATAAACGACGTTGAGTTTCTAAAATTTTATCTTTATTATTTCCCGTAATAAGAATATCATCGACATACGCAACAATTATCACAAAGGTAGAATTTCTTTCCCAATTAAAAATGTTAGCTTGACCTTCATGGACGATAAATCTCATGTCGGACATATCCTTTTTGAAACGAACATGCCAGCATTTGGGACTAACCCAAAGACCATACAAAGATTTCTTTAATTTACATACATGTGTGCGTTTGAACTCATCGGATTTATTAACACCATCAGGAATTTCCATGTAAATATCTTTCTCAAGTTCACCATTAAGGAATGCTATATCTACATCAGTTTGTATAACATCCCACTTTAATTTATTTGCGATTGCTAATATAGCTCTAACTTCAGCAATACCTAAAGTTGGAGCATATATTTCAGAATAATCATATACATTTTTATCTTTATAGCCACGACTTACTAAGTGCACTTTAAAAAGAATATTACCATTTCCTTTAACTTTTCTGACAAATATCCACCTAGAATCAATTGTTTTAGTATACTTAGGTCTTTTAACATAATCCCAAGTATCACTATCTTTTAAGGATTTTAATTCTTTATCTATTGCTTTTAACCACTCAGATTTGTTTTTACATTTGAACACATCATCTAAATTTTCAGGTACTTCATTTAATTTACACATCATAAAAAAATACTTCTTTTCAATTACTTCAGGTTTATCTTGAGGATCAATTATTTCTAACTCATTTTCAATTTTAGACTTACTGAAAGTTGTATCACTGAATTTGACTTTCTTACTTTTGGACACATAGACAATTTCTTCATCTAAATTACGTTTATTTGAGCTATTTTTATTTTGGATTAAACTGTCCGAAATATCTCCTGCAGTCAACTTCAGGGACTTGTTCATTTTTGTCCCAAGTATTAGTATCAAAAGTAGGGAAACCATTTTTCGAAAAATAATCTAATGGAAATTTATCTTTGAACATTACAGATTCTGAAAATTCAACATCACTACATTTATGTAATTTACCTGTTGTTGGATTTAAAAGTTGCCATGATTTAGCAGTACATGCGACGAGAATACACAATTCTCCACGACGTTCTAACTTTTTAACATTTTGTTTTTCATACGGTATTTTTCGGTATGCCACACAGCCAAATCGATGAATATATTTAATTGTAGGAACTTTATTCCGAAGTAACTCATATGGTGTTTTAAATCCTAACTTTTTATGAGGTAACCTATTGTGAATATGAACAACTTGGTTTAACGCAAGTTCCCAAAACTCAATAGGTAGACCACTATCAATGAAAAGAGCTTGAATTTTCATAAGTAAAGTTCGATTTACTCTTTCTGCCACAGCATTAAGTTGAGGAGTATCAGGAGGACAAGTCTCAACAATGATACCCTCATTTGCAATAATTTTCTTCATAGACACACTCATATATTCTCGACCACCGTCGATATGTAAATAATTAATTTTAGCTGAGCTATCACCAAGATTTGCTCGCATTACTTTTAGATATTCTACAAAAGTTTCATCCACACAGGTTTTATCTTTAATACTGAACGTCACAGTATATCTAGAAAAATCATCGGTAAAAGTTATTATGTAAGAGCTTTTCTACCAGACTCCTACTGGTTTTATTGGGCCAATTAGATCGGAATGAACTCTTATTAAAGGTTTTGATGCGACATCACGCACAGCTTTATGAAGACGTTTTGTTATTTTTTGCCAAATTACATGCTTCACAATCTTTAATTTCGTCTGCAAAATTAATATTTTCAAGAAATTTAAAAGTTTTCTTTGCTTTTTCTAAGTAGGGAACTGACGCATGTCCAAGTCTTAAATGATAAAGAAGACCTAACTTCTTACGAATATTTTCTTTGTTGAACTCATCTGTTTTCTTTAATTCTTCGATTGTAATATTAGCACCAATATCTAGAAATTCTTCTAGACCTTCATCATCAAGCCTTTGAATATTCGTGTACCCTTGAGTTGAAATGTAATCATGATCATGGTCATTGTCTTGACTAACATTTTCATTTTCTGACTCTGACCATACATCATGAATTTGAGCATAACCATACTCTTTATTTATTTGTTGCTGACTAACAGCTTCTTTTTGTTTTGTCACACAGACTTTTTCATTATTTTCACTAATTTTTAAATCTATAATCCAATAATTTTGAAATTTATGTCCACACAGAATAATTTCGCCAGTTTTCTTATTTATTATTTTACACTCAGTATTTGTAAATATTGCATTGTAACCTAGTTTCGTTATTTTATGTAACGAAAGTAGATTATCACTTATTTCTTTAGAATAATTTACGTTTTTCAACTCAAGTGTATTACCACTAAGATTTTTCACAAAGATAGAACCTTTATGGGTTACGTATAAATTTGCAACTTCATTTTTATTAGCGCAAGAAATGATTTTCGGTTTCTTTAATTTTTGAACATTTTTCATAAATTTAAGATCAGACACAAAGTGATTTGTAGCTCCTGTATCTCTAAGAAAACGAATTTCATTTCTCGGCTGTTCATTAATATACATACACTTAGTAAATTTTGATTTGGTTCTTAAAACCATCGCTTTACCTTTCGGGTTTGGAGACTGACTCCTAGACAAACTTGAACTTTTGGACGAACGGGAACTTGATGTTAATGAGGATGACGACGAACGTCTTCTTGTAGAACAAGCACCATGTCATTTGCTTTTCTTATGGTGCTTGTGTGAATGCTTGGATTTATGATACAACTTATGTCGTTTCTCCCTTCATTCACCCTTGTTGCGGAACTGACCGGATATTTTGTTTGTTTCAGACTGACTGGAAGAATTGTTAATAGGCTCTAGTCTAGTGGTGGCTTTACATTCCACCGCTAGATGACCACGCCTATTGCACTTATAGCACTTACGAGTAGCTAAGTTAAACTTATTCGCTTCATTACTTTCTCCTGCAAACTAAAACTTTTTATTAAAATTGCCACTAAGTCTTTTTCTTTTAAAATTCGGATTATTAAATTTAGCTGCCTTAGCCACAGCTTTATCTAACTTATAGGTATTATTTCGTTCTTTTAATAACATTTCTTCTTCTAATGCGATGCCTTTAGCTTGTTCATAAGTAATATCACACAGAATTTCACCATTAGGACCAACATGTTTACAATCTTTACATTGTATTCTAATATTTGGAAATGGAATTATCATATGATTTAAGAAAGCTTCAAGCTTTCATTCTTCGGACCAACCGTTATAATAAATTGTTAACTTACGAGATAATTCCTCAAATTCTTTCAGCCATTCTTTTAATTCCATATTTTTAGGATTAAAAGTTTTCTGATAGATTTGAGTTATGTATGTGTCGCACACAGGACCTTTTGGTTCTTTCATATGTTTAATTTTGAGGAAACACACTGTAGGATCAGATTCACCAAAAATTAATTTTCTATGAGTTTCGTCCAGCCATTCACAAAGAGTGGCTCGGGTGTCAATTTTAAGCTGAGTTTGATTTTTTTCTAAGCAAATAGGATTATTAATATCAAAAATAATTTTAAATTCAAAACGAGAAATATACATACTAAATTGATCATACCATATCCAGAAATTGGTCTCCTCGGTTAATTTAACTGGAGTAATACGAACCTTGGTTGAAAAATAATAATTATGATTATCCTTACCCCATTGCTCCGAAGACGAATAATGGGTACTGTTATTCCTTCCACGATGTTGGATCGGGAGGTGCCTCTTTTTTTCTGCCGCTAGATGGTCACGTTCCTCTCCATCTCTGAATGCCTGATCTCTTCTCTCGATCATTTCCTGCATTCGATGTTCGTTTGCTTCTTGAACTCTCTTACTCTCTTCTTCTTCTTCCTGCTCTTTTAGTTGCTGTTGTTGTTGTTGTACTTGTTGATGTTGTTCGTCTTTACGACATTGCTCCGACTCACGGGCTCTATCCGTGTCCAAACGCTTGTACTCTTTCCACCCTTACCTGATCTTTGCATATTTGGCAGTGTCTTTGCGCCTTAACTACTGAGCTTTCCCAACATTGCCATTCTTCATTCGCAACTTCACGCTCTTCTCTCGCCTGTTCGTCCTCCCAAGTTTCTTCTTGGATCGTATCCAAGCTCGTTTGATTTGTCACTGGGCGATAACTTGGAGTTGGCGGAGCTACGACACACGTAGGTTGTACTTTGGTTTCAGCTTGTGGTCGACTTACGGTAACTGTTCGTTGCTCCTGCTGATTTTGATTTTTACTAGCAAGAACTTGCACATGTACAACTAACGTTTCTTGAGGTTGCAAAGATTTCGATTGCACTACCTGTGCAAACGATCTTGTTGTGAACACACCGGAGGTTTGGGTTGTTTTCGATTTTGTCGCGAACACACCGGCATTATGCTCCTGCATAATTCTTTTGTTTCGTTGTCGAGCAGTTTCTTGAGTAAGATCAATTTCCATGGGAACTGAGGTTGATTTACTCACTGTAGTGGACGATCCGAGATTTTGTGGTAATGTGGACGGACCTGAGTTTTTCGTTGATACGGACTGACCGAAATTTTGAGTTGTTACCTGACTAACAGGTTCTACTTGACAACGTGCCTCAGATCTTTGATTTTCTATCAAGATATTTTGGCATATTTTCAAATAGTCCTCGGTTACGATAGCAGCTAAATTAACACTGTAGGATCAGATTCAACAAAAATTAATTTTCTATGAGTTTTGTTCAGCCATTCACACAGAGTGGCTCGGGCGTCAATTTTAAGCTGTTTGATTTTCTTCTAAGCAAATAGGATTAATAATATCAAAAACATTTTTAAATTCAAAACGAGAAATATACATACTAAATTGATCATACCATAGCCGGAAATCGGTCTCCTCGGTTAATTTAACTGGAGTAATACGAACCTTGGTTGAAAAATAATAATTATGATTATCCTTACCCCATTGCTCCGAAGACGAATAATGGGTACCAATATTCCTCCAACGATGTTGGATCGGTAGGTGCCTTTCTTTTTCTGCCGCCAAATGGTCTCTTTCTTTCGCATCTTGGAATGCCTGATCTCTCCTCTCGATCATTTCCCGCATTCGACGTTCGTTTGCTTCTTGTACACGTTTTTCTTCTTCATTTCGTAGTCTTTCTTCCTCTGCCTCCTGCTCTTTTTGTTGCTCCATTTGTTGTTGTTGTTTGTCTCTCCAACGTTGCTCCAACTCACGGGCTCTGTCCGAGTCTAGATGCTTTTGTACCCTCTTGGCCATTACCTGGTCTTCACGTATTTGGCGTTGTCTCTGCGCCTTTGCGACCGAACTCTCCTAACACTGCTGTTCTTCATTCGTGACTTCACGCTCTTCTCTCACCTGTTCATCCTCCCAAGTTTCTTCTTGGATCGTATCCAAGCTCGTTTG
Source organism: Ericerus pela (assembly GCA_011428145.1). Lineage (NCBI taxonomy): Eukaryota > Metazoa > Arthropoda > Insecta > Hemiptera > Coccidae > Ericerus > Ericerus pela. The sequence continues at coordinate 355,849 of WOFM01000638.1, forward strand.
ATTCATCACCGGACGATAACTTGCAGTTGGTGGAGCTACAACACACATAGGTTGTACTTCGGTTTCAGCTTGTGATCAACTTACAGTAATTGTTCGTTGCTCCTACTGATTTTGATTTTCATTAACAAGAACTTGCTCACTTACGACTAACATTTCTTTTGGTTGCGAAGATTTCGATTGCACTACCTGTGCAAATGATCTTGTTGCGGACACACCGGAGGTTTGGGTTGTTTTTGGTAACTCTGTTGACTAGGATTTGTTAACAAACTTAAAGGCACTGTAAGCCCTGGAGGCGGGGGAACATTTTCATTCGCCATCTGATTTGGTGGTATCTGAAATAATATACGTGAACACACACGAAAATTAGGTTTTTACAGCCACGGCCAACGATCATTTATTATACTTCAATGGAATGACCAAAGTCACATAATATAATTAGACAAACTCATCATACAACACACGTATGCAAATATATTGATTTCTTTTATTGTGCATACCATCGAATAAATTTCATAAGGTGCCTACTCCCACAGATACATAGGTCTAGGATGCTTTATGCCTGGCCAGGACTTTACACCATGGTATATCATTGCGCTGACGGACTTGATTACACACAGATGAGCACTAACTCATACCCAAATACGTCCTTAGGATTCGGGATTTACTCGTAAAAATGAGAATTCATTCAAAAATGATCGAAAAGAATGAATATTTTAAAGTTACAATACACAATTTTTCACACAGAATATACTTCTCCCCGTTAATTAAGAACTTCAGTACCTAGCCTCCATTATTACACTTTTGAAAAATTTATTCATTAGCTCCCTCCGAACTGGGATTTTCGTATTTAAAGTACACACTCAAATTACAAAATAATTAATTTTACATACCTGGTATAATGATATATACATTATTATTTATAACGTTTCATCATCCATATTCATTTTATTTTATTAAAATTCAAAATCAAAATAAAAGACGTACTTTTAGAAATTTTTATAACGAACACTCACTTTTTCAATTTCGAATGACCGTTGATCAAAATTACTACGCAGAACAGACTGCTTGTTTTAGTGGTAGTAAGTCAGTTGATTTTTCCAGCCAATCAGGGTTCAGCAGGGTTCATCGGTGAATTCATCAAAATTAACACCGCTGGACACACCCGTACAAACACAATAAATTACGTAATTACTACCCTCGACACCAAGTCTGAAATCTTTCGGACTAACCGTATTTCAAGATTTCTTTATTACGGGTAATTATTCTAACCACACAGGTATAATTTTAATACAGAATAATAATTATTGGAAACACATTCCTTTAATTATAATTACGTAATTTAGCGTCTGTCACCCTTAATGCTAAGCTCCCGATAATGGCGTCTTTTGTATACGTGCAACAAATGCGTATTTAAATCACAAAGAGAAAATTTTACCATGAAACACATGGAATATTGTACCATTTTGAACATGAAAGACGGCTTCTTTATTCTCCTCTCTTCTGCTTCTGCCATCTTTTATGTCTGCACACTTAGCGTAATTTAATTTATTCAAACACCACGTGTTCGGCATATTTGCCTAAACTTATTACGTAGTTATTTTTGACTGACAACTGACATACGTCTCAGACACACTGAAGGATGTTTTTAGGTACCTAATTCGTAGACACACTTTATTTTCTAAATTGTCACTAAGACCACAATTAATTATTTATCACTTAGAAATTCAATGATTGTTACTTACCCTTATAGTCCTTGTTTTGTATCGGGATGTAAACTTTACCGACATCAGACTATCACAGGATTCTTATCCGCAATACTTAAAATACACTTTATCACTATTTTATTGCACGAGAATCTAAATTATTATTATTAATTAACCTTTCGATGCTACCATATTGGAGGATTCAATAAAACAGTAATTAATCACAAGAAGAATATATTCTGTATGTTCACCATACAAGATACAGAACAGAAGTGAACTCATCTTAACGTTAGTTCCTGACATACAGAGTTTACATGATTACGTGAGGTCACACAGAAATATTATAAGACGTATTATTAACTGTAGAGTGTACCAAGGTGGAGGCGAGATAGGACATCATATATAGCTGGAATTCTAACAATTCTACTCATTTTCAACACATTCTACATATTCTTTATATTCTATATACTCTACTGATTCTACATCACGAATGTAGAATATCAAATTCTACACTTATAATACCATCCCTGGCCTTAATATTGGGATTTAAGATCAAAATGGCTGACATCCAGCACAAATTCTCTGAACCAGCAAATAGGTGATATTATTTACAAAAATAAAGACAAAAATACATAAGATCCTATGCAATATGGCCAAATCCAAGCCAAAATCAGTGACTAATAATACTAATAATTTTTTTCAAATTTATATAGACTTCATTCATCTTCAAATTTAAGAGAAAAACATTCAGTCATCTTCAATATTTAATGATTAAATCAGAAATGAAATTAAGGTACCTTTTATCATCAAATATCCCCTTTTCAACTAATAAAAAATGTCTTGAAATGGGTGATTGTGGTGCGTTTGATGCGCCACCTAGTTCCGTAATAAACTCTAATAGGCAGTGTAATTTTAAAGAAATTTGAAAAAAATAAACACTTCAAGCAAGTATAATTATGAATAATTTAAATGTTCTAAAACATACAAAAAAAAATTTTTGTTGTCCCACCAGTTTACTCATGAAATCATTCAAAATGCCTGAAGTCAAAACAAAACAAGTATTTTTTCAAATTTTTAGGTCATTTTGAAAATGTAAAATATGATTTTAAATTTTTGCTAGTGGTTACTATATGTGCCAATTAAAAAAACATTCCAACTTGAACATTAGAAGGATTTGGATAGGCCCCACCACAAAAATAAAAAAGTGTTTTGGTCAGCTTTTTTTTGAACACAACTCAATATTCCATATTTTCTTTTTTAATTATTACCTATAAAAAATTTTGGAGTTTCAGTATTTTAAGAATGGTAAAGTGGTTACACTACCTGAAGATTAGTAAGACCAGTTGACTGAATATATAAGATTTGTTAGGACAGCCATTTTTTTGGTAATTCTGGTAAAATTTCTAGATGTTACATTAAAACACTTCCTGGCATTAAAAAATGTTTCTGGTAAAATAAAAGTACCTTCAGAGGTACTGTTAAATTGACAGAAATTTGTGATAATTTTTGAAACAGAAGAATTACAGAATATGCTAGAACAGGTTTCTGTAATTTTTTTTGCAGAAATTTAACCGGAATTACCAGAAAAATGGCTGCTTGAACAAACCTTTAGAGTATTCACTATTTCTCTCCAAATACACTGTTGTATAGACCTGTCTGAATTCTGTGTGGCTGTCGATTTAAGACAATGCAAAAATACATGTTTACATAGTTACCCGCCTTAAAACTGTGTGGTTTCTGAAAAATGGCATCATAAGTGAATATTCATTGTTTAACCATAATTTTTTTTTTTCGAGTACTATCTATCATGGGTGGGAACATCCACGATCTCCTGGGCACCTGGCGGGCGTAAAGGGAATTCGCTAACTGAATAAATGTAGGTAGGCGAGTGACTGGGCTGAGGAGGTCGCCGTAGTCGTTACGGATCTAGTAAGCGAGATAGGTGTGTGACGACGTATATTTTCATGTCCCTTGGACGTTAAACACACATTAAATATAAGTGCCAAACAACTGTAGTGTCTCTGCCACTACATGGTAGCGAGAGCATCGGGGTTTTCTCGGAGAAACAGATACTTTTTCAAGCATCTGCTTCACATAAAGAAACTCTGAAGTCGGAAATATGGGTATTTTCGATTTTGTTTCGATGTAAAATGAAAACTGAATCTAAATAGAATCAGTTCTCACTGCTACAAAACGCTTCCACTGTCAACTTAAGTCAATATCTGTAATGGAAATTGATTTAATGGCACTTAGCGTTTGAAGTTGATCTTAGCCTCAAATGCCTAATTAATTTGCACTCGAAACTGATGGTGGCTTCGAGCACAATTAAGCATATAATTATATACTCGAAACTGACGGTGGCTTCGAGCGCATGAGTTTAATCACTAATTATGTGTAAAAATAATTTTTCCTTGCGTTCGAAACTTTAATTAGCCTCGAACACATACCTACATTGTCCATAAAATCTTTTTTTCTAGACAAAATGTTTCTGTTTATAGTCAAAAGCTAAAAATTAACATTTGACTATCCACAAGTACACGATCTTCATCTGTATATAAGATCTTGTGCAAGTTACATAGGAATACGAAACATAATCATGTATCGTATTCTCGTAGCAAATAAATGGATTCGAATTTACGGCTAAATTTGAATACCACAAAAGATGAATTTAAGACTATACCCGGCCTCAAATACACGTCAAAAAGCTTAGGCCTATGTATTTTTTCTTTCTTAAATGAAGAAAGAAAAAACCTATAGAGAATAAAACCTCGGCCAAAAAAAGCCTAGGGAAAATATTTCCAAGGAATATACGTATATGTGAATCTAAGATAAGCCTCACATATAATAAACAAAAGAGTAAACGAATCAAATGGATTCGATTCCATTCGACTCTCACTCTCCAAAAAAAATATTTTTTATTATATTTTTTTTCAAATATTCTTGCTTATTCATCGGCAGATTTCGACGTAATTATTATATCGAAAACTAAAATAATCCTTGAATAAACAAAAATATTAAAGAATACGGCAAGTTCTCTGCAACATGTCGCATTCCCTTTATTCAATCAAGGCTAAAAATTATTCTCACGGAAAATTTTTAGCTGCCCCCAGCAAAAAATGCATCGAAATCTTTGTGAAGAATTCGATACAAAACCAAGGTCACCGTATCTGGATAGGCCATCTTGCATATCATCTACCCTACGTCAACAACCATTATTACATATTCTTCGAAAAAAGAACATTAAAAAAATGGTTGACGTAAGGCTGTATGCAATTAAGGCTGTCAATCCCTAAAACAGAGATTGGCACCCCATGGAAACGAAGCGATACCAATACGCTTTGCCTCAATAAACTTCATAAATGTCGACAAAAAACTATTATGTATTTTGTCAACACGCGAGTCTGGAAACACCAGCAAAAAATCTAAATAGGCATCGGCTCGTGTAATTTTTTTTGTCTTACACACATTTGGATGTAAGACAATCTTATCGCGAAGATAAGTTGTGTGTGTATTGCTGGTCAACACACACACACACACGGCGATGTTTTTTCCTCTGAATTTTGAAAAAAACATCGCACATACACACACACACTCAGACAATAGTCCTTCCATTCCAGTCAAGGAGTGAAACAACATCTGAATCGATCATGTGATCAACAAGAGAACCAATCCAATCTGCAAAAATGATATTCATTATCGTTTTGAACTGTCATTTGAGGAACATCACCATGTTCTGCAAATTTGACTACAAACTTCTCTTGTGCGTGTTAAGTGTGTTGGGCTGTTTAATAGCGTTCCTACTACTGCGTTTTGTTATTTTCCACGCCATTGTTTCTGTTTTGCTGAACTTTTCGAATAAAATAACAAAACAATCGCAAATTTTTGGGCAAGAACCTCCTGAAGATTCTCGTCCACATTGGCGCTTCAACTCGCACTTCAAGAAATTGAAGTCGAAGAAGAGTTTCGGAGTTTTTCGCCAACAATCATCGGCAGAAGTACCAGTAACACAAAAGGGGTTTTACTGGTCCTCTCTCTTTTTGAAACAAAAGTTTGTCAGCAATAAACAGTAAATCAAAACCTAACAACATCCATTAATTTTTGCGACATTATGGGTATGAAAATTACTTGTAACTTTCACACCGCGCGCTTCGTCAACTTTGTTAGGATACCGTTTTAGAATGCTTTGATCTCCTCGTACTTCAAAACATCAACGGCGGAATGCATTATTTTCGGTACATCAAAACACTTAAACGTGTTCTGACCTATTTATGGGATCCAATTATTCTAATAGTTGGAACCCATTTTTAAAAAACTTCGTTGAAAATACGAAACCTAATACATTCCCCCAACTACACATGCTGACCACAAACAAAATTCATCAGAAAAAATCGTAAAGAGACTCCCAAAACATCGATGTCTTTGGAGCCTAGCATTATACAACTTTACGTAAGGCAAACTCTAAATTTTCGACGCCATTTCGAGTGAATTAATTTTAATATGTACTGATTATTTTTCAAATGCAAACGTTGGATTTGAAAAAGATGTGCGTGAACCGCAATGAATACCCTTCAATGCGCCCATGGGTCACGCCCAATTTTTCAAAATCCGTTTTGGACTTTGAAAAATTTTCGTAATTTTATTTGTTTTTTCAAATACTAATTTTGGATTTGAAAAAGGTGTGCGTGACCCGCGATGAATACCTTTCATTACGCCCACGAGTCACGCCTAAATTTTCAAAATCTGTTTTAGACTTTAAAAATATATCGTCTATTCTTGGCCTCTCTGTTTTCACAGAATTTGAAATGGAACAACAGGGACATGAAGCCAATTTTCCAGCATCCCCTCCTCCTCCACCGATTGTGACACCACTGGCAGCAGTGTTTGGACCCAATGGCCAGCCGATCCCCGGACCATCCCATCAATGTTTCATCCCCGTCGGTCAACCAATACCCCCAGTCATCGCAAACGCACCATTGGCTAGGGAAATCACACAACATGGCGGTGGCCTTCTGCATCAGAATGTAGAACGCCAAATGGAAAAAAGGGTGAGAGATCCACAACCGATGAATCTCTCACCACAAGACCTGTCCAGGCGATCCTCCAATGCAGGATCGAGATACAGCTCATTGTCTATGGGTGCTGACAACGAGTACAAGACCAACATTGAGCTGTATTATGATGCCATCGAGTCCACGGGTTACTACATCATCAAACTTAGTAACCTCATCAGCACACCCGGCCTTATCCTGGTTAAAGGAAGAAAAGAGCTGCCGGTGATCAGTACAGTCATAGAAACGCTGAACCCACCACCACCCGGAGTTGCGAAACACAAGATTGTTCTCGCACGCTCCACAATCCTACGTCTCCGCTCCAGTCAGGGGGAGATTGAGGCGATGTTCCCATTGGTCCCTGAGCCAATGGTAACACCCAAGCCTCAACTCCTCCCTACTCCATCCCCCCTTCTACAAGGGAGGGAGCAGGAGACTGAAGCGCAGAGAGGTGCGGAACATGGTGCAGGGTGCGGTTGTGGTCAATCGCCTCAACAGGAGGCGGAACGCCAAGAGGAGATCCGCCTCCGGCAGCAGCTGGAGGAACAGGAACGCCGACAAGTAGACAAATTGCGTGGTCTTGCGCAACAAGCTGTGTGAGATCAACTAAGCTGGAACATGTGGAATCACTAATTGACAGAATCTGCCAAAACTGTTTGGAGATGATCCAGCATGTTCAAACGGTCTACGGAATGGGAAAGGACCAATTCTGCGACGAATTTGTCCGCCCCGCAATCCAGCAAGGTAATGGTCAATATTTACGTACCGATTCAAGTGATTCCCATAAGCGAAGTCGATTGAATACCGATCAGAGTGGGCCAGTGGAACCAACACAGAAACGTGTGTGTGTGTTGGTTCCCCCTACTCCACTTTTGAAAGTTCTGTTCAAACTGACTCGAATGATTTAGAATCGAACGGCCATTCGACTCAGTAACCGAATTGTTTTGCCAACCTGTTATTAGTAACATGGCGAACCTACCAAATCATGCAAGAGAAGCGGACCCGATTCCCCGTTGTTGGGAATTGGACCCCGAAACATGAGCAGAAAAACTAGCTCTGAATCTGAAACCTCCCAAGTACTTCCTCGACGAATGGGATGGCACAATTCTGAACTACCCAAGTTTTATTCGAGGCTTTAATATGTATGTGCATTTGCGAACAGATATTGCGATTCCTCAGAAAATAAAGTTATTGCAACAAGCAATACCAAAAGACATTGTAGAAACATTTTTGCACTTTGCACCTGACAATGTAGGTTATAAACATCTCCAATTCTTGCATGATAGGTACGGGGATCCAAGTAAGGTTAGAGCAGAAATCTAGTATAAGATAACCGACTTTTCTTATACAAACAATACGCTGCAGTCCATTAAAGATACTATGGATGGATTGGCAGTCCTCGTAGATCGTTATCGGCTGGTATCACCTGTTGTAGACGAGGAACAACTGTTCAACGTTACAGTGAAAAAATTTCCACCTAGGCCTTATAGGAATCATCTAAAAAGCAAAGAAAGACACGTTTCACATTTGTTCTCGGCCATTAGGGAATTTATTAAGATTGAAGAGATGTTCGATAAGCAACGTCCCTCCAACAAAGACCCTAATAGAAACACAGGTTCATTCAAAAAGAAAAAGCCTAAAGGCAATTCAGAATTTTGGCTGCAACCTTCCAAAAAGGTAACGATCAACGAAAGGGAAAGGATAAATCCAATCCCAAGAAATCCAATAGGCTGAACCATAGTGATTTGGGAAACTCATTTAAGTCTCCCAAACCCTCTTCTGTTTCAGAATGCCGAGAACAGGAAACGGTGAACCAAGCGGCTCAAGACACTCCAAAGAGCATCTTGAACCTGGCTCACTCGGCACAGAAGGCATGCCTTTTCTGCACCAACCAACACCCCTCTTTCCTCTGCCGCGATCCATGTTACAACACATTGGAACAGTGGCAGAGGGAATTTAACGTCCGTAAGTTGTGCACTCATTGCACAACTTACCACACAACGCAGGAGTGTCAGCAGAAAATTGCCCTCTGCTGCCGGTGGTTTAACTGCCACGCCTCTACTCACAACAGCTGCCTGTGTCCGAACGCCCTGTACCCCATTCAACGCAAGCACGGGGAACGCTGGTTTGCAACACTGAGACAGCGGAAGGAAGCACACAGTAAGCACCGAGTTGATTATACTAAAGTTTCAAAACCAACTGTTGATTTTGATACTATAAAATTACATGTTCCACAGGGTGGCTGCGAAACTAAAATTGCGCGGGCCATTGGAACGGTGCAACTCAGTGTGGCCCAGAAGGAGTGCTTACTGATGAGTAGTGAGTACTTTTCATCATTTATTCGCACCAAGAAGAGTTTAACTTTTCTTGTTTTTCAGGCGTATGCTCAGTCACCACACTTGCAGAGGGCAGTCAAATTACGAGGGTTTTTTGATTGTGGCAGTGTAGACACCTTCATTACTAAGTCTTATGCTTTCATATCCTTAAAACTAAAAGGGTATGAAACAGAAATCATAAGATTTAAAGGTGTACAAAATCAGACATCCAACGTCTTTAAATCATGTTTAGTAGACTTCGAAATTCTGACACCGAGTGGGTTAAAGGTTCCGATTACTGCGAAGACTATTAATAGTATCACGCAGAATCTGAAACAACCCGATTTGTCAGAATTTCATAAAAGTTTCCCGGAGTACTCTGGAATTGAGTTCTCCAAGATAGACGATGAGCATACGGTTGACTTATTGTTAGCCAATGATTACAAGTGGACGTTCGTGACAAATGTACAACATATCTCTCCGACTCTAACTCTGATAAAGACAGAGTTCGGATATATGTTGGGAGGTATCATCCAAAATCAAAAACAAGTGGATGATATCTTCACACCTATCTTCTTAACCATCCCACAAGAGGTTGAGAATTTATGGAGGTTGGACGCCATTGGTATCAAATCTCACAATTTGGTAGAAGCTCAAGCGGAAGCTGACGCTCTTCAACTCTTTTATAAGAATGTCGAATTGGTAAACAACCGTTACCAAATCAGATGGTTGTATAAAAACTATCTACCACTGTTGGCGGATAATTTTAACCTGTCATTCAAAAGACTTGAGCATCAGCTCCCCAAGTTACGAAAGTTACCTGAGTTCTACCAACATTACGACGAATATTTCAACTTACTCATAGAGTTGGAAATGATAGAGAAAGTAGATCTAAAATCCAAGCCAGATATTGTACACTATCTGCTGCATAAAGGGATCTTGGACCTAACAAAAAGCACACCGCTCAGGGTAGTATTTGACGGGTCAGTAAAGACAAAACAATCATAGCATTCAATCAATGACTGCATGTTCAAAGGGGCAAATCTCTTGCCAGATTTACTCCAGATACTTTTGTCTTTCCGTAAGGATAAATATGCCATAATAGCCGACATCAAAAAAGCTTTCCATCAAATAGGGTTACACCCCCTTGATCGGGATGTAACAAGGTTTCTGTGGGTCCTGAATCCACAGAAACTGCTAACTTGGGAAAACTTAGTAATTTTCCGATTCCAACGTGTTCTTTTTGGAATTGTGACAGCGCCATTTTTGTTGGCGGCTGTTCTGTCGCACCACTTCCAACAGGCGAATCCAGAATTTTACAAAAAACACATCGACAATATATATGTGGACAACTTAGTAACGTCGTTGCACACATATAACGAAGTTAAGGATTTGCACGATCAGGCTAACAAGTTGATCGGGGACATATCAATGGGGTTGTCACAATGAGGCACAAATTGCACCCCATTACACGATGACTTTGCCCCCGACCACGCATTAAGAAAGCCGATTAGGTTCTTGGACTTTCTTGGGACATGGACAAAGATATACTTTATCTGAGTCCGACCAAATTTAAAGACCAAGAACCCGTCTGGTCAAAGAGACTGTTTCTTAGAGCAATCTCACAATTTTTTGACCCCCACGGTTGGTTCACTCCAGCTTTCATTCCTTCACGAGCTTTTATTAAAAGGCTTTGGAATGAAAACTACAAGTGGGATGAATCCTTACCTCTGTCACTGCAGAAGATAGCGACAGAGCTAATACAGGATTTGTCCCAGTGCACAACTTATTGCCTTCCTTGCCAGATATACCCGGGTATATATAACCCAAATGGGGTGCAACTGCACGTGTTTGTGGATGCATCCCAGGTAGCCTTTGCTATAGTAGCATACTTACGCTTCCATAACACAGAAAGCGACAAAGCAATAACCAGATTTGTCATAGGGAAATCAAGAATAGCACCAATGAAAACGGTAACAATCCCCAAGTTGGAGTTGTTAGTGGCATTGATTGGAGCTAGAGGAATAAAAAACATTAGGAAACCACTAAAGTTGGAAAACTGTCCGACCTACTTATGGTCAGATAGTAAATGCGTTCTAACATGGTTGTTAGAGCGCAGAGTGTTAACACAATTTGTCTTGAATAGGGTTACTGAAATAAATTGCGTTCCCAATTTGCAATTTCGCTATGTTCCGACAACTGAAAATCCAGCGGATGTCGGATCACGAGGGGCAATGATGAATGATTTATTCAGTACCACGTGGTGGTCAAGACCAGCCTGGTTATCTGATCACCCAGACTCATGGCCACAGACTGACTTACATGTAATTCAGTCTCTACCAGACCTATCAGAGGATGAGAACACTATACCTGTATTCTCAACCTTAAGGAAGTCTCTCAAAATTTCTGACAAACTATCCAAAATTATAGCAACTTCAACTGACCCTATATTTGACAATCACAAGACTGTCAAATTGAACAGACAGTTGAAATCTCGTAAGGTAGCTATACCAAAGTTTGTTATGAACTCCGTAAACCATGTTTGTGAAGTCAAACTGTTTGCCACACAAGTTGACCAACAGGCTTTAGACCAAAATCAATCTGACTCTGATCTACCACAACCTCACGAACAAGCGAGCTCACAACAACCGCTGGATCTATCCCACAAAAGTCGAATAGACCCACTGGCAAATTCACCTTACAAGAGCTTTATACACGAACCATTGAATACACCATTCAGCATCAATATAGACAAATTTAACACTCTCATCAGTCTTAACAGAATCTTTTACAATTGCTTAACAGCTCTCCGAAGATTCTCGAGAAAGCGACTCACTCGTTGTAGGTTGGTTTCTCCTTGGGCAATACTGCCCAACAACTATCAGTTTACATTACTTTGCTTCATCTATGCAGACCAGAAAAAATATTTTTCTGGCCTACGTAATACACTTCTGTCCCATAATCCACAGGAATATGTGGCATACGAGAAGTTTCATATCACCCTTGATGAATCAGGACTCCTGAGGCTGAGAAATTATTTACCTGTAACACCTTTCACCGAAGACATTTTGTCTCCGGTGTTGTTACATCCAAAATCTCACCTCACCAAGTTAATACTGTTGAATGTTCATACACTCAATAGTCATACAGGCATTAAGTTTACACTGGCGGCCTTCTGCAGGACATACTTTGTACCAAAAACAATGAGGATACTTCCTAAAGTATTAAAATCCTCTTGCTTAGTGTGTAAAAAGCTCAATAAGCAGCCTTTTACGCAGCCAACCCATTCTGATATCCCTGATTTCAGATTGGTACCATTCACACATCCTTTCACCTATACAGGTGTTGATGTATTTGGTCCATATTCGGTCTTCAATGAATATTTACCAAAAAAGAAAAAGGCTTTGGCAACTCCGACATCACCTCCATATAAAACATGGATTCTGAAATTTACCTGTCTATCCACAAGAGCAGTGTACTTTCTCACTATCTTGTCTCTAACCACACAAGAAGAGTGGACGGCGTTCCAGACGTTCTTTGCAGATCGTGGAACACCAAAGGCAATCCTGTCTGACAATGCTGCCCAGTTTAGGTTAGTTGCAACCAACTTACCCCAGTTCTGGGAAGCAATCACGTCAGACAGTTCCATAAGTGATAAGCTTATGCAAAAAGGCATAACTTGGCACTTCACTCCACCTAAGGCTCCTTGGTATGGTGCGTCATATGAGAGACTCATTGGAATCTTTAAACAGGCTTTTGAAAAGGTCATGGCCCCCCACTCTCACCATCGCTTCAATTTTCAAGCAGCGCTTAAAAATATATAAGTGATGATGAATGAGAGACCACTCTGTCCTGCAGTCGATGAATGTGAGCAAGCTACTTTGACGCCTGCACACTTCCTGCATGCAAAGTTCAGAAATTTTACCCTTGACCTAGACAAGCCTTTTGACAAAACCACCATAACTTCCAGAAACCTTCAGGGCCTCTGGAACACTGACAAGGACAACCTTAGTAAGCTCTGGGCTGTGTGGAAGGGACTCTATCTTACGTACTTGCGGGATAGAATCCCCAAAGGGGTAAGAAACGCTTACCGAATGGTTAGCTTCAAACCGAAAGTTGGAGACATTGTCCACGTGTTGGACATAATGACAAAACCAGGAGTCTACAAGTTAGCCACTGTAGTCAACCTGATGACATCTCGCGATGGCCTAGTACGTTACGCAGATGTTAGGCTACCCTCATCTAAAATAGTGAGTAGGCCTATTAAGTTCTTAGCTCCACTGGAGATAAGTACTAACGGTGAGGACTCTAATCCATCGTTGGATTAGAATCTATCCGATTAAGATCTGTAAAAGCAGGCATACATGCACGCACTACCTACAACTCCGTGGCCAGTAGCACCACTGGAGTTGTGCTATCTTTGAAGTCATGACAAGTCAACCTTGCCAAATACTTACTCTACCGTCCAGCTACCCATTCAGATCAGCGGGTAGAGGTGATAGCGGATTGCGATCCACACACACCGAAATTGTGATAACCTTGTCAATGTCACAAATTCATTTAAAAAATTGCTAATTCTTACCTTTCTTCCTTACAGAGTCACTCCTTTATAGCGCTGACACCTGACTGCCCTTCTAATGAATTGTCCGGCAATTTTGTTGGACCACAAGTCAGAAGATGGGACCTACATGTGGATCTCAACTTCAGAGGAAATAAACTTCGTTTTATTATACTTATTTTAGATTTGTGGCCCAGAATATAATCGGTAGTAACTTGTACCATATATGTATATATTTCTTGTAAATAAATATCATTTGTGTACTCGTGTGTGTATGTCAACTAATCTCTTTTTTTACAGATCTTGTAGGGACGAGTGAATCCCCGAGGATTCACGATGGACACCACCCCCAATATCGTGGGTGGGAACATCCAAGATCTCCTGTGTGCCTGGCGGGCGTAAAGGGAACTCGCCTACTGAAGAAATGTAGGTAGGCGAGTGACTGGGCTGAGGAGGTCGCCGTAGTCATTACGGATCTAGTGAGCGAGATAGGTGTGTGACGACGTATATTTTCATGTCCCTTGGACGTTAAAACACATTAAATATAAGAGCCAAACAACTGTAGTGTCTCTGCCACTACACTATCTATTGGGAATATTGATGCTTCTATATTTTTCAAATTAAGACTGTTTTGTTCATGAAAAATACAAAAACTTCAGTTTTGAAGCGACCTCTATGAAACAAAAAGTACAAACAAATTTTCTATAGATAAAATAAAAAATATGACTTTAGCAATAAGGAATTTACAACTAGGGATGTAAATTTAATGCTTTTGTACATAATATTGTTTTTTTGTGAAGTTGATTCCATTAAATTCACTATCCTTGTTTATAACTAACATTGTTTTCAGTTTTTTCTTTTTTTATCACTGATTTTTTAGTAGATTTTAATTGTTATTAATATGTTTATTGCACATAATTTTAATTAATAACTTTTTTCTAACCTGAAACTGCATAAAAAGAACAATGTAACAATGTTATTAGGTACTTACAAATTTGACTTATATAGATTATTTCACTTGCTCCAGCTTAACTTTTCACCCTGAGAATGATTTTGATGAACTTTTTTTCACAATGTTAGCGGATGATTTGACTCAGGTCCCATCAATTTTGTCGTTTTTATTTGAGAATCTACAAAATTGTTTGATAGCTATTTTCAAAAAACTATTGGTTTTAAACGGAAAATTATACTGATTTAAATGTTAATGTAAAAGGAGAAAGCATTAGGGAAATTTAAATATTTTCGTTATAAATAAAACCAAATTTGAAAAAAAAAAAAATTAATAAAAATATGTTAAAACTTAAAGTTAAAGAAAAAGATTTGAATAACCTTATAAAATTTTTTTAGGAATATGAACTGGAATTATTGAACTCTGTGCTAATTACAAAGTTTTCTGTTGAAATAAGCTGGAATTGAAATGCAAGCAAACTTCACTAATTTCATTGTTTACTAGCTTGCAACTGTTGTATCAGATAGCTGGCAAGTGGCTAGAAAAAACTTAGGCTGTGGAGAGGACCCTTAAAGCAGATACAGTCATCAGAAATTATTCGGAAATTTTTAACTCTTAGCATTTTGTAGAACCAATCTTTGAGGTATCAATCAGTGCTATGCAAAAAAGTAAACTTTGGAACTGATGCGGTACAAAATGTTCTCTTGTCTTCTGCAATGTATTGTAGCATTAATATTAATAATAATGATAGGTATAACTACCAGCATATGAAATTTTTTTGATCTCTCTTGACTCTTGAACTTGGGTTTACACGCCTCACTGGGAAAATCCAATAGAAGAAAATAGGAAATATGTCCCCTTCTCCTCCCCTCCAATTTAAACAAAATTCAAAATTGGTAAAAAAAATTTTAAAAGCCAAAAAATTTGCTCTCGGGCACAATGGTGAGTGATGCGTGTGCTTATTGGAATTGAAACTATCTGCATAGTCTGTGTCTTTGGTTGCGGTGGTTGAATATAGTGAAGACTCCACATTTGGAGCATAAATTGTGTGCTCTGAAGTATGAATGTCATTGATCTAGAGGGGTGAAGTGTTGATTACTGCATACAGGACTCTGTAACTTGGCTTAACGTCACTTAACATTACGCAAAGGTGTAAATTCCATAACGACAAAATTCGTTATCAAATTCAATAATACATTTGTTTTGTTGTTTTGACAATTATCACTGATTATTAATAGAATGATATATCATCGAATATGTTCATTAAGGTGGCTAGCGGGAATTTATAATAAATTTTTGGATTGGACCAATTGTTTGAGGCATAGGTAAGTAGCTCCAAAAAAAGGGTTAGAAGCAGTTATTCACAAAATATTGAGTGATAAATCATCAGATATATTTTTTAAGGAGCCGAGTTCGAATTTTTTGTCAATTTTTAGATTGGACTAATTTTTGGGAATGAGTGACCTCAAGAAAGGGGTTAGAGAAATTAACAAATCATTGAGTGATACATTGTCAAATATACTTCTTGAGGCCCCAAGCTGGAATTTATGGTCAAATGTTTGATTAATACTTTTATTGAGACAAAAGTGGCCTTAAAATTTAAAAACATTGGTTTAAAAAAGAAAAAATCTTATGGGTAAGACTTATTGGATAATTTTCAATCATCTGCCTAATCACTTTTCTGTTTTTGAAAATCAACTTTTGATCAATATGGGGCAATAGATCAATTTTGTTTCTGGGAAACTGGTAGAGGTGCAAAAAAATACAAAATAAATTACATATTAAATAATTCTAATACTGACTTTTCAGTTCAGGAATTAACTCACAATTTAATAATAAATAATTTAATAATATTATAAATGGTCGGATCTAAAAATCAAAATGATTTTTAAAATGTTGATTTTGATCCAAAAATAAGATTATTTTTTTAAAGTAATCTAATGATCTAAGATTACGATGTAAGGTCGCAGTCTTTGGATCTATTGATCTATTGATTTAATTTTGAAAGATCTGTGACCTACAAAGCTTTTGATTTATTTGAAATTTTGTAATTGACTTTGCAAACTAGATTCTGTGATGGCTATTTAGACTGAAAATGAGTGATGTACTAGAAAGCCTTTGACTAAATTAAAGTAGGTACACTTTAATGACTTTAAAGTAACATTTTTCCATTACAAATTACTATTTCTAGTTTGACATTGCAGACTCAGATGACTGAGCTCCTTAACATTTCAGTGATTTACCGCTATCACCTTGAATCATGATAAACAGCATAAAAGTTCATTTTCCATTAGGCCTGCTTATTTTAGTAATTATTTTAGGCCAACACTGATTTTGAAAAATCACCTTTAAAATTCCAATACCTAGCCTAAACAGCATACAAGTTTTGTCATTTTCGATTAGGTCTACATATTTTAAGAAATATTTAAGGCTTACATATATTAATAAATATGTTAGGCCTCTATATTTTAATAAATATGTAAAGTCTAGATATTTTAAGAAATAAGTCAGGTCTACATTTAATTTGATAAATCACCTTTAAAATCACAATACTTAGCCTAAAAGGAATGTGAGTTCATCGTTTCCATTTGGCCTCCGTTTTTTTTTAACCCCACTAATATTAGTACTTGTCTATTCAAAAAATTTCACTAAAAATTTTGATAAATCAACTTGTGAAAAAAAAAATTCTCCCCATCACATTTAACATCTTCCGTTATTAGGCCTGTAACGAAGGTTGGCCTACCCCTCATTATAATTTTAAACTATAACAACAGCTCCCCAATGTTATGAGCTTCAATAACGAACTTTTATGTTAAAAATATCAAAAAGGTTCTTCATTTTCGATTAGAGAATTGAAACTATCGTTAATCATTATGAACCCCATAAGAAACATAAAGATATGCCTCACCATGTCGCTACATGACGTGAAATTCGTTTTTTTTCCCATACTTCTTTGTATCTATGCCCATAATGATTTAGAGAATTTGGCTACTGGAGGCAAAGTTGTTCATTTTCTGCAAAATTCGTCATTTATTATACAAAAACAAACTAAAAGAAATGAAAAGTAATGAAAAAAGTAGCGAATCGGGGGCGCAGCGTAGGCGAAGCTACGAGTAACATCAAGTATTTTAATAAGAACAAGAAATAAAAGATAATAATATTTAATGTCTTACTAGAAAAAAACAATTGGAAAAGTCGTTGCGTTAGGAAACAAATGAACAAATAACATAATAAACGATGAATATTCACAATTATGATATGAACTCAAAAATAACGACAGTTGAAAAAAAACAACAACAATAATTTCTTATATAATAATTGGTGGGTTAATAATTCTTTAGTGACAGAAGATAACACGCACTTTCTCTCACTTAATATTAGGTATTTGGGGTAGCGCTCGAAATATTATTCAAATATGACTGGATGGTAGGAAACAAAAACATACACACACAATACATAGAAAACAACATGGCAGACCATCAGGGTTCAAAAATTTTTTTACGTTCGGCAACCATTCCACTGACCGCACAGGGAGAGGGTGAACGTTGCTTTGCGTTTCTGATCGGGCGACATTTTTTGGATTCTGTAAAAAAAAGAAAATCAATATTTTTTACGATTAAAGACACAAAGACATGATTAAAATTTTAGCCTGAGATGAACTCCCCGTAAAGTTTGGCCTTTTGCACACTCAATAGGTATAATTAAATATGGAAGATAAAATTCAAAGACTGAAATAATTCTTCATACACTTTTGACTATATGGTACTGGATCAGTAAAGCTTCGTAAAACCAATGTACTTTTTAATATCAAGATATGCTGGTGTAAAAATAGGCAACCCTAGATTACCTTCTGCGTATTTTCGACATTTTGCTTGAGTTCACCAATTTAAAATACATTTGATAAAGTCACCCTTCAAATTCACACGGATAGCGCACATAAACATAGTGCAAAGTACGTCAAAAAGTACTCAATGGTTGTCTGTTTAGCACCGGCATGTATAACCAGAAATTATCTTTCTTTACTGGCCCAGTACTATATAGTCAAAGACCAACCAAAGCGAAGAACCAGCTAAAACACATAAAATTCTTAGTCTTTCCAAAACTCCATTTACTTCTACAGCTATATTTTTTTTTGTATAAAAATGCTGTTTTCGAGCTATTCTTAAAGTATGAGGTCTCAATAGGTTTTGGGAAAGTTAGTTTTCAAGACAGCCATTAAAGTTTTTGTTCAAAGTGTGTTCGAACATTAAAAACTCCTTAAAAATATCAACAAATTGAAAAATTAAAATAACTTTTGTGATAAGAATATAATATTATCCTTAGAATATCACTTTTCCTCAGAGCTTGCATATAAAGTTTGGTCTAAAAGGTCCTTATAGGGATTGCTGGCATCAAGAGGCAAAAGGCATAGTATCAGGGGAGAAATCTTTCAGATGCGGAGGGCTTTGGCCAAGGCATGCCACTTTATATGTCGGAAATGATAGGGTGATCCAGCCCACCCACTTTAGCCCACCTACTTCAACCCCCTGCATCTACCAAAAAAATCCCACCACTTATGCAATAAGTGAACCAATAACTCTGAACCTCATCATAATTACGATTATACGTACCCACCTCACCTACCACCCACTAATAGAGCTATTCAAATAATAATAAATTACCTACTAAAAATATCTGCTAAATATGTTACAATATTTCCTCAAATTAATTTGATAAAGGCATTAAAAAAAAAAAGTTTCACAGCTGGGAACGAATCACCAACTTCCAGATTACGATGCGATTCAAAGTAGGGCGCCATATGGCAGTTCAATAGAAGTGGAATGCTTATGCTATTCAAAATGTGTTCCCGTGTTTTTTTGTTGAAAAGTACGAGAAATGTCGAAATGTGCAAATTGCACTACAAGGAGGAATCATTTGCTTCTCTCACAAATTTTTTTCAAAAAGTACTCATAATTCGAAGAAAGAATAAGCTCAATAATGGAAACATCCTATTTTTAAGATTTTGATTACCCCAGTGGAAAATCTCGACAGAGATGCAAACAAATATTTGAAGCCTTAATCTGTATAGAAATTTTGTATTCGGCGCAAATAATATAACTAAAACTTCTGAATGCTTGAGTAAGCTATGAGTAATATCGTACTCATCCAAAGTCTTGAATACATTGTTACTCTAACCATTAAATTATAAGTTAAGATAAGTAAGTTAACCATCAGATTCTGATAAAAACTTTAATTCGTGAAAATCCAATTTTTAAATAATAAATAAAAGCTCCTAAAAAATGTTGGTAACGATAGGACAGTTACAAATTATGATTATTAACCCCACATTGGCGCCAACAAAAAACTTGAAAAATTCCAAAGACACCAGACAGTTATTTGTTTCAATCGTAAGCTATGATTTCTCGGAATGAGAATGTACCTCGGTTTTACACAAATTACCGTCTACCGTTCAATATGAAATTTTGGAGACTTTTCAACTTATTATCGGTCGTACGCAAAAAAAATTAATAGAATACAGATTTTGAAACGATAAATCAACATAATCGTAATATTTACACAATTGTAGAAACTACAAATTTTTGAATGCGCAAAATATTTTCGCTAGTTCTCATCAGTCTTACGTACTTTTATCACCTCATAAAATTTCAGACTAATTTCAAAATACATTGTACATATTTTATCGTTAGATAAGTGATAGACACCTACCTGCATTAACGACAGAAGAACCAAAAAATGCGCTGTTTTTAATGTAGCTAACTTCTTTCTCTTCGTTTATATCTGCCGACTTTGAGTCTGTAATCAGAAAAAATCACGATTTTCATTACCTACAACAAATTTCGTAAAAGCAACAGAAAATTTAATAAAAACCAACTAAAATACCACGTCACCAATTATACTGAAACTTGGAACGAAAAAAAAAAACAAAAAAGTGATATGTATTACTGAAGCGTTAATAAACAAAAAATTGTCACAAACCTGATCGATGATTCATTTTATTCAATCGCAATTTGTCAAGCAATGCTTTTAAAGTGGAATAATCCAAATCTCCGTTGTTCAAGTGCTTACATAGTGTATTTAGTGTATCGTCATGCTAAAAAAACCAACATGCGGAAAAAAAAACCGCAACGCTAAAGCGGAAGCTGATAAACTACATGAAATTATGCACTAAAGACTACCAATTACATGTTTTATTAGAAACAAAATATAAACATAAATAAACGAAAATATAAAAAAGCTCATTATGTACGCGCGTGAGAAAAAAAATCAAATAAAAAGCTCATAAATTTCAAATAAAACTAAATTGTTTAAATTTTCAGTAATTTTTTTACCAAATAATGAAAAGGCGGACTTCGAGGATGTGGTGGGAGAAATAAGCCCCATCTCTCTCGCCTCTACATAGGCTACTGTTACAGCTTGACATCTCTATCTGACTATGATTCAGATACACCGTAAATAATACTCTAAAAATTTGAGTTAAGAACCAATCTTCATTCTAGACTGTATTTAAGTACCTACCACGAGACTATCGATACGATCCGACATACATTATAAATTTAATATTTTGAATCGGGGTACCATTTGAATAATTATGTGTTAAAAAAATGTTGGCATAGAGCCTGAAATAATTGAAAATGATAAAGAAGTGTCATCGGCGGGGCAGTTGAAGAAAACCACAGCTTCTGATCTGTGAAGGAAGTAGGCTTATTTGATTTTTTAATAGATTCATGCAAGTTCAACAATAGGCCGACTCTTAAAAGATCCAATAAATAAAATAAATTGCCTAAAAATTAAAAAAGATAATCTTTCTTTCAAAATTTAGTTGCTTTAAAAGAAAATAACACGTAATTTCATAAGTAAAATTTACGAATATGATTAGCTTTGGAGCAGGGGTCTAAGCCCCCTCCACACGCTCCAGTTACAAATCCTAGATGACCAAAATCATATACATATGTGTACGATACGTGGCGAAATATGCAGAAAGCACTTTCGGTATGTATGTGTATATATATACATAATAGCTCTGTTTGATAGGACTACACCAACTTACACCAACCTACACTAGGAGGGCGATTCCACAAATGTAGGAATGTTGTGTGACTTTGCGCCAAGTTTTACTTGAATATTTGTGGAATATTCCTACCGGTGTAAGTTGGTGTAAGTTAGTGTAATCCTATCAAACAGAGCTATTAATACGCTGGGCCCCCAGTTTGTTCTTGCATTTTCTTTCGGCATTATTTCGCGATTAATTCGTTTTAGGTGAAATCAGATCGTGGAAATGAATTTGTTATTAAAAAATAAGAAGAGGGTCATCGTGGAAAATTTTTTTCTGCCATCATTAGTTTTTGAAATAAGTGAAAATTAAATAAATTTTTAGAAGATAAGCTTCGAGGATTATTATATATGATGGAGACGACATAATAGTGGTTTTGGTGTAGGATCAATGGATAGCCCTACCGACGCCACGTGTTTTTATTTCTAAAAATCTGATTGGAAGAAAAAATCGCCACGTGCATTTGTTCATAAACACTGGCGTACAAATTACCCCATTCCGGAGAATCTGATTATTCTGATTGGTTGATGTCGATTGATAAGGGGTAATTTGTACGCCAGTGTATATGTGCTCTGTGTAAATGTAAACGACAGTCTATCCCATAGTAAAACAGCAGGATATCGTCTCCATCATATATATATATATATATATATAAATATAAATATCCTCAAAGAAGATAAGCTTTTATTTTTATTTATTTTTTGGCTTTAGCTTCATGCGAAATGAATTTTATTTCATTACGGAAGGTTGGCTGAAGTATTTATATATTTTAAAATCGCAGTAGCGAGTAGATAAAAGCTTATAAAAACGGCGAATTTCTCATTAATTTTTAGTTTTTTTATGGCCAGTTTGTGAAAAATTAATGGTGATAAAAAAATAAATTTTACCAGAAAACTCTAACAAATTTTCTCCTCTTTTTAACAGTATAACCCTCAGCTTTGTGGCTTAAATAGTAATTGAGAAATCGTGAAATGAGAGAAGAGCAGTCTTTTTCAAAATTAAAATGTTGTGAATGTTGCAAAAAACGCGGATAAGAATACAAAAAGTGGGATTAAATTTTATAATTTAGATTTATGGATAATGAGACAGAATTTCTAAACAATTTATGTAGAAGTTAACGAGGCAAAACAAGCATTTTTTCACTCGGTGTATATCAAAGACAATAATGGAATCTGATTTAGTTTCAAAGCAATACTCGACATAATCATTTGCATTAAAAAAGTGACGTTAAAATAAAACTTCGGTGACAAAATTTCAACGTAATATAAATCTCGGGCAATACCAAGATTTTGACGATTTTAATTTCAAAAAATTCTAGGGCAGCAAGCCAGAAAATGTAGGTTTCCTCAACCCCAAAAAAATAAAAAATATTAGAAGAATCAAGTGTATTGCAAAATTACAAAAAACGTACGTAAGATATTAAAAAATTGCTTAGCAAATAAAATAAAAGCGAGCTTGTTTTTGACAAGATTTTTTGATTCAACTAGAATTTATATTCTCTTCTTTGAAATAGTTCAAGATGTTTTTAAATCACCTATACGGATGGTTAGTTCAGCCAATTAAAAATTTTTTGCAAAATAATGGAATATAATATATTTAATGTATGGACCAAATTTCGTGACTAGTGGTTGAAAATTACCGGTTTTAAAACGATTTAACCTACAATAATGCAACATAAAAGGACGTAATAGACGAATCATAGAACTGACCTAGACCAAAAATAATAGGGTTCTTCCTTGTGGAATAAGTGTACCAAATTTCAAGACTATCGGATGTAAACTGCGACCTGCATCGAGTTCAACATAAATGTGTATATATGAATTTCAGTTTAGTGCCAAAATTTTCTGAGGGTCATGAGATGAAAAACGAAGCTACCTTCACCTCTGAATCACAATATAAGATATAGGTTTTCTTTGAAAACCTACAGAAAATCTACATAAAAATAATATCACATGAAGTAGTGGCGTTAACAGTAACAATAGAAAAAATTTCCAACTTTCTCTTCTTTTCTCAACAATGGACATAATTTTTTATAAGAAAAAAGAAACTGGAACGAAATATCCCTGCTACGCATCAACTGCGGTAAGTGTGTATTTTCCGAAAGTGTTAAATTTTGTAATGGCTGCCATTCAAAAATCAGTTGATTGATTATGCTCAAATTCAATACCAAACCAGTCCCTAATAGTCTCCAACTACAATAAAAATTTCAACCCAAAATCTTCAAACTTACGGGAGTTATCGTGATGACAACACTGTGGATTTGCAACACTTTGAGAATCTCTTCCTCCAAAACAAGCGGATGAATATCAAAAATTGTAACACGAACGTGTAGCCAATGAAAGCTTTAACACCACCCAAGTTTCATTGCCATAGGTCAAACAGCGAAGGCTCCACAGACTTCCAAAAAGAGGGAAATATATATATATATATATATATATATATATATTGTGTACAGAAGAATTTAAGTGACCTATATATTCGTGATCTACAACTCATGATCGGCACTTTTCCAAAAAACATTAATTAATTTAAGTGAAAGAGAGGAAGTCATTAAAAGGTCCGGGGGGAACTAAGGAACCAATTGGACGAGATAAAAAATTGAGATGTGAGAAAAATAATGAAAAACTAAGAAAAAGGAATCAAGGAATGGGAAAAAGAAGTTATACGGAGCGATAAAAAGAAATGAAGATGGCACGTCTCCATCTCGGAATTGACCTTTTTCATCGCGTCATACATGCCTCGAAAACACACCATTTCGAACAGATGTTGCAAAAATATTTTTTTGCTTGCGAAATTATTTCGTCCATTTGAAGAATCCCCTCCCAAGATAAATCGAGGGTTCGCCCCTGTATTTAGCGAAAATAAAAACTGCAAAAGCAGAATCATTTGATGTAGAAAAACCTTATTTCTACCCCATTTTTGAGGGGGAGGGTACTTTAGTTTCCAAGGTTACCAAAAAATTTTTCCGTAGTTCCGCTCGCGAAAACCTGTTATTTTTAGATCGGGCTCTTTTTAGGCTTTGCTGACCAGGCTTTTTATCTTAAATTCACCACTGGATACACCACAGCCGAAGTCCGGCGATCATTACTTATTTATTTATTTATTCATTTATTTTCTTTTTTACTCCCAAAGGAAACAAAATTAAGGAAACAAAATTTTATAGCCTGTACATAATAATGAATTATGGGCATGCTACATTGTGTATTTCTACAAAGTTTACAGAAATTTGTACTCACAGCAGAAAGTTGTTCTTGTAGATTGGCTATTTGCTTCGTTCTTTCTTCCAATTGTTGCAAAAGGTGCTCATCTTGAACGCAGTCACTTGTTTCCGAAAGGAGATGAGCTCGTAGCTGTTTATTTCTACAAAATTATATGCAAACCAATCTAAGTGAAAAATAGTTAGTAAATAAGAAAGCAGTTATCAACTAAATGATATCTACACCGACTAGAATTGAATCATTATTTCTGGATCAAAAGAATTTACTCCACTCACCTTCCCTTGTTAAGTATACAGCTGAGAAAAATAGCAGAAATTCATTTCGAAAATTAATTTGAAGCTGGATGCAACAGACTCTTCGAGAGTATTACAAAAAAGGCAGAGTTCACATTACTTTTTAAATGGAAGGCATATTATAGGTTACGGTAACTTTACTACGAAGCTAACTGGTAAAGTTTTTATATTATCGAACAAAAGTCGAATTTTAAGGATTACAAAACTTCAATAAAATAAAGGAATCAGCCGTAAGACAATCTATCAAAATTTAAAAAAAGTAATGTCGGAGTGCAAATATGCGAATAAAAATTTTTTCGGAATAATTCGTTCCGTGATTTTCAATTTTTGAACTTCATAGGTAGTAAAAGAATATTAATATTAATAATAATAATAATAATAAAACAAAAAAAAACCAAAAAAAACCAAAAAAAAAACCAAACCTATTATCCAACTGCATTATATGATGTTGCGCCTGCGCCAGCTGATGGTTAGTAATTCGTAATTCTTGCTCAAGAGCTGCTGACTCGACACATTTCACGGAGTACTTCTCAGTCAAAGACAAGATTTCACGTTTTATTTCTTCCATTTCAACTCTGCAAAAAAATAAAATACATCATAGCGTCAAATTGATAAAATAAAATACATACTTCTTGATCAATACTAACTCGTGTTCTTTATGTAGAACTCCAATATCATGAGACGACGGAACTTTTCTCAGGTACTCTTCCTTGAATTTAGATATTTCTTTTTGCACTTCGGCTTCGTGTGCTTTTCGCATTGCATCTAAAGCTGTTCAGCGAAAGAAAGAAAGCTAATTAGCAGAGACGGTAACTTAAGATTTTTTAGCATGTCACAAACTCAAATTCTCACTCACAGACAAAAAAGGAAGCGAGTTAAAAAATTTTTTTCATTTATACTTGATAACAAATACCTAAAATACAATGCAAAATTATTTCAATTTATACTTATTTTAGTGAGTGTCGCAATTGTCGCAGCAAAAAATTCTAACGTGTCGTAAATATTTTCTGGCGTGTCGCACGTTCGACACCCGTGACACGGAAGTTGCCACCCCTGCTAATTAGTTATAGTTAATTAATCCCGAAGAAATGAATTTTAAACGAAAAAATTTTACAAGAATGGTAATTTGTTTTCCAATAAAACATGATATTGTGAAATCTAAATACATATCTACTTGGGCTATGAAAAAACAGCATTCTTTTAGTGTATATTCCTAAGAAAATTCAACAACTGCATTCAGTCGAATGGCGGGGGATACGTGGAAAAGCACCGATCCTAAGTCATAGATCACGAATACTGCATATTTTACGAGTGGAAGACAAAAAAATCAGTGTGATATGCAACATTTTATACATAGACGTAAAAGTGATTGCATAACCCTTCTCGTAATGGGCGTTGTGAAAAAAATGGAATGTTTTTAGTTCCGAGGTAATAATTTTATAAATAAAAGTTGATTAAATTACATTTATAACTTCTACTATTGAGGAGAGAATAATAAACTGAGATATTAAATTTAAAAACCAAGTCAGACGAATAAAATGAGACAATGTACATGGAAATTGAATGAGTATGAGCTGAAATATTGGCCGAGAAAGGTAAAAAAACAACAAAAATTTGTTTCATCTTCACACATTATTATCAATATCTCCTCAACTATGAATGGAAAAAACTTTTTTTTTTCAATGTAGAGTAGAACATCTTTCAATCAAGTGTTAAAGGGCGAGTGATGTAAACTTCACACAAGTTAAAATGGCTAACAAAAATTTGTCGCATACCATACTTTGGGCAAATAACGTAGAAAAAAATGCAACAACTCCCCTTCTCAGTAAGAAAAATTCAGAAAGAAAAAACTTTTTTGAAATGATAGTCATATTCATTTGTATAAATATAATTAGAAGCCCTTAAAATAAGAATGTTAAATTAAGAAAGAAGGAAGACTTATTCCTGAATTTGTGTAGCTAATGAATTTTTACATGACTTTTACACAACATTTGGGTAAGTTTTCGCATCGAATTGGGTCTCATTATACATCAATGAATTAAGAATTAACAGAGGAATAATATTTTCCTGAGTTTGTGACCTTATATCAGCCACATTTTTCAAGATACTTGCAAAAAGACTAAACTAGGAGGCACATTAAGGAGGACATCAAGTCTTTTTACCAACTTCTTCCTTTTCGCTTAAGACGTAATTGACTGAAACAAAATATATAAATATACAAATATATTTATATATTATATATAAAAATTTTCAAAGATGGTGCCAAAATTTTTCCGAGGTCATGAAACAAAACACATCCTACTCCCATCCTAGATCCTTTCGTAAGGTCAATTTTAATAAGTAGATTTTCTTCGAAAACCTACTTAAAAACATATGACGTTCATTTTGCACTAACCTGCTAAGGTTGCCTGAGTTTCTTCAGCCAGTGCCTGATCCTTTTCTTGTCTCAGTGATTCGAGTTCCTGCCGATGTTTCTCTTCGAGATCGGCAATGGTTCGTTTATGAGAGTTATCCATGGCAGCCAATCCTTTTTCACATAATGCCTTTGAACCAAGAAAAATTTTTCCAAATGGATTATAAGTGTGAAAAACCAAAATCGAGATAATGGGGTAAAAATTTTTTGGAAAAATTAATACAATTTAATGGGGTTCCAGAAAAAATAAATGAAATGATTACATGAAGAAAAAAATTTCTGACATTTTTATTTCGATACTGGTTCAATTGAAAATTTTTAAGCTTCAAATCATTATTTTACTTTTACAATAAATTATAACTAAACAAAGATTTTCAAATAAATTCTTTTTTCACTTTTGAAGTTCAAAAAATTTCAAAAATATTTTCCGTGAAGAACATTGGCAAAAAAAAATAATAAAAAGTAGTATTTTGAGTTTTCTTAATGCGGCTAATTTTTATTATTCAAGCTAAGTTCTTCTTTCTACGAAACAAAAAGGAGTATATAACCAAAATAAATGTTAGGAAGTATGTAATACAGTAGAAATTGGCTACAACTATTTCCAAGGGACTGTGAAATTTGTTTGTTGAAGTCGAAGTATGTTTTAGGAGATTCTCCTTTACGTAGAAGTAAATGGAATTCTGCCAAGACCAGGCATTTTGGGTGTAATAGCCGACAGTTTGCTGTAGCCGGTGTTTGTTGTACAGTGATTTCCACTGTAATTATTAAAAAAACTAAAAAAAAAGTTACTTTAGGGATTTTCAACTCAAAAATGAATTCTTCAAATCAATTGTACCCCTGCAAAAAAAAAACCAGAATAATTTCAAATAATGAAAGAAACGAACAGAAAAACTTACTCGTAAATGCTCGATTTCAGCCTGATATCTTTGCCGCACACGTTCTTCGGAACAATGGTAATCTCTTTCATACTCAGGAGACGGTGTTCTTTGGTATGATGATCTTAGGCAGTCCATTTGCTGAGAATATTCAGAGTCCAAAGCGCCTAAACGTCTTTCCAGTTTCTTAGTTTTCTCTCTCAACGAATTTACTTCTTCTTCGTGCTTAGTGATCTTTGAGTATTAAAATACGAAAATAATATAGTCGTATCGACGTAGAAAAATGAAAAAATGATTACAAAACGTTTTTATCAACTAACCAAATTATTACGTTCGTTTTCATGATCTAATCTTGCAGCTGCCAACTTCTGTATATGATTGGTTTCGAGTTGCTGTTTCTCTTCCTCAAAATCAGTATCTTTCCTGCGTCAAGAATATTGGTAGAAGGAATGGTGTTTTGTACAAATTCAAGCGAAAGATTATCATCAAGACGTATGGCTACCATTCAAACTTAAAATTAATGTGGGTTCATTTGGATATATTTACGGATATACCTTTCACAAGGCATTAGGAGATCATATATTAACCCTGCAAATGTGTAATTAATTGCTTAGGCTAAGGAGGTGATATACGATGCGATAAATGTCGTATTTTCAGCCTTTTTAGACTTTTAGTTCAAATTTGGTTGGTCCCCTTCAGATTTTGTTTCTTACATGATGATACTGAGATAAAAATTGACTATAATCATTATTTTTCAATTTTCCACATTTATTCTCTCAATCTCAGAATCTTGTATCCAAAACTTATTCATATCAAAGAATTTTCTCCCTCCTCACTATTTTTTTCTTAGCCAAAAACTCGATTTATATTTATTGCCAGCTGTGTCTCCACTAATATGTTCATATAAATTCCTCGTCACCCTTCATATTTTTAGGCGCTAAGTCTAATTATTTAAATATATTAGTAGAAACCCAAAGTAAAATCTTTTGTTTGATGTTTTAAGTAATAATATTCAAAAAATAAAACATTAGGCATAACCTCACTTAAGAAGGTCATTCGAACACACACGATAAATGAAGGAAGATGGATTGAGTAAGTTCTGGAAAGACCAACCTTTTTAGCTGCTCTTGTAAGTACAAGCACTTCTGACACTCTTGACTCTGCATCAGACACGTCTGCAGGTTGACGATCTGCTCTTTGATTTCGTGGCAGCGCCGACATACCCCTTCGAACCACGACGACTGCGAGCTATTTGATTCACAAAGGCTGTTCGCGTCTTCCGCGCGAATACGCTCCATGCTGCCCCATACGCTGTCTGAAAGGCTTCGTTTGCGCACCAGATCTTCGACCGAATTACGTAACGCTGACACCTCGGTGCCTACGCTCTCCAAACTGTCGCAGACCTTTTTTTCGTCGCTATTACAGCGTAAATCGCACTGAATTTTGGCGTACAGGTACTGGACCTCCGACATG
Organism: Ericerus pela; assembly: GCA_011428145.1. Taxonomy (NCBI): domain Eukaryota; kingdom Metazoa; phylum Arthropoda; class Insecta; order Hemiptera; family Coccidae; genus Ericerus; species Ericerus pela. Next base: position 385,745 of record WOFM01000638.1, read on the forward strand.
ATGGCTGCCTCATCCAACTTGCCTATCTCGAGTTCACTAGGTCGAAGGGCATCCTTTTCTTTAATAATGTGCAGACGCGCGTCTAGAAGACACTTGTACGCAATAATGTCGATGAACTGCTGCAGCGGCGTCTGCAAATTTTCAGGGTTGGCAGTCGTGGTCGGCTTCGTCATCAAAATGTCCTGTCTTGTAACTCGAATTTTGTCCTCGTATTTTTCTTTCAGCTGATCTAAGGCGACTTCCACGTGTTTGGTGAGTGTGCTGTGTACCAGCTCCGACCACTGCTCTAGACTGGCTCGGTCTACCATAAAACTTTCGATGGCTACTTCCTTGTCGGCTATTGCAGTTGAAGGGATGCTTCAGAAAAAAAATACAGATAAGTAACTTATTTCCAATTTATATCCGTACAATGAAATGTATAAATTGTTTCTACAACATTCCTAACATTTCAGTTTTGAAAAAAACTTATTTTCTTTTACTTCACGATTCCTCAACTTCTATTTAAGCTATAAAGTTGCGTTTGGTACAGTTGGAAAGAGAAGAAAAGTTTCTTGAATTATCAATCAAAAATAATTTTCTTATATTCATTAGTTTTTCAGAAATAAAACATAAAAAAATCGCAAATTAATGGAAAATTTGCCGTTATTTGATTTGATAATTATTTCAAAAACCAACGATTATATAAAAAAAATTTCGAGCAGTGGCTCATCGTATTTGTCAATAACCGATTAACTTCTACCATCAGTTTTTACCTAAAACGAATTAATTCCGAGTGAATGGCGAGAGAAAATACAAGAACAAATCACTCCGCAGTTAGTTTAATTGAGCTGCACTTTAATATATTCAAAGGGGAAAACAAATTCACCAATTTTTGCCTACGCCTCTGTAGCCCAGTGGGTAAAGGAGCTGCGCGAACTAATGGAAGCAAAGAATATGTGTAGATTCAAATCCTCAAAGTTCCAAAACTAATTTGAATTTCTTTCTCACTTCATTTAAGTTAATATAAAGCAACAAAAGCAAATTAATCTGGATGAAAGGGTAGGAAACGCTTCCGTTAAAAAGATTAGATTTTTAAAAACATAATAAAATCCCATTAATACGTTCTCGCTCAAGACGTTTTCCCTCATATTATGCTGTTTTTTTGGGGCTCCTTGACTTGCCATATTAGAGCCATGTAAAATTTCCAGAGTAAGACGTTATTGGATTTAACATTTTTCCGCATAATACGTTTTTCAGGCAGGTCTGGCCAGTTTACTTTTAGAAATTTAGAAATTTTTGAGCAAAAAAGGATTTCTGAATTCTATCCTTGAAAATCAAATAGCATCTTTAGAGAATTAGTGCCACACTATACCAATTTCAACATTAAGTTTTCAGGAAACCTTGAAAGTTTCGCACTTTTAGCCATATTAAACATATCTTATAATAACATTATTTTAGCGTCCTTTGGTTTTTTTCTTGTAAAACATGAAAAAATTTTTTTTGAAATTTCTTATTAAATTATGGGTTTTTTCACTGTAGTCACTTGAAAAACGTATCAACGAAGTTCTACTGTACTTGCAAAATAAGTTAGAATAAAAACCAATTTTAAAAAAATATAATTTTATAATTTGAAGAAGAAATAAAATTCATCCCAACCAGGACTTGAACATGGCGTATTTCGCGTGTATGGACATGTCATTGCCACAACGCCATAGTGATGATTGAAACTTTTTGACTAAAATCCAAATGATCCTCTCTAATGACCAGAAACACTCAACAGAATTTATATATCTGAGATTTTAAGTTGTATAATAGTAAAAAATTTAATTTTTTCGCTATGAAATTACTGTTTTCTCTTTTACGGCACCATAAACTTTCGCCTTTCGATATCCAGCTGACTAACAACGAGAGCGATATGAGGAACTAGAAAGAAAATTTTCATCCCAAATTATTGAACAAATTGTTATTTTTACTAATCAAAAATTTTGAAAACGTATTAGGTACCTGCTCACGGAATCATTTTAACTGTTTTGAATTAACTGTGACCACAAAAAATAGTAATTACGGGAGATTTAATCGAAAAAATTATGACTGAATCCAGTTAAATCGAATTTGTATTTTCTGAATTTCATCTGATATTAACGAACCTTTACTCGATCTACTTATTATAGGAGAGACGGAGGAGATACATACCGATCCACGCAATGTAGCATTATTTGACCAACCTCCACTTGGATCAGCTTGTTGTTGACGGTTTCGCGAACCATTTCAACGATACTCTGAGCATAATGGTCGTCGATGATGGGCTGCTGCCCCAATCTGGTGTCTTGAGCAAATAAAGTCGATAGTTCTTCGATGCGTTCACAAATGAACTTATCTACTTTTTTGGTGAGTGCGTTCGATTTCTTTTGCAGTAGCTTAACTGCCGTCGATTCTTTGCGTTGAGTTGGAGACTTACGTGGCGATGACGATGACGTCAAATATGGCTCAGCATTTTTGCCCACATGGTTCAGGTACTGGGACAACGATTTGGTGAAGTACTCGAGCGGTGATTTGGTAACCGTCGGCTCGCCACGCAGTTTCATATCTAATTCTAGCATCAGTCTTTCAGCGTCAGCAATGTCGGTATCATTGTAGCCAGCCGCAATCTCTTGCAGCCGACACACCAATATCGACTCGTAGGCCAACTTTTCGGCCATAATGTTGAGCTTGGCTTCTTCAGTAAGGGTGCCAGACTCGTGCATCGACTTCTGCTTCGCGTAAAGCTCAACCAGTTTGCGCTTCAGCAGTATTTCGATGTTTTTGATTTCTTTGGTCAGCAGCGCATTCGAGGTTGAAGTGATGGGTGAGCTGGTGAAGCTGATAGGACTAGTATCGATACTCTCCTCGACCTCGGGCATCGATTCGAGATTTTCGTTTGGTGACGAAGACTTGATGACTATTTTGCGCGATGCGTCTGTAACTTTGGCTTCAAGCGAATTCATTCGAATGAGTATCTTCATGGGCTCAGAACTGGTGGCACTGTCTAGCGATTTACGACGAATACGTGACGATACTTCTTTTGTATGAAAGGCTGAAGGCAGCACTTTATCAGTCGTTGGCTTTCCCATTTCTAATTCAGCGGCTAGTTTGAAATGCTCGGCATTCTCCTGGTCGAGTAAGGCGATACGTTTCTCTAGCAAGAGAAGTTTCTCTTCGAGCTCTTTGCAGATGACAAACGACTCACGCCCTTTCAGCGAGAGTGAACGTCGTTTTTCACGGGTTTCTGATTTGGACAGTTTTTGCTTCAGAAAACGAACCTGAAAATAATGCGGATAAGATATAGATAGCCTTTATTAAACCGGAAATACGATAACGCATGGCAGTATCGCATAATATTGATCACAGATGATGATTACAAAATGTTTTGTTCGTAACTACCGACTTTATTTTCAGAATTCAAAGTTTTAAAAAAATTATTCCGCTGTGACTGGTTCATAATTTTCGTGGGATTACGAAAAAAATCAAAATATTGATGACACGTGTTAATTACAGAAGAATAAGGGGAATCTTGAGAAAGTTGAGCTTTTGACTTGGAGTTAATTATTAAGAATAGGTGCGATGAAACAAATACCTTACATAAATTACAAATTCAACAGATCATAATACAATGAAAAAAAACTCTAGCGCAGTGATACTTCACTAGAAAACCGAGTTTGAGAAATTCCATTGACAATATTACAACCAAAAAATTAATTAATTAATAAATTAATACAATTCAGAAAATGCATTGGTAACCCCTTACGCCTTAAATAACAGAAAGATACTTCAACCTAAACATTTGAACTGCATTTCTTAGGTATACCTATCAATTTTTCATTTTTGTTTTACATTTTTCACGGAAACAATTAACCTTTAGGTAGCCACAAAATGGAAAGTAAGGTAGATGAATTCATTCCACATACTTAGTTGTACTAATATAAGGACCAAATCTTCATCCTTTAAAATCCCATCTATATGATGAAACGGGGCTGGAAATACGCAAATTTTCAATATTTGATGTGATCAAAAACCTGTACTTCCGGAATCATTAAAGGTTTTCTAGGGTTTCCCTTTGAATATTATGTTTATCTCATGGGTATGTAACACTGTAATACCCAACTCCGTTAAAACATCATATGAAAATGTAAAAATAATTTGAAAATCCATCACTGGTATGGAACAAGTCCATTTTACTCATTGAGTTTCCCCCTGTAGTAATAAGGATTTTTCAAACAGGACCTTTTTGGAGCCAAAATTTCCTGAATCTAAAATCGATTATTATTTTCTCTTCATTTAACAAATCCTATATATGATGATGTGGAACAAGGTTAATGTTTCTTTTGTTTTCCTACCCATAAGATTAATTTTATTCTGATTACAAAATAAAGAATTTAAGTTTTTCATGATACTGGTTTTATATTTGACTAATATGGTGGTACTTTTTTCATAATAGTTCCATACAGTATGTGATATGAAGATTGGCAACTGATAATTTTGTTGGAAGTAGCTTTGTAACTCCTATTATGGTCCCTTATTTCACAAATTTTAGAATTTTAAAAATCTGTTATTTCCGGATCTATTTCACCAAATTGAAAAGTTTTCAGAAGATGGTGATTCTCCCATTATAGCAAGTTGTCTAATTATGTGGAATAAATTCCAATAAATTTAATAAGTATCTCTCAAACTGGATCATCTTCATTCAGTACTCAAGGGTGAAGTTTTATTTTGATTTATGATAAAAGAACATTTTACTTCCTTTTTGGGAAATATTAATAAAAACGTGTTGAATAGTGTGGCGACGGGTGGTCGATGACGAACGAGTGTGTATTACACACTCGTCGACCACCTAGCGGGCCAGTGGGGTAAAACCTACAAACTACCTTTTTGTGCTCACAGCTGTACATTTCGTCTGTGCAGCTTAATTGTTTACTGGGCTCGGCCCGCACACATACATCTACGTATACACGCAACCAACCTGATTTGGTATTTGTGTGGTGTTGTGTACACTAATACACACACCCACAAGTGGTGACCTCCGACGTAAGTATTTTATTTTTGCTGTTGACGTTTCACCACCAACAGGGGAAGGAACCATCACCTCCTTCCCCACCGCTTCCAACTAGCTTGGAAACAACAACCAATTGGCTTCCAACAGCTGATTTCCCAAACCACGCCCCTTCTTCAAACGTTGGCATACCAGCCAACAACAGAAGAAGTAATTCAGTCAGGTCTCATCAGCCGACGGAGAAGGTTCTCCTTCTCCTTCCCCTTTCCCTCGTTGCTCGTTGGTACTTAAGTACCGACCAACGTCCACAAAAATCAGTCGGCATTCGACTGCCGAGGGAGAAGGTTCTCCTTCTCCTTCCCTTTCCATCCCCATATTTTTTCATTTTTCCCCCTTCTCTTCCCAGGCTCAATGTCAGTATGCAAGTACCGACCAGCCATCCCAAAGAGAAACAAACAGTCGGCAATCAGCTGCCGACGAGGAAAGTGCAAACTTAGCCTCCTTTTCCAATTACCACCATGGCCTCCAAATTAACCCCGTCGTCCCTCGACGACCTGGTTCTCCCGCTGACGCCTGCGAAGGCCACAGTCAGCAATCCTTCCAGGAGGACGGAGAACCAGCCCAACCCCACGTCTGCCATCCACTCAACGCCGCATGTCAGCATGCGTTCGTCGAATGTACCGACGAACTTGGCAATCCCACAGTCCTCTACGCTTGTAAATTTCAGTCCATTCCTCGACAACTACCTTCTGGGTGAGGAACTTCCGGTCAACCAGCACCAGCCGGTTGACAGTTCCACGCTGAGGTTATCATTCATCCTCGGTCATCAATCACACCGGCAGGAAGCAAATTCCACCACGATTGGATGTACCACCTCCCCTCGCTTACAAGCTCATCCACCCCGGTTATTAACAGGCCTTCCACCGTTCAATGCCGAGAATGTGTGTCTCTGGCTGCAGCAGATTGAGAATCTTGCTCGCGCCAGCGGCAATACCAGCGAGTCTCAGCTCTACCTGGCAATCTCCAGCCATTTGCCAACCCAGGTAGCCAATGCTGTGTCAGAACTACTTTACAGTTCAGACAACTCGCTGCACACTTGGTCGAACCTCCGCAACCAAATCCAGCAGGAATTTTCCCCTTCCTCCTACACCCGGATTAGAACCCTGTTGGAAAACACCCATCGTCAACCTTCTGAGAGGCCTTCGGCGTACCATTGCCGCCTCGTCACCCTAAATGAAGGAAGAGTTAATGACGATGTCCTCCACAACCTTCTTTTCCAATCCCTCCCAGTCAATATCCGCCAGACATTGGCCATGACAAAGCCCGCAACCTCTCGACAGGCAGCGCTCGAAGCTGATGAGGCAATAGCTCTCGAGCAAACCTTTCCGTCGACATACCCTGCGACCAGCACCATCTCTGCTATCGCAACTCCCGCGGCATCCCCGTCAACAGCACCAACGGCTAATTCCTCGGAATTAGCCACAATTACCCAGCTGCTTCAACAGCTTTTGGCTGGAAAACAGGTGAGTTTCGTTGACACCCCTAAAGATCCCGCCCCATTCCCTGAACATAGGCATTTGTGTTCACGCGATGCCAGGTCCAGAGACAGATCGCGCTCTCGTGACTCTAGCTCCGGTCATTCGGAACCACAAACGACGCTACGAATCATCGATGGTAAGAGACCGGTAAATACCCACTCTCCCTCCCATTCCTGCGATGGCTACTGTTGGTATCACCAACAATTCGGGAGGAAATCGCACAACTGCTCTGACCCCCATGTTTGTGGTGGGACAAACCCCAAAATTGCGACCACCGTGATTCCAAATCCCCTACTCATTCGGGAAACGAGTAAATGAGTCAGTCAAGATGGCACTCCCACTCGTTTTCACCTCAGTCCATCTATTTGTGGAAGATCTGCTTAGCAAACATCACTTCCTGGTCGACACTGGCGCAGAGATATCGGCTATACCTCCAACCGCTGAAGACCGGAAATGCAACGCTAAGATCCAAATTTACGCTGTGAACCAAACTCCAATTAGTTCTTACAGAGTTAAGCTAATGCAGGTAGATTTTGGCCTTTGCCACGAATTCAAGTGGGCCTTTATCATCGCCGATATCGCTGATCCTATCATCGGAGCAGACTTCCTTAGCCACTACCAACTGCTTCCCGATGTCAGCAAATGGCACCTCCTTGATAAAACCACAGGACTTGCCGTAGTAGGTAAACCTCGCCCTATCGACTATCCCCTGGAGATTTGCCTTACCATGGCCCACTCAAATAGTCGATTCCAAAAAATCCTCGACAAATTTCCCGGTGTAACCGGTAAAGAAGGCTTACGCCTGAGGATTTCCCCTACCGAAGTCACCCACAATATCGAAACTGTAGGTCGACCGGTGTTTTGCTGTGCCCGTTGTCTACATCCCGAGAAGTTAAAGGCAGCCCGCCTTTCCTTCCAAACCATGCTCAAACGTGGTGACTGCCGACCCTCCGAAAGTGCCTGGTCATCCCCCTTGCACATGCACATGAAGCCCGACAAAACATGGCACATGCTAGGTGACTACAGAGCACTCAACGCACGAACTATCCCCGACAAATACCCTGTCCCGAATATTATGGATTTCCACGCCAGACTAGCTGGTGCCAAATTATTCACCAAATTAGATCTCGTGCGGGCGTTTAACCAAGTCCTGATGACCGAAGAACACATTCCTAAAACAGCTGTAATAACCCCCTTTGGTCTCTACAAATTTCCCTATATGCCCTTCAGACTTCGAAACGCCGCTCAAACCTTCCAACGGTACATTGATGGATTGTTGCGAGACATCGACTACGCTTACGCGTACATTGATGACATCCTCATTACCACCTCCAACCCCGATGAGTACGAAGAACGTGTTACCGAGGTCATTAGGCGTATTTACAATGCTGGCCTCACTGTCAACAGTAACAAGTCCGAACGCTGGCCTCACTGTCAACGGTAACAAGTCCGAACATGGAGAATGGGCAGCCGATTTGCCTCTCATTCTTCTCGGCCTACGCTCGACAGTCATCTCCAACCTCGGCGTATCCCCAGCCCAACTCCTTTATGATGAAGATCTCAGTCTCCCGGCTGACTTCTTTGAAGATAGCCCACCAAGTGTCATCACTCACATTGACGACACTAACCTTCCACAACGCATTTGCAAAAGTGCAAATGCGTTCACCCAAATCACCCGCAACCACGGCGACTCCCCCTCATACGTCCCAGCTGATCTGAAATTAGCCCAAAATGTATGGCTACGCGTTGATACACCTCGTAAAGCACTCGACCCACCATACGCTGGACCATACAAAGTCCTCTATCGTACGGATAAATGGTTCGAGATTGACATACAAGGACGACACACACGTGTATCAATCGATCGCCTAAAGTCAGCCTATGTCTACACAGACATAGAGGCCGACCCAGATGACTCAACTTCCGTCGATGATCCTTCGGGACTGACAGTTGACTTGTCATCTGAGGTCGTTTTACCTAAAAACGACGACTCACCCCAATTGCCTCACCACAACCTTCGACGTTGTCTACACACACAGACGACACGCTCGATTCTTCCCCGATCGTAATTACACACGATCAAAATAAAGAATCGCCTCCCGAAGCGTTATCGAAGGAAAATACACAATCGCACCCCATTGGCCTGTCTCCTAGTCGAACAGCTGATGCTATGCTCGACGACAAACCAATTGCGATTCCCCTTCCTCTCCCACACTCATCCGAGTTGGCTCACACAACTGACAACAAGTCAAGCGTTGTAGACGATGACGTATTACAAAAATTGTTTCGTGGCGCCACCCAGTCGCATAAGTACGACGAGTCTTCATCATCGGAAGACGAACAGGCCCCGCCTACAAAACGAACTCGTAATATTAATGTGCAACAACAGCTGACGCAACCACACCTTCGCTCGTGTTTACGAGACAAAAATAAACGGCAGTTAATGTCAAGAAAACGAGTAAAATTTGTGTTTTAGAAACTTACTCTTCTCTTGACGCATCCGGCTGTTAAATACTCTTCATCGAATGCTATTCATCAGGTGCTTTTACTCAAATTTCACGTAGCGTAATAGACTGGTGAAATGTCCCAAGAGCGTCTTTCTCCCAGCATTCCCGACATCTCGGAAGATGAAGAAACAGCCTTTTAAGGGCTACTCCTCCTCCTACAGAGGGTGGTAACAGTGATGCACCATTGTCTCCTCGTGCAGACGACCATTGCTCCCCCTCTCCCACCTTCTCCCCCCGATGTCACCAGCTGACATTGCCCTGTCTCCTTCCTCCACTTCTACTGCCACCTTTCCACCTGTGAAGCAGTCATCGCCTGTGTCCTCTACGTCCGATCAAGTATCGGCGTCATCTGTGACGCTTACCTCTGTCAGACCTGCACAAGAGGGTACAAGTCAAACTCCTTCTCAAGTACTGCAACAGCGATCGATGCTGAGGCAGAGGGTGGAGTCTGCTGCGAGGGGTCGAAGTGTGCCCCTTCAACAGTACCAGCCTGCTCCTGGAGTGGCGGCTCGGGGCTCTGAGTTTGTACAGCACAGCCTTGTCCGTAGCTCTCATTCTCGGGTTTTTGTTCCGCTCCCCAGAAAGATTGCGTACTTGTTGGAGACGCCACCTCACGCTCGGACCGCTGTACAACTAAGCAATGCGCGGATTGACACCCGCACATTTGCCAAAGTTGTACAACGCGTTCAATCTAAGGGACTTTTGCCCGGTCCTCAACCGTCTTCCTCGGCAAGCCTCCCCTCTGGGGAATTCCCGCCACTCAAGACGGTCACAGATTGAACCACTTCCCCTTCGGAAGTGCCGAGCAAAAGCGACTGCCACGTTGCATACCAGCAGTTTTAAACGTCTGTCTGCAGAAACAAAGTGGTCCCCCCAACCGTCGACTTCCAAAGTCGCGGAGGCACCAGTAGCCACAAAAAAGGTATCGTCTGTCCCAAAAGGCAAGTCGCCTCTACTTCGCAGCTTCCATACAGGAGCCTACCCCATCTGTGGTACAGCCCCCTGTACTGCAACTGGTGGTATCTCCTGTATCGCAGAATCAAACACTGCAGCTGTGGGAGCAATTTACCACCGCTGTGCTTGCAGCACATAACACCGTTGCTCGCCCTAGTGACAACACCAATGCCACTTCCCCAAGTTGTGATGCCTCCACCCGGAATTCCCATTCCCCGCATCTACAACTCTTGGCATCGGTCTATCCTCCGGCCCTGGTTATGCCACATTTAATGGCGCCACCAGTAACCTACCCACCACCCCTCATGAGCATCCCCACATCTCGTCCCCAGACTCCGCTCATGAGATCCCAAACTTGAGTGCACCCTACTCCACAGCCTCAAGCATCCTGTACGTGTCCATCCTGTCCCACCCTCCCAGCCAACTTCGGTAAGCCCAAACCGAAGAGACCTGGCGGTCCTACTATGTGAACGCCATGCCACACTTGACTGGCGTCACAGGTCAACGTAAGTTTCCTCGGAAACTTACTAGGAGGAGAGTGGTGTGGCAATGGGTGGTCGATGACGAACGAGTGTGTATTACACACTCGTCGACCACCTAGCGGGCCAGTGGGGTAAAACCCACAAACTACCTTTTTGTGCTCACGGCTGTATATTTCGTCTGTGCAGCTTAATTGTTTACTGGGCTCAGCCCGCACACATACATCTACGTATACATGCAACCGACCTGATTTGGTATTTGTGTGGTGTCGTGTACACTAATACACACACCCACAAATAGTTTTACAGTTTTTTGGCTTTAGACCATAAACACTAATATGGAACAATGTGCTTTCCTTCTTATTTTTCTTCTTCTTACAATGTAGAACTGTGATTTAGGTACAGTTCGTGTATGTGTGTTCTTCTGTGATTACTGTCTATGACGGTGTGGAACAATGTTTAGAAATAAATTTTTTCCAATCTGGACAGATTATATAAAATAAAAAAAGGATTTTCAAGTTATTTTTTGGTATTCATATGTTTTTTTAAAGGAGTTGAGTAATACTTCATTTGTTCTATATACAGTGTTACATACCTATGAGATAAACATAATATTTAATGAGCAACCTTCCACAACCTCAAATGATTCAAGAAATGCAGGTTTTTGATCACACCAAATTTTGAAAATTTACATATTTCCAGGCCTGTTTTATCATATAAATGGGATTTTAAAGGTTGAAGATTTGGTTCTTATATTAGTACAACTAAGTATGTGAAATGAATTCATCTACCTTTACTTTCTATTTAGTGGCTATTTAGTGGTTATTTAGTGGCTACTTAGAGATTAAACCAATAGGCATCAAACTTCTACCAAATTTTCACATATGTAAGGAGAATCTATTGTAAAAATTTCATAGTTTCTTCAAAATTAAAAAAAAAAACCACTTTTCAAAGAATGTTTAATTCTCTAGTTTTCTCAGAAACTATTGAACCAATAGACACCAAACATCTTTCAGATTTGGTCCTATATAAAAACTAAGAGTCATGAAAATTTTGCCTATATCTTTATGGTAGTTTTCTCAAAACTGAGAACCAAAAATTTTCATCCTCAATTTTTTATTTTCCAGTTTTTTTGGAAATTACTGAACAGATAAACATCAAACTTCTGCCAAACTTTCACTATCATAATACACATCTGTTGTAAAAATTTCAGACTGATACTTTTTGTAGTTTAATTCAAATTCTTAGAAAATCCATTATTCCAAGGTATTTCTTGTTTTCAAGTTTTCTTTGAAACTATTAGTCTAAAAGGAACCACATTTCTTCGAAATCTGGAAGAGGTTTACTAGGCATGTATAAATTTTATCAATATCTTTAAACCTTTATAAACATATATAAACTTCTGTACTCACTGATATTTATCAAATTTTATAGACACCTAAGGATGTGTCTATAAAATGAAATCTTGTGAATATTGTATATAAATAGAAATTATTGGTAGTTGTTGTTATTATTTTTCTTTGAAGTTGTTATCAGTATATGTTTCTGTGGCGACTTCCTACCAGTGGTGACGGGTGTACTTGTGCACTCGCTAGTAGGTCATGTGGCCCGTCCCTACATTACGTAGGGCAAACACATTTTTGGTTCACAGGTTAGTAGCTCACTACTACTAATCTTATTTAATAATGAGCAAGGCTCACATAAACATACACGAGGTCTATACGTAGTCGTACACCTGCGCATACCACAACATCCTACAGTTTCAATCATAATTATAGCATTAATTTGTTTTATGAATCATTATTTATTAATGATGTGCATAATATTCATTATTAATTTTAAATTAACTGATTTTTATTGAAATTTCTGCTTAAGTACCTTCATCAAGGAATCATATTTTATCACTAGTCTCTTGAATTTACTATGTTTCATATGTGGGTGTTTGTAAACACCTAAAAGTGTTCGCAAACTTTGATAAACTTTATAGACATTTCATAAACCCCTACCTGGTTCTATATGAGAAGAACTGTTGATGAGAGAAAAATTTTTGGAACCATGAAGTCATTATTATCAGGTATGGAAACTGGAAAAAATAGGTGTACTCATTGGCCATTATGCAGCATTAATTCTCTCTGAATTGCAATCCTGTCGAGTTCTGTTCCAAAACAGAGGTTATTGAAAAAATCCGGTTCAACAATGAAAAAAAGATGAGACTTAATTTTTGCAAATGAAAAGTATTTGATCGTTTAAAGCACTCGCTGATATTCTTGATAAAAATTTTCTCAAATGTAACTTAGAAACTGGAATACAAGTTTGGGAAATACTTGAAGCGAGTACGATTCAAGAAAAATTTATTAATACAATTATAGAAATGAGAACAAACAATTTTATGCACGAGTAGTAAAGAACAGTAAAATTCAACATAAGCGTCTAACTTTATTTCGAAATCTATAAAACAATAAACTCCTAAAATCAGCAAGAAATTAATGATAACTATTGATAATACTATCCCTACTTCCCTTTCATTCAAGGATGGTGTTAGGAGGGGAAAGGGGAGCAGCTTAACCTCCAGGATTTTTCCACTCATCAGTTGGACAGTTGGCAAATCGTGATTTTTTTTTTCAAAGAGATGATTTCACATTAATTTTTAGTTATTGGAAATTTCAAAAATTTCAGTTGACTATTTATGTTTTTGTACTCCGCCGCCATTAAAAAAACCTTTCTTTCATTTCGGGATTCCTCAGCCAATATTTAATTTAGAAAGCTGAAGTTGGTTATCTTGGAAAGAGGAAAAAATGTTTTACAATAAACCCACAAAATTTTTTTTAATCATCACTTTTTAAACGGATTTATGCAGTTATTAATGCAATTAAATGTGATGTACTAATATCTGGGGGTGCTAAAATCAGATTGGTTTTTATCAGTCATCACTCATCACTTATCAACATTCTTGCTTTTTCAATATAAGTTTCATCCATCACTCTGGCATCATATTGTCTTTCAGGCCAAGTGCCCCAGGTTCAAATCCCATCAGGGAAGGAATTATAATTACATACATATACTTTTTAAATTATGAGTGTTATTTTTTTTTAAACTCATTTTTAATCTAAAGTTACTTAAAAATGAACCAACAAAACATTGCAAATTAATGAAAAATTTTCCATGTTTTAAACCGTTATTTATTTCAAAAACTAATAATGGTAGAACTATTTCTAAAAACAATCCTCATCATCCAATTTTTTAATGAAAAATTAAATTTATCACAGGTTCTTTATTGAAATGATTCTGACCCCAAATTGCTGTAATTGTCCACTGCTTTTCACAACCTCAAATGTATAGTGAATTTAAAGATACTTTTTTTCTATTAGGTATAAGGTAACTTTTGCACTAATCTAATGTATAACTGCGAGCGAAGTCGCAGATTAAAGCTACTAACGATACAAAATAACATCTCAACTGCTAATATCAGTTTTGCATTGAAAGACATATTTGTAAATGCTCGGAATGATTGTTGCGTTTGACATAATAATGAAAAACTTTTAGTTTTAGAACAGTTCGGACCAAAAAGCGCGACTCAAAGTGATCATGTTCGATTTAATTTTGTCTATTAGCTATCACCAATACGGCTGAAAAATTCGTTTAAGGAAAGCGATGGTCACCTAAAATTAAGCCACAAAAATTCGTTCTGAGAAAAATTACACAGTTGTTGATTTCCAACTAAAAAAAATTTCACATTTTCTCGAATATTACGCTATTTTACGAGATAATTTGAAAGAGAATCTCAGTATATTCGATAACAAACGATATTACCCAGCTCCTGGATGTGCATTAGCAAAAATCATATTTTCAACACCAATGATTATTCAATACAGTGTGTGTTTATACGTGGAACAGTTCCTACAGGATAAGCGAAACGAATAGCTTGGATGTGACGCAATTTCTAAAGGCGTACTATAGCTCATTATCGAATCGATAGTTCCAATATTTTTGTACGAATTATTCAATAAGTACTTTGAAATACACACTCACTTGTTTTTCAGCAGCAGAAAGTTTATTGGTTAAATCTTGAATTCGAGCAGCCATCAGTGAAGCTTGTGATTCGTACGATTGTTGTTTGCATTTCAGATCCTGCCGCGCGTTGATTAAGCTGATTTCGAGGCAGTCATTTTGTATATGCGATTCACGAAGCTCCTTCTTCATGATCCGTATTTCATGCACAGCTTTTTCAAATCTTGTTCGGAGTTCTTCGTACTCTTCAACAATTCTATAAAAACAATGTGCCCAACTAGATTCTATTTTTGGAAAAAAATGAGACGTTGAAAATAAAACAAAAGGAGGACGAAAAGTAGGTTATACCTTTCTTTGTCGTACTGTGAGAAGTCCATATCGAAATCAATATTCGTTAAATCGCTCAGTGAATCTAAACTTCTTCCTTTCGTTTCACGCATTGACGTCATTATAATGCCACGACCTTCCAATTCACGAACTCTTCTACAAACAAAACCAAAACCATACAGCCACACGTGTACAAATATTCCTCATTTTATTGACACTTGTAATTTATTGAGATTGTGGTTTGTTTAACGAAATATTTTTGGGAGACCTTACAACCGTAATGTCGTAGATTCAAACCATCATACTTCCACATACAACCGAATATATACGTACCGAGAGGTCATCGGTCATAAAAACTAAACAAACCCCCACCGTTACCGAGTAAAATGACCTCCGTTTCCTAAACCCATTAAATAAAATAAAATTTGAAAGTAATAGTACAGTGAATGAGGATCGTCAATCAAATTCTCTATTTATCGATTGTTAGACAGTTTTTTCACTGACTTTCAAAAAAAAAAAAATTAAAATTATGTTTACCTGTAAAGAGATTCGTTTTCTTCAATACCACGAGCCAGTCGTTCACTAACGCTAGCTAATTCGTTTCGTAATTGCTCAACTTGTTCACGACCAGAAGCTAATTCACAGCACAGCTCTGAGTAACGTTCCTCAGATTCGTGAAGTTCGCATTCGGTGGCGCGAATTTCATTCTGCCACGAAGATTTTTCTTCCATATATCTGAGAAAACCAAACACATTCAAAATGAAGGTAAAAAAGATAAATTTATTAAACAAAAATATGGTCAGGAGAGGTTACTTTTTTTTGAAAGATTCATATTCGGAAACTTCACAAGATTTCTGCTTCAAGGTTTCTTCGGCTCGTTTTAATGACTGCATTGTATCTTCCATCTATAACAAAGAACATAGTTATTAATCGATTGTAGACCACTGAAAGTCTTCATAACACTCAAAATCCACGACTGAAAGACATCTTTCTCTTCTACTTAAATCGAATTACAATAAATGAATTTTAGCAATCATACTTGGATCTAATATTATAAAGTTTTATAATTCTTATATTCCGCGTAGTAATTTGATCTGAAACTTGTAATCTTCCTAATAAAAGCTCCATAGAAAGAGAGAGGCCTTTCTTTTCATCAACTTTTTCTCCTCTTTGTTTTTCAATCCACAAACAATTTAAGAAGGTAACAGACTCCCTTTGACGCTAAAAAATTTCCTTTGTACAACCCTCTTGCTAAAAGTAGCCAGCACTTTTACATAAAATGGCTCTCATCATCTCCTCCCTCTCGAATTCTTCCCCTCACTCTTTTCGTCCTTCTATTTCCCCCTCTCTTTTTTCCTCTCACTTTGATTCTTTCTTTCTTTTTCTCTTCATCTTATTCTTCCTCCTGGTTAATATAGGTATTTATCTCTCTTCTTCTGCCTATCTATCTCTCCCATTCACTATTT
Organism: Ericerus pela; assembly: GCA_011428145.1. Lineage (NCBI taxonomy): Eukaryota > Metazoa > Arthropoda > Insecta > Hemiptera > Coccidae > Ericerus > Ericerus pela. The sequence continues at coordinate 402,029 of WOFM01000638.1, forward strand.
ATTTTTGTCCCTCTATCTTCATCATCCTAAAAGGAAAAAAACAATACTGGAATTATGAGTTGTGCACCAAGTTGTTAAGATCTTCTGGAATTACAAAAATCTCATGAACTGGAGGGAGGAGTGTGAGATGTATAAAATTTGGTGAACTCATAAATTAATATCACTAAGGACAATATGATTAAAGCAAGAGAAAATACCAAAAATATTTTAGGTGGGGTGAAGGTGTTCAAATCCACAACTTTGCCCATAAAGGGGCTATAGGTTTTTGTCTTTAGTTGGCACATCTAAACAGTAAAATCTATTCTTTGAAACCACATTCGCACCAGCCATTCTCTCTAACTTGTCTCACGGTAAAAAAAACCTTAAATACAAAAATTAAGATACAGATGACTCACAAATGTGCTATGTCTATTAAACAAAATAATTCTCCCTTGCAACGCAGAAATTTAACTAAGTTTATAAAGTCAACAAATTTTACTTGTTTTTCGAGAGCTGTCACATCATACTGACGTTGTCTCAAACGCAATAATTCCTCTTCAGCGCCGCTCAACTGTCGTAAGGCGGCAGTCAACTGTCTTTTAACTTCTTCTAATTCGATAGCTTGTTTTTCTAATTTCTTCATCAACGACGTTCTATCATTCTTCATAGACATGCGATAGTTGAATAAATTTAAATGGATCGTTACAATATGCAATATATAGGTATGCGAAAATTGAGAAATAAAAAAAAGAGAACACATACTTTGTCCTGTATACTGCTAATTTCAGTACAAGAACCTAGAACGTCTTGATGGCGACATACAGAGTCCATTGTTGACCGCCTCGAGGAAGGTGGAGATGATTTTGAATTACGACTATTGTACAAGCGGGTTCTCGTAACACCTCTGTACAATAAACAGAAATATAGAGCATCAGTTAAAACACATTTTGGATAATAGGTAGGTTACCTATTGGAAGTTCGCCACTCTTCCTAAGGCTTCGAAAATTTAACAATGGATGAAACTGGCATTTTGAAAGTAAATAATTTATTTTTCTTTATACGCCATACACGACTTCAGTTTTCAGAAAAATTTTTTTAACGAAGGTATTTTGGCTCGGTATTACTATTAGATATCGACCAAAATGAATTTATCATAGCAGAAATTCGCTGCTGAATTTCAAACGTAAAAGAATTCTTTTAAAATAATACCGCTAACCACTACCAGATGTTTCTTCACCACCGGTACACAAGAAGTAAATAATATACCTGTATATACCTACAATATGCATACAAAGGTATCTAGGTACACACATACATACATAAAAAATACAGTATTCCTACACAAAAGAAAACAGGTAACGCCTACCTTGCTCGTTCTTTGACGCGAGAAATAGGGGTACGATTCAGCGGTGGTGAGGGAGGTAAGGTTTCACCCCAATCACTGCTACTCTGCCTACCATTCTCCGAAGCTGTTCTATACTCGTCGTCTGACGATAAAATCATGGATCTACCCGCTGGAATTAACTCTTTATCCGTATCAACTCTAAAAAAATAAACGGGAACAAGAAAAAAAATTATTTTGGATAAGTATCTCTAATTCGATCACTGACTATACATGCTATCATATTTAGTCAACAATATTGATCTGGTATATTTATACAGTCCAACGAATGGATTTCTTCTACTTTTATTTTAAGCTACAATATAAAATTTAATAAAGGTACGGCTATCGTTTTTGAAAATAGAACTATCAAACACTTACATCACTTGAAAAACGGACTAAAATTTTGAACTATGAAATTACGGTACGATTATATTTATTCAGTTTTCAGAGCAGACAGTTCAATCTTTAACATCCTTAGCCAAGAGAAAAAAAACGCGATATAGTAACCAGTAACTTTTTTCAATTTTCTTTAGCTACATTTACCCATACAAGGCAAATATATTTTAAGATATATCTATTTTTTGTTTTTTCAACTTGATTTAATTATAGCAGTGTTTTCACTTTGCTCATGATAATGGGTACCTCGAATCTTCTTAAAGTTATTGAAATTTCACTCAAGCCAATCGAAGTGGATTACATACTTTTCTATAAGCTCAATCGTGAACACAATTGTTGAGAGCAAAACTGTTTCTAGAAACTTCAAAACCAACGATTTCACACAAATAATAATTATAAAAATAACACTCCCAATTAATATTTATAAAAATTTAACGACAAAATCATTAGAGGCATCTGTAGAGTACGGATGCGTATGCACCTACTATAATGTGTGTGCATCAAGCGTATTAAGTTAGCTACCGAGGCAAAGCGATAACTGTGGACCAAACGAAATTCGCCATCATATGGCAGTCCACAGTTGATCTGTGAGTATCAGGCACACGTTTTCCACCAATCAAGAGTTGCCACATTACCCTCTTCTAGTGAGTTTACTTGTGGGAAACTATTGATAGAATAAAATCATAAATGTGTGTGGCGACGGGAGCTCCTGACCAGAAATAGTTCAATCATCAAGCGAGCTGAGCAAATCCTTTTTAGAAGTAGTCAACAAATAGTTATTTCTATTGCAAAATTCTGGAGTATCATTCTTGGTCAAGTATAAACAATTAACTGGAAAAGGACGAGGAAATCTACAGCACTGTCTCAACTAGCTGGGAAACAGGAGTAAAGTGGGGGATGAAGATAACTCAACCAACCTCGCTGAGTGCTAAATATCAATTGATTGTTCTGTACAGTACAATTGGAAGAGGAAGCTATGAAGCTACCACCTTCCTCATTGGTGGGGTGAGTGCAGACCGTGGATCTTGGATGAAATTGACAGGGGACTGTCAATGACAGAAAGGATGGAGGGAACTCAACTTACCTCTATAAGTGGTAAGTGCTAACTGATTGTCCCCGGAAGGCCAATTGGAGAATAGCTGAGAAGCTATAACTTTCTCCTTCGATAACTATCTGTTGAATGATGGTTTGCAATTTGCATACACTGAAGTTGGTTATATAATCACATCGGGCAAGTCATCACTTGTTGGATATGGATGCGTACGCATCTACTATAATGTGCATGTAATAGTATGTGTGCACCAAGCGTATTAAATTAACTATTGAGAGGAAGCGGTAACTGTGGACTAACAGAAGTTTGCCATCATATAGACATATAGTTGATCGGCGAGAGTCAGGCACACGTTTGTCACCAATCAAGAGTCACCATAGCATCAATGATAGGAGCCAGAAAATCATTACTGAAGAAATTTAAATATTTTCTTCTTAGAACTGTACATCGCTATGATGTAGATGAAAAATAAAAGGCGATTATAAATTAAGACGCTAAAATATGTTAGGCCTCACGTGAGATGAAGGAGAAAAAAAAGAATCAGAAGTGACTATAAAAACGGTGGCAAAATTATGAGTCACAGTTCAATATATTCGTACATACCTGAGATTTGTCAAATTTTCTCACAAAATAAACCATCATATAGTTTTGACGCATCAATAAAAGCGAAATGTGAGAGAATGTCGTATTAATATTAATATAAAGTAGATATTATATACGAAATTTTGTTTAGTCTACTATTTGGACTTCAATGAGATATTTCAAACCGCGAATTATTTATTAGTTTTTTTTAATACATTCCAGATGCAAGAAATAACTCACTTTTCGTCATCTTGCAGTCCTGATGCTCGTTTTATGGCCGATATCCAATTTGCCCGGATTCCAGCGGTAACAGCCGACAACATATACAACTTTTCATCCCAAGTCTGAAATAACAACAGCATTAGCGAATCCAATTGAAAAAATAAATCATCGTTAGGAAAACTGAGTTGCTGCAGTGTATATCGTGAAACACGGTGGATCGAATAATTTGAAATTATTTTTACTTAAGTAAATTATTTTGATTTAACGTAGGTATGAACTATGTCTATACTGTATAAGTAACTTAAATACTTCGATATAAAAAAATTAAATCGAAGTTCTTTGCTAACAAAATGTTCTCACCAGAAATATACAACATGCTATGAGGCGTCATGTATTAATAAAATTTAAAATAGATGCGGTACCTACTCATGTTAAAAATTTTAATTCAGTGTTGCTAGGTAGGTATACGTTTCAAGACCGCAATGTGAAAAAACAATTTATAATTATTTCATACTTTTATTTGGAATCCGTAATTTCTGGCTACTTGAACTTCGCATACAGAGCTCATTACACTTAAATCTATGACTCCGTCAAGGACGCCTTGATCTTCCGAATTTGGATCCCGGTAGTATAACAATGCAGCACCACGTAACACGAACCAGTACTTATTCCATTCCTAAGACCACAAAAAACCAAATGAAATTTGAAATATGATTACATACAATGCTTCACACTGGGCACCTTCTTCAATCAGACCACGTCGAAGCTATTCATTTTTGCACCAAAAATGAAAAATAACACTTATTCTCAAATTTTTCGCGGAGAAAAACTTTGTATTTTGGTTTCAGACTATAGTTTTCGGTCATTTATCTTTTACAATAATTTTCGAATTAATTTTTTTTTCCTGGAGAAATTCAATAAAAACAATTTGAAAAAAAAAAAGACTAGCGCAGCAATGTTTTACTAGAAAACCCAATTTGCAGATGGAGATGGAGAAAGAGAGATCTTACTTGAAAAAACAGCAAAATAATATCAATAGTGATTTATATTCATATGGATATTAATCGATATTTTTATTGATACTATAGAGGTTGTGGAACAGTGCAGCAGAGTAATTTTGTAAAAGAAATAAAGATGTACTCAAACTAATGACTCAGAAGTGTGTGTAATTGCAGCAAGATGTAAATTATGTACAGATAAACAAATATGAGTGTAGATGAACACATGAGCAGCGGAGCAAGGTTACAGTGTAGCCAAAAGTAAAAGTGTAAAAGTATTTAGAGAAAGATAGTCGAGTGTTTGCAGGAGTATGAGAGGAGGAGGATTGGTGGTCCCAACACCACCTACAATTCTTTGAACCGAGCACAACCGCGAGAGATTCCTGTAAGGGTTATTTATATTTACATTAAATTTTGAAGTTTCAAAAAAAAGGGGGTAACATTGCTGCATGTGGAATACCTTGTTGTGAGAAGTATTCACACATAGAAGGTAATCTACAGCTTTGCGTGTTCTGCCACATCATACATTCGCAATTTTGTAACCAGTTTCATGAGTTTATATAGGGAAATTAGAACAAGTACACAAACACACTTATGCATGTATATATATACACGTATGTGTTATATAAAGTATGTTATTTCTTATTCATTGCTATGGTAATTGGTAAGAAATGACATAATATGTTCGTATACCAGTCTAAGACATTGCCAAGATCTTTATGTATTGTACTGTCATTGACCAAATGTTGTATCTACTTGCATGTGTGAGCAAGTAAGAACATACGAACAAAGTGTATATATAATATAGAATGTAATACAGTTTTTAAGAAATGACATCGTGCGTATGAGATGTATAGTCCCCACACTGCAAAATAAATAAATAATCAGATGTAAATAAACACAAATAATGATAAAATATGGAAAATATTAAAATTTGTATTAAAAATTGGTAAATGAAGTTTTAAAAAAAATGGTAACTATAAGTGAGACGATGATAAAAAAGGTAAGTACACTAATTATTCACAGTTAATTACATAAGTAAACGAATAAGTATTAATTACATTTAATTTATATGTTTCAGGTAAATGAAATTGATGGAGAAACAAGATCAGTGAATGTGAAGAAGAGGTTACATTCAGGTAAGACAATTTAATTACTATTTAGAATATTAATTAATGATGATAACAAATTAAAAAATTTGATGTTTCAGGTAATGGATCAAGTATTGGAAAACACGGATTTATCATTGATCGATGTATGGGGATTCAAGGATTTGACTTGTTAGAGAAATATGTTGTTTACCAGGTAGAGCTTTGATAAGTAAATCAGCGAGTTGGTTTTCTGTTGCTTTTTGTCTGAATTTGAAGATTAAGTATGGATTTACAGTAATGGAAAAAAACAGTGCAAATACCACAATGTGTTGTGTGTCATTTAGTTCACAGTAATGATTCCATGAGACCTGTCCAACTACAAAAGCATTTAATCGGAGTCCATACATCATTAAAAGACAAGCCTACGGACTTTTTTTTGGCAAAACTACATTCACTCAAATACCAGAAACTGGATTACAAAGGTACTTACCACCAAGAAAATTCAAAAGTTGTGCAAGCTTCATACAAGTTGGCTCTTTTAATAGCCAAAGATAAAAAACCTCACACTATTTTGAAATATTTCACAAAACCATGCATTTGAAAGTTGCTAAAATTATGCTTGGAGATGAGAGCAAACTGAAACTATCAAAGATCTCACTTTCTGATGATATAGTCAAGCTTTAAATGATAACTCTGCTAACAATATTAAGGTGCAAGTTATTAATAAAATTAAAGCCTCCCCTTTTTTTCACTTCAGTGTGACGAGACAACTGATCTGGCCCAATGTTTTCAGTTATTAGTTTATTGTTGTTTTGCGGATGGTGGTACTTTGAAAGAAGAAACGCTGTTTTCAACTTCTTTGCAGACAACATCGAAAGCTACTGATATCATGGAAGCTATTTGTAAGTTTTTCAATGTAAATAGGCTTTCTTGGGCACAAGTTTCTGGAATTTGTACTGATGGGGCACCTGCTACGCTTGGTTCCTGATTAGGATTCATTAAGTTAGCAAAGGAGAAGAACCCATCCATCATAAGGACCCACTGTGTCATTCATAGACAAACATTAGCAGCTAAGACATTACCAGTTGAATTTAACAATTTTCTGAAACTGGCAATACAAGTTGCAAATTCTGTAAAGACGATTGCTTTAAGTACTAGGCTTATCAAGGACTTTGTGCTGATCTTGGAGCACAACACAGTAATTTACTTTTTCATACAGAAGTTTGATGGCTGTCAAAATGTAATATGTTAGGTAGGCTATATGAACTGAAGTCTGAAATGGAAATATTTCTCTTGAATCAGAATAAAAATGATTAATATGACGTATTCACAAATGAAACTAATATTTCTGCCCTGGCCTACCTTTCAGACTTTTTTGAGGCATTGAACAACCTTAATCTGCAACTGCAAAGCAGAAACTCCAACATTATGTCATTATATGATACCACCGGAGCATTTGTGGAAAAAATGCAGCTTAGTAAGTGCCAAATTCAAGCTGGAAATTTTTCATCTTTCACTCACCTCAATGAAGTGTAGCTGACTAAATAATCTCTCATTTGGACAACCTTGCAGAAGAATTTGAGCGGTACTTCCCCAATGTATCTTCCTCTGATCACTGTTCATGGAAATTGACCAGAAACCCATTTGAAATTGACATCGATTCATTAGAAGAGTCTGTATAAGAAGCTATTGAACTTAAGTTTGACTCGAAAGATAAAGATGAATTTGGTTCAATGAATCTTGAAGAATTTTGAGTCAGCTACCTTGACATATATCCGAAAGCAGCTACGCCAGCATTGCAGTTAATTTTACCTTTTTGATCTACTTATTTCTGTGAATCGGTATTTTCAACTCTCACAACGATAAAAACAAAATGGAGATGTTGACTGGTGGAAAATGATCTGTGGTAAGCCTTATCCAACATACAGCCAAATATAGCCAAATTAATAAAGGCGAAGCAGTACCAACCTTCTCATTGAATATGTATTTATAATTACAACAAGCCTGTCTATAAATTTTAATTGAAATTACCCAGTTTTCCATTTTTATATCTAACAATATGAAATAAAAATTTGGATTACGTTTTTTGCACAGGCATGCAAATGATTTATGATCCTGAAGGGGGCAGAGGCTGAAAAAAATTGGGAAGCACTAACCTATACCGTTTATTTTGCTCAATTTCAGGCCTGTCTTTGTAGGCATTTTGGAGGGATTGGAATCACAGAGTTGGAACTTTGGAGAATCTTTTCAATTTTTTGTTTTAGAGTGACTTGATTACTTGTGATTCTCTATTACAATCAATTTCAAATCTTACAAAGTGAGTTGGGTTTTCTATCACTTTCATCATGAATCAAAGCTTAAAATGATTAATTGTTTCTTGTATCCATACAGGATGATTTATTGCCAGGACTATGTCATCAACATAAATTATCATGAAAGCTAATGAAAGCTAATCCACCAAAATCATCTTTATAGATGTACATACATCTGTCAACTTTTGATTTAGTAAAATTGGAGTTTCAAAGGTGAGAATCCAATAACTCAATCCAATTTTTACTTAAAGTTTTTAAACCATAAATAGATTTTTCTAATTTCAGAATTTTTGATTTATCGACGTTGCAACCTAAAGGGATATTCAGATAGATGTCGTTCTTAATTCGAGAGTTCAAATAGGCAGTCTTGATATCATATTGCACTAACTGAAGATTCAGCATGTTTGTGATAGAAAAAAGCCATAAAATCAACCATAACAAAACAACAAGTGCCTAAGCTTCAGTCATAGAATATTCAGATCTATCCATGAAACCTTTTACAAATGATCTTGCCTTTGAACACATTATACCTCTTTCACTGACTTTTACCACAAAAATCCAACATGCATCTATTGGTTTGACATTGCGAGGACAGTCTACAACTTTCCAGACTTGAAGATCTAACATGGATTGGAATTCATCATTAACAGCCTTGAGCCATTCATCATTGAAAGGATTATTGCAGATGTCACAAAACACAACTGGCATACAGTCATCTAAAAATTGCGTATTTCAAACTTAATTATTTTTAATTATTTTAACTCTGTATATTGCCTCAGTTTCTCTAATAAGGGGCTGCATTTGTAGTTCATCAGATTTATCTGTGAAATTGGCTAATGTTTTCATTTCATCAAATTTAACATTGCAGGATTTATAAGACCTCATCTTGACAGGATCCAAAACTTGAAACCCAACATTAAAAAAGCTAACGAGTATCATTTCTAAAGTTTGGGGGAGAAATTTTGGGTCTAAGTGCTCCTGTTTGTTCTTTGCTTTTACTGTTGTTTGGTGTCGCTATTTAATAGGAACATGCTTAAAAGCAATAACACCAAAAACACAAAAACACAAAGATGAGAAATGTTGGGTTTTGTCCTATATAATTTTTCATAGGGGGTTATGTTGGACTTTGAATGATAATATGTGCAGCTGCAAAAACAATGGTAGACCAGACTAAAATCAATTTTGGTGTCGGATAAGATTGCTCTAACTCTTTCAAGTAGAGTCCTACTTTTCCTTTCAGCAATTGCATTCAGTTTGGGGGTATAAGCTACATCATCATCAAGAACTATTTCCTTTTTGGAGAAAAATAAGTGTCTTTTTGAGTCTAAGTATTCTCAAGCTTGGTTCGTTCTCAAAACCAAAATTGGATCATTTTTAAATTTGGCATAAAATGACAAATAATATTCTATGAACTTATTGAATGCTTAAGACTTTTTGTGGATTGGGAATGCCAAGGTATATTTTGAAAAATCATCTATAAAAGTGACAATAAATTTTTCTCCATTGTAAGCATCCTGGAATGGACCCATCATATCTGATGATATTACTTCCAATCTACATGTTGGTCAAGTTCTAAAACCAAGATGACCTAATCTAGTAGATTTACCCTTTATACGTATCTCAAAAGTGGCAAAATCATCATTCTTGAATGTTAAATTGGCTGGTATTCCTATGACTACTTTTGAAATGATCTTAAGGCTTTTGCCACTTAGGAGTCCTAGTTGTCTATACCAAAGAATTTTGTTTTACTGACATTATGTTTATGCTTACTATTAATACTGACACTTTTATAAACTAATTCAACTTCAGGTTCAGTATCAATCTCCTGGTTGGCTGTGTCCACAACAGCATTTTGCCAATTTTGTTTGATGTTAATGTTTTCTTGCACACTTTGTGGATCAACTATTTGCTACTCTTCTACTGTGTCAAAATTTTTATTATGAATGTCTACTTGATGATACTGACTTACATTTGTTTGAGAAACAGATATACATACTAAATCTTGATAGACTTTCATAGTCAATATGATACATTGAATCCCTCTTGGGAGCAGTTATGGTTATCTTACCAGTATGATTGTTAATGATGTCTGTGTGATCTGTATCAGTAATTATCTTTAAAATGTCTGATTCCATGATTCTAGTCCATGACCAAATGTCAATGCTCAAGTTAGGATCATAGTAAACTTCCTTAAGATGTATTGTTGAAAATTCTACCTTGGAACTGCAGATATTTACTTACATAGATCAAACATGAGTGGGGTTAACCAAGACTATTTTTTCAGCACAAAAAACTTTACAAAACTGTCAATTTTTTGGATGTTGCTCAATTTTGAAAAGTCCTTGACCATATGGTCATTAGCTCCATTATCAAGTAACATAGTTGAGTTTGTTCTTTGATTGTTCAATTTTTTATATAGTTGGGGCCTGAGCTACTGAAATTCTTCGTCTAATTCATCAAAACTCAAATAGTTTAGGTTGGAGTGGAGCATCATGGCATTAATGACACAAAAATTTGATTTCTAAAATACTCGCACCAACATAAGGAAAGTCTAACGTGAAAATTTCAGCCGGATCCCTTTTCTTATTTTCTCAAAATTCAGGAAAATGATTTCCAGGAATTTTTTGTTTTCCAGTTTTCTCAGAAACCAATAAACTCACAGGCAAAAAAGTTTTTCAGACCTGCTCAGATATGAGACCTACCTCTTATAAAAATTTCAACTCTATTCACTCAGTAGTTTTCTCAACACCTTGAACACAAAATTTTGGTTGATACACATATAAAAAATTATGTAAACATGAAAAAATGGAAACAATCGTTTTCTTATCTTATGAACAAGATAATTTTCATCATCCCCATCCATAACCTTTTGTGAGGTCAGTTTTAATACCTCATTTGCAAGGAAACTGGGTAAAAATGCCAAATGGCATGCTAGTTGGAATAGTTAATTTTGTTTAGAATAGGAAGAAAATTCAAATTATGGTTATTGCGGGTTGAATTTATAATATACTCTGTTCATGCTAAGAAGTGCAGTGCATTATGTTATAAACCATATCTACACTTATCTGCTTGAAAGACCATGTTTGTTTACTCCACAAAATGATACTTCTAATTGTATAACAATGAGCATCTATAGCTTAAATAATTCTGACACCACCACACCTCTCAACAAAAGCAGAATATAAGTTTAAAGAATTTTGTTCCATGATAAAAGTTTCAGGAAGCCTTAATTTGGAAATAAATGGGTGAATTTTAACCATGTCTGAATCTGATTGAGAAATAGACCTGAAGTACGCATATGCTAAATTTCATCCTCATCTGTAAATAATTACATCTTGCCACCATTGTCCAAAAATTTCAAATTCAAACAGTCGCCATTCTAAAACTATAATTATCGGAATCAATCTTCAAACTTGACTAAGAAAATGACCCAAAATAGACACTATCGGGGCCATGCCCACAAGGCTCTCGCACATAGATGATGCATCCTATGTGCCAAAGTTCTCCACCTACTACATATGTGGAGGACATAACTTTGTTGAGGCCATGCAAGTTGTCCGTTACAAGGTGTGTGATGTAGGAGTGTGATTCTAACCAACTTCATGATGTTCCTTGGACCTTAAACCACTATATTATAAGCTTTTACTCACTACACGGCAGTAGGAGAAATATGGTTTTGGTGGTTTTAAGGAGGTAATGATTCTAAATCAAGAGTTCTTTGAAATTGCCCAACATTAGAAATCACTTCCATTCAAGAATATTTTCCTCAACTTTCAGATGAAATATACTTTGTATTTCTTTAGAATAATTTTCTTTTTTTTGACTAGGATGGTTATAGTTGAGATGAGCATCTGTTTGATTGAACAGAGTACTTTGTATTCTCAGTGTCAAACGACAGTATACTTAAAAAAATTTGACTGATATAATTTTTTGCATTACATAATAATTATTGTTATTAATTCCTACAGAATGAAAACAATATAATAGAAATAAATTCTTCCCTTTAAGGGTACAATAAATACTTTTTGCATTTGCAACAAAAGTGGTAAAATAGAATATTTAACACCTTAGTATAATGGATAATTTCATACTGAATTAATAATTATTTTTCTGGTAAGTATTCCTTATGATAATTCATATAATTATGGCCACAAAAGTAAATTTTTCCACCATCTTTAGCATTTTACTACTGAAAAATACTACATAGTCACTTTTAGTGGGTTTTAAAACATGCTAATTAAGATTGAATGAGATAACAAACTGGAGGTTGGGCGCATGATTGTTTTTTGTTTCATAAAACTTTTGGCATAAAAATCAGAAATTCATGTCTAATATACCTATAAAAGCCACTTCTATGAGGCTATCACATAACCAGTTTTTCAGATATATTTGGGTATGCATAAAGTCTAACTTGAAACAATTTTTTCCTTCATATAATATCAACGTATCTGGTTAATTGAAAATTTTGACACATTTATCTAGGCCTGTGGGAATGACTGCTGCATAGCAGCATTGGTACTTTCTTGTATACTTTATATATATAACATATAAAAAAGCCCTGAAACAGCGCTTCAAACAGCGCTTCACAGTGCTTTGGTTTTTACTACCCTTGTAACACTGTTTAATTCATTATTTTTGCAGAACAATGAAATAGTTGGCACATACGCACAAATTTTGTAATAATTTTTGTATATTTTGGATTGAAAAAACAGCATTTGAGCAAAAGTTACAGAACACATTGAGGAAGTTTGTCAGTCAATTCCAAAACACGTTCCATACACCTTCTGTGCAATACTTTTATTGCTATAAAACAAATTTGCATTGTGGCGATAAAAGTAAAGCTCTACTTAAAGTAAAAAAAAATGCTTTCAAGATGCAAGATTTTACGATTCACTGATAAAAATGAGATGATATTCCACAAGAAAATGGGGCAAATGACTTCAATGATATGAGTATTAATGGAATAGCATTTCTTTTTTATCAGCAGACAGCAAAAATATGCATCATCAAAGCACCTCTTTACGTGTCAAGTGTTATTTTTGTACTGTGAACCAGGCTTAACACACAGAATGTGTTGTGAAATTGCGAAACTTCGACAAAACATTCAGTTCTTTTTGATCAAATGTTACAATGCAAATCTGTGTTGTGGCATTAAAACTCACGCACAGAATGCATTACGGAGTTGAGAAACTTCGACAATGGATTCTGTGTATTTAGGCTAATACCACAACACAAAATTTGTGTTGTGCTATTAGCCTATAGCTCAGAATGCGTTCTGAGCATTTTGTTTGCTCACTGGGTGCACTTAGTTTCTACTCCTAATGTATGTACGTAGGTATGTCAATTCAAACTTTCAATTCAATTATCAGAGCAGAAAGGAGCAGGGAGCAGATTTTATCACCCCACAGCAGTTTCAGGAACCAGCTCTTTTAAAAAACTCGTTCTTCAAACCAGAAAGCTCCGGAGCAGCTCACCCTTACACCTACATATATATATAGGTAGATTTACAAATAATGTATCAGACTGTTTTCTTAACAGCAGGTAATGTGGCAAATTTTTTGCAACGTGGCTGAAGTCCGTAATATTACAATCCTCTTTTTCTTAGAAAAAAATGGAGAATTTTTTGTTTTTTGGAGGTTTATTGTATGAAGGGGTGAACTATATAAAATCAAGTACTCTCTACCTCTCAAGCTGATACTCTCTCCTCAGCCTTCCAAGATGTTGTAAACCATACTTCATAGTAGTTTTAATGATTTTCTTGTTAAAGGGTCAATCTTATAGAAAATTTTACGATTAGTAAAAAATTTTCTCATGAAATTTTCTACACATTAGGTCCCATACACATTTTTTGTAGGCGCAATAATTTAGAAGTTGAAAACCATCAAACTTTTTACTGTACAAAGTTTTGTTTTTAGGGGGCTGTAAAAGAGGACAGAATCAACTTGAACATCAGAAACATTTATGTTCTACGATGTCCAATACCAAACACATAAACTCTGCACAATATTTTCCAAAAAATGTTAGAAAATAATTTTTTTTTCTTTTTTTTAAAGTCAATGTTGGTAATATATAGCGACCTAAGAGTGAAAAAGTGAACTGCTCTTAATGAAAAAAACATCAACCTTAGAAAAAAAAGGAGCAAGATATACTCCCATTCTGACATAGCTAAAGGCCATTTACAAACTGTCTATAAGCTTTATAGCTATGTCTATAAAGCAGCTATAAGGGCTATATACTTCTTGCTTATCACTATTTTATCGATCGATATGGGCATGTCGAGAGGTTTCTATATAAGTTAATAAGAGCTATAAAGAGTTGAGAATGTTGGTGTTTGTGATTTTCACTGTGGATTTTTATACTTATAATAAAAAAGTTGCTTCATATCAGCAAAAGGCACTTTTGCGCATGCGTTTGGGTTTCACTTATATAGACATCTCGTAAACACTTTTCTATAATCATGATTTCTTTATGATTCTTATGGATAGTTCATAAACGGCACCCAGAAACGTTTTGATAAAAATTTATGCTTAGACAATAAAAAAAAAGTTCGCCAATTTACCTGTAATTTTCTAAAGATACTACATATAATACAGACAAACTTTTGAGGGGAGGGTGGTTTTGGGGTCTGGAAACCATGATTAGAAAATCTATAGTGAAACATGCCACTTTCCGCAACAGGCAATTGGTAGATTCTACGAAATACGCCTAAGATGGAGAAAAACTTGAACAAATGAAGTTTGATTTAGATTTAATATTTATTTTCTCTAAGACAAATTTTAGTACTCATTTTGCCCATTCTTGGAGCACTATAATGAAAACTTGGTCTTGTTTCCTGCTAATATGTGATAAAAATCTTATAACTGCCGAAGGAATAAGCATACGCTGCAGCATACACAGATTTTAGGGTGTTTGCGTATGCAAAACGCATGACCCGCACATCGTCATTTGTTCGGGTAGAATTTTCTTCGCCTTCCAGGAAAGTTAAAGGGGAAGAAATTAGACAAGTTTAAAAAAATGCAGCATATAACCGTTCGCCATAGTTATATCTCTTCTAATTTTCACCCTCAATCTTCTCAAGTTACTAACACCGCAATTATTAGGTGAATGTTCACAGAGCTTGAGCCACCCTTTTTAATAAAATCGGATTTTTTTGAAACTTTAATCACTTTCCATTGAAAAAAGGTCGGCAGAGGTAGATATTGTCATAATCAATATTATCTTCTTCCAATGTTTCCACGTAGATCAATGAGAAGATCCTTCGCTAGGACTTTCGAAAACGACACAGCAACGCTGCGTATGGTACCCTTACTTCCACCATGCAATTGTGAGCATTTTATACACATGAAATCATCGTCAACTACTATTTTACCTGGTCGGGTAGCGTTCCTTGTTTCATTAACCAGCCTTTTTTGATATTGAGCAAATCTTCAGAAACCTGTTCGATGCGCATCTCCGAGCTAGGCGAATATCTTAATGTCGACAGATCTAAACCGCAACCATCGGGATCACCGCGCACCTATAATCAGATCAGAGATGTTACATATATTCGATAATATAATAGTACCTGAACTATTCGCTTTGATCAAAAAAGAAAATCTACCAAACTGATTATACTCAGTAACTTCAGGCATAATTTCCTGAAAACCTACTTGCTTGTGTGACGTAACATCAATGTCACGAAGCGATTCCAGATTGCTGGACGAAAATGAACAAGAACTGTTGCTGTGACGTGATGACGGACGTGATAACGAATCAGTAACATCTTTGAGCTTGCAGTCGGCATCAAATTCTTCCAATATCAGTCGACGAGATAAATCTACAGAAAAATCAAAAGAAATGAATGAAGTTCGCACCAATAAATCCATGCGGGTATTGCTATCACAGCATTCGCACACATAGACGATAAAATAAAGACGGGACGATAATCATTAATCACCAGTTTTTTTCTCGTGCCAATTTGTTGGTATTATTTTTCCAAGATCATCGGCGTAGTTGTGACTAACAGCGGTCACACTTCGTTTGTCACGATTTTGGTTACGACGAACGCGAGTCTTCTCATCTGCTACGCAGAGCGGTTCACAATTTGGTGGTAGATCAAAATAACCTGAAATCATACAAAACAAAGCCAACAACAAGTCAGAAATACCCGAAACGAGTACCTATTTGCACAAGACTAATAGAAGCATGGGCGTTCTCAACGGAGGAGTAGGCGGGTGTCAATCTACGAAGGTTTTTGTCAGTCGAAAAATCGGCAAAAAACCTGACACAGTCGGTAAAATCAGTAATCATCAATAATTACTTAAAAATGGGAGAAAATTACTACGTGTTGGAAATTTCTCAAACTGATAACTTCCCTCCCTATTTATAAATAAGGGTACCTCGGAATTTCGGAAAGCCACTGACTGACTAGGAGATGTTCCTACAAGAAGAACCAGATTAATCACATAAAACGAAGAGTATCTGCTTCACCGAGCTTTGCTCAGATGAGTATAACTGTACACTAAAAAGTAAAAAACCTTATTATAAATTCAATAGGTACCTATACTCAAATCCAAAATTCATTAGTAAAATTCAATAATGTTAGCCGAACTTGAATTATATTAATTAAGATTCACGATTCAATATGAGACATTTTGTATCCGTTGTGTTTAGCGAACAGGATACTAAGTTGTTTCATTACCTTTGACAATAGATTACTCGCTTTTCCTCTCCGAATAAACTTTTGCATAGTTATACCCGCCTTCAAACTGTGCGGTTTTTGAAAAATGACGTCACGAATTAATACTCTATAATCTATATGGTACTGGACCAGGTTTTTGTTTCATTCTACTTCAATATATTTCTGTTTCATTCGCAGAACAAAATAGGAAGATTTTGTTCCATTTTCATTTCCTGTTGTTTCGGTTTCTTTAATTCGTTTCATTCTTTTATATTTTTTCCAGGGGTTTAATCAATCATCCAGGAAAATGTTTACAGACTTTCATTCTAGAAACGATATCCGCAACTACCTATGTAAAATAATAACTAAACAACTGAAGTAACTATATGACATTTCTAAGAAATGAAATATTTTAAAAACAGCACCAAGTAGTACCTATGGAATTTGAAGTCTTCACTGATAGTTGGACCAAATAGTAAAACACCCGATAAGTAGGGTTTAACTTCATTTTACCACGTGTCTTATCATTTAAACCTTGTTTATCCCACAGTTAAAAGTTGGTAAAACCAAGCTTAAAGGAAACTTCTATAAATGAAGTTGAAAAGTTGAAAAATTATCAAAATACCAACAATCAACATTGGTTGTAGTACCACAACACTTATTCGATGTTTTTCACAATAAAACCGAACAAAATTTATTTTATTTAAATAATAAATTTAAAAAAATTAACTAGAGTAGAAATTCAAAATTCCTAATTTCACTGAGAAAATCTTATCAATATCTCTGCCTTATTTCTATGATATCACAGGAAAAGCAATCCAGCGTTACAGCCTTCTACTGTAGGTTGGTTGTGTTGCCAGAAAAGAAAACTGCAAAATGCAAATTTAAAATTTTTCTATAGTTCCATTTCTAATTTCCATACATGAACGTGTGAGTGTAACTCTATGAACAAAATGAACAAACTTTTTTTTATAACTGAATGAAAACACTACACACTACGGCACTATGGCACTACCACCACTGTAAATCAACAAATGAAATTTTGAAGAACGGAATGAGAACAATTGGGAAATGTTCTTGAAAAGTATTCAAACACTCATGGTAACAGGAATGATTGATTTTTTAAACATTTATCATTTGTTTATCATTCAGAGTGAAATTATTGAAAAGTTTTTTATTCTTTTGCATAAAAAAAGAAACGTTCTCTTTCTTGTTTCCATCTCTTACAAAACAAACGGTTTCAATCACTTTTGGTTTCATTTAACATCACTAGGGGCAAGTTCAGTAAAAGCCAGTAAACACAGAGCCCAATAGATACAAGTACTACAATATGCCATTTTGTATCTACAGTTTAATTCACATAAAGGATAGTTTATACTCATTGATATATTCTCTATGATTTAACATGTAAAAAGTTTACTGAAAGGAACAACAGTATTTGGTTTATAGGTACTTTTTCTTTTGATTTATGCTCCAATAGTTAAGATTTCCCAACTTTAAAAAATATAGGTAGTTCAGAGATTAGAGAATTGAGAAGTGAATTTAAACCCTCCTTAACTATTTCAGAATTTCAGCTTTATCTCAAGAATCAATGGTACAATGATAGCAAAATATTCACAGAATCATTAGCAAACATATGTTAATGTTTGATCAAAATTTCAACTTTCTACAAGTAATGGTTTTTTACAATTATTGCATTTGATAACTTTGATTGTATAGTTTGATCCTATAAAACTGTATATGATAAGAGACTTGTTTCTTTGGCCCTTCAATCTGTTGAGTGAAAGTAGATTTCAACTGGAAAAATGAAAAAAATCTATAGAAGTAATAAAAAAAATCTAGAACCATAAAATTTCTCAAATTTAACACAAATATCTATGCATTCCTCTATTAGCTATAGGATACAAAATGGCATATTTCTGGATTCATATCTGCAGGGCTTTAGTAAATATGCCTCCTGTGACCACTGCTTAAGTTGTTATGGCATAACAAATAATAAAATTGACGTTAAATACGACGGAATACTCATAATGACAGTGGTATTCTGTAATACAGGGTTAACGCCACTCAACGTTAAACAAAGCTCCAGACGACATTCATTACTTCTTCATTGGCAAGTTGGTAAAAATTGAAGGGCGAAAAAAAAAACTTGCGAAAGAATCACAAATTTTTGTTAAATAGAGGTATAGGCCTACATTTTATTTAAATAATGATTTGACAATTTTTGGAATAGGTCATTTTTTAGATACTGAGTGAGCCGCCCAAAAAGGGGGTTAGATGCAACAATTCACAAATTATTGAGGGATATATCGTCAAATATATTTTCTGAGATAACGAGGGTGAATAATGTCTTGTCAATTTTTGGACTAAACCATTTTTTGGGGTACAAGTGACCTCCAAAAAGGGAGTTAGAAGCAAAAATTCACAAATTATTGAGTGATATATCATTGAATATAGATTTTTAAGGTGCCAAACTGGAATTTCAGATCAGTTGTTGGATTAATACTTTTACTGAGACAAGAATGGCTCCCAAAACATTGGTTTGAAAAAGAAAAAATAGTATGGTTAAAATTGAATCATAAGATTTATTGGATAGTTTTTAATCATTTGCCTATTCATTTTTTGATGATTTATAAGCAAGACTGCACTGAAAAAGGGTCTACACTCTGTCAAAGAGGATAATTTTGTTTGTGTTACTATAGTTTATCATACGTGTTTTTAAGGTGGTGTTGTATTTAGTTGACAACCAAATGTATAGTTTTTGACAAATTGCCCAGAATCTTTAACTAACATACCTTAATGTCTCAGAAAAATTCCAGCTTGCCACAACGATTGACTCTCTTAAAATAGTTTTCAAAACTTTTTTCAAATTTTCAATGATAATCATCAAGAACATTAATCAAGTTCATATCTCATAACATTTGATGAAATAGATTTAATTATTGGAAAAGTAACAATTTATTCAAGAAACTAAAATACAAAATTTGATGAATCAATTAATTAAAGAAAATTATACGTACTGATAAGAGGTCTGTTTACATCCTTTCAAGAAACTGAAAACACAATTTTTCTGATTTTTGAAAATAGACAAAACTGGAAATTCTTATTTGTAAGATTTTTGTAGTGTACAAAAAGCTTTCTGATTTTTCCAAAAATAAAAATTGTAAAAATTTATACCTACTCAATGAACTTCCAAAAGTACTTATCATCAAATCTTCATTAATTGATAAAAACATGAAATTTTTTATTGTTCTTTGGATTAGTGTAAACAAAACAATGAGAAACATGTTGTGGGGATTTAAATCATATGAGGTTTTATAAGCTTGCACCCCTCGACAACAGTCACCGCCAAAAGGTTGGTGTGGAATATCTTATGAAAAAAATATTCTCACTAGAAGGTAATCAACAAGTATATTTTATTTTCTGCCACTTCATATATAAATATAGGAGTAAGCCAAAACCTGGGCAAACATTGACAATTTGAGAGCCTGTCTAGATGGTTAATATACAGGCTTATTTACACAAACACAGGCACACATATGTTTTATTTACATACGAACAGGTTGGTCCGTCATATCTTGTATCGATAAGAAATGGTGGACCAGTTTGTGTACTGAATTGTGACATCATCGTCTTTGTTAGATTAGTCACAGTTTGATACTTGTACATTACTTGCATATGCGTACTAAAATTAAACGTATTTATGCAATTGTTGAATGTCATGAAGACAAATATTTTCCAGGAGCACCGTCAGCTGATACAAGTAATGTCCTCACAGCTACTTCTTCCAGTTTTTGCACCATATAAATGATGAAACATACATAGGACTGAAGGACTTACGTGTCTTAGCATCATTTTTGATCATCCTCCTACTAAGTTAACACAAAACCAATAGCACCCCGATACATTCGTATGATTGTTTTTGGGCATCCATGTGGGCTTGGTAATTTGCATGGCTATTTTCTCCCCTATGTCGTGACAGTCAATTTTTGTTTGGAGTGTAAGGGTGAAAGTGGGAATGTGGTGGTTGAAGAGTTTTGAATTCCAGTTTCCTCAGCATAGGGGAGTTTGAATTCCTCTGTTCTGAGTACTCTGTGGAGTTTGGATGGAAAGGGCCTTCTTGTCTGTGAAAATGAACTTTGCTGGTTCCAGGGTTGCTCACAGAGGATGTTCCTACTTTGGTTTTGCCAGAGTTGGAACCTTCCTTTTTGGCACCTCTTGAGCTAAGATGAGGAGTGGAAGTGGAGACGACATTTGCTCCAGGATTTTATTTACAGGAGGCATCGTTTCCATATGCAGTTCCTCCTTGATTCAAGCCAACTCTTGGTTATGCTTGAGAAGTTACAGATCTTTCAATTTTTCAGCCACTTCTCATTCATTTATAGTGTTGGTCATTTTGAGGGGTTTGTTTGATGGTGACGACATTATGAGAGAAAAGAAAAGAGGGAGAATACAATTTATAAAAATAATGCATGATATATGTACATGAATTTGTCTAAGTCAAGTGACAATAGAACAGCAAATAATTTTTGTTGTGAGATTAAGATGTCACTTCATCTGAGTTTGTCTTTTTATGGATGGGATAACGCTTAAAATTCTCAGCCATATGAAAGTTTTCCTGTAGAATTCTGAACAGTTTAAGCAAAGTTAGGTGTGAAACAAAATCTGAAGTTTTTTGAGAGATTTTCAGATGACAAAGAGAATCACCTTTTGTATGTGAAACCACAATTTGTATTAACATTTAGGTTATCTTCGTTTATCAACAGAAACATGTTGCGATGTTTCTGTTCCATATTTTATGTGAGTTTGTTCATTCGTGTCATCTTCTTTTTGCATGCATTCCTATGATTGCTTATCTCCAGAGTTTCTTTTGTCTCGCAAGATTCCAAATTTGTCTCTTATTTTTTAGCGGGTTTGAATTTTACATAGGATATTTACTTTTTTGTGAGTAAATTTTAATTCCTCCTCATTAATCTCTCAGACCTGTGAATAGGATGCATGTTTTTCATTTTTCTACTGCCTAGGGGCCTGCCTCTTTTTGTAGAGCATAAGGTCTGCTTAGGATCATACATTTTAGTTGTAATCTCAAAAAATTTTACTGACTTTTTTATTTTTTATGAATTTTTTGTTTGTGAATTATCAACTGATTCTTCCTCCATGTGTCTCTGTGTTTTCAGATGATCAATTTTTGTATCTTCTTTATGTTTTCTTACCATTTTTGATATTCTCTTATTGTTGTTAATCAGAAGCAGGCCTCAATCTTTCAATTTAAGTAGTTCTTGTTTTGCCTGCTATTAGTATCACAAAGTTTTTGGTGTAATGTGATACCACTTTGTAAGAACCAGCATATGGGTTTTCCAGTACAGACCTTATTTTTTCATTTTCAACAAACACATGTGATGTATTGGTCAAGTGTTTTGAGATGTAAATTTTGGGCTGGCCATGACAAGCTGTCAGTTTGAGAAAAATTTTGGCATAATTTCTTATGTTTAGTACTATGATTTTGTGGCTAACTTCTGTCAATTCTGTGAAAAAGTCCCCTGTTAGGCGTAGCTCTTCACCAAATGCTAATTGTGCTATAGAATGTCCTGTATCCATTTGTATGACAGACCAGAGGCCTAAGAGGATGGTAGGAAGTATCACAACCCATCTCTTGGTATTATGAGCCATGATTGAGGTTTTGAGTGCTCTGTGCCATCTCTCTATTTGGCCATTGGCTTGAAGATGTTAAGCTGTGGTGCGATTATGTTGTACACCAAGCTTCTCAGACAACTCACTGAAGAGTGAGTTCTCAAATTGGCAACCTTGGTCTGTAACTATGGTTTCCAGTATGCCATACCTTGCAATTCAGGTGTTCTATAATCTAGCAGCAATAGTTGGAACTGTCAAGTTATAGAGAGGAATTGCTCCTGGCCATTGAGTTGTCCTGTCTTTTATTGTTAACAGGTATCTGTGTCCTTGTGATGGTGGCAATTGGCCAACCAAGTCCATGTGTATTATTTTGAACCACTCTGTTTGAAGGATTTGAGAGGGGAGTGAGTGTATCTTCCTACTTTGGACTCTTGACAGTTCAGGCAACTGCGAGCCCATTTGTTGCAGTCCAACTTCATTTGGGGCCAAACAAAGCTTGTTGAGATTAAGTTATCAATGCAATTTGGTCCAGCATGTGACATGTTATGTACACTGTTGAAAGCCAAGTTGCAGTATTTTTTTGGTGGAAATGGCCTATTATTACCTGCACTGACATCAAATGTTAATAGAACATCAGTACTGGGAATTGTTCTCTGTTGCAATTTGAGAGAAGTATCATCATTCGATAACAACTCTTGCAATTCTGCACCCATAAGCTGTACTTTAGCTATTTCAGCATAAGGTAGTTGGACAGGGATCAAGATTAGCTTTGATTCTACTTAAAGCATCAGCTGGAGTGTTAAGTTCAACACTTATATATGGAATGTCTGTGATCAATTGACCAATATAGTCTAATTGTCATGCTTTTCTTGGCAATGCCAGTTCTGCTTTTGATGTGAAAGCATGAGTTAGGGGTTTATGGTTTGTATACACAGTAAAACATCTACCCTCTAGTTGATGCCTACAATGTTTCAATGCAGCAAAAATTCTGAGAAATTCCCGATCATACGTATTATGGATCTTTTCTGTTTTTGAGAGGTTCCCCTAGAAGAAAGCTGGCTGTAGTTTTTTGTTGTTATTATCTAGTGGGTACAGTGTTACACCAATTGCAAAGTCTCAGGCATTGGTACCTACACATAATGGCAGACTCTTATCTGAATGAGCCAATACCGTTGCATTTGTCAGTGTTTCTTTGATTTTGTCGAAGGTTGTTTGGCTTCTTCATTCCAATTGAAAGGACTTCTATCTTTCTTTCTATTTGTTTTGATCAATGCAAACAGCTTACTTTGTTCTGCTGCAGTATTGTTCATGAACATCTGTAGAAATTCACCATACCTAAGAAACGCCTGAGTTCAGTGACATTAGACAGTTTCGGGAAATTTAATATTGGTTCGACTTCAGTCTTGAAGAGGAAATGCTTGTAGTCAAGACTTTTTAGCTGAGAAAGTCAATTTCAGTTTGTTTGTATAAACTTTTACTTATGTCGATGTTAAGGTCAGTAGCATGTATACACTGTATAACAGTTCTTACATTCTTCTCGTGTTCCTGCTCACCACCTTCTAAGCAAATGCAAATGTCATCCAAGTATGCATGAGCAAACGGAAATTCTCAGAACAATCCATTGATAAATCTTTGAAAAGTTTGTGCTGAGTTGCAAAGTTGAAACAGCATTCAAAGGTATTCGAATAGACTAAAGGGGATTATAACCACTGTCTTTGGTATGTCCTTTATAGCCATAGAAATATCAATCAATTTGCCATTTTTAAGTTCAGTGATCAGGCCAAAATATGCAAGGAAATCTGCACCCAGGATAGGGTTTGGAACATCCGCAACTGTGGAGGAGTACATCATGTCTTTTCTAAGTTCAATGTTGACTTAGCTGGTCTCAAGTCCATAAACTGGAAGGTTTTCACCATTCACAGTACAGATGTAGTATTTCAGAGGATGCACTTTTTGGTTTTTATCTACTGGCAGTATACTCAGGTCTGCACCTGTGTCTATTAAGTACTATCTCCTGTTAGTCCTGTCCTTTAAGAACAGCCAGCATGATTGATTTTTTGACGGGTTTTTGGCTGCATAGATAATCCCTTGTTCTAGTTTGACTCTTCTTTCTTGAAGGATTTGCTCAACCATTTGCAACAATTTTTAAATTTGGTGGTTTTTGCACAAAACCTATTATGATAGAAGCAGCTCTTTTCATCTCAATCTCAAGACTGGGTACTGGGAGAAGATGTTCTAGGGGGAGTGAAACTCTGACCCCTCTTTTGGTTACTAGGTTTTTGGTCTTTGGACCGTGTCTGTTATTTTTCTTGCTGCTTCTACTTTTTGATCATTGTCACCAGTTGCCATTTTGTTTATTTGAATTTTGGTTTTTGTTTCTTATCTGGACTTCAGTTGTCAGATGAGCTATTTGAGCTCAAAGCTGAGCAATCTTCCCAATCTCTGCAGATAATGCACTCACTGAAGGCTTTGACCTTGTGCATTTGAGTATGTTGTCTGCTTTTTTTGGAAGAAAGTCCAAATCTTCCAAAGTATTAATTGTGGTAGATCCGACAGCTGCCAGACATTGCTCAACATTTTATGGTGGTTGTTTGCAGCACTGGTTTCTTATTACAGAAGGAGCTACGATATTATCCACCTTCTTCCGCAATTTGGCCATGAAAATTGAGGGTTTATCATCTCCAATCTTCATACCACCCATGACATCATCTATTATTTGATTCTCAGTCTTTCCAAACACATCTTTAATTTTCTTGACAAACCAGGCATAATTATCCTCTTCTGTCGAAGGGCATTCCATAATATCAAAAATGTGGTAAAAGATGTGGATATATTGCTGATTCTTCTATATGTTCTTAGTCTTGAATCTGCCATCGAGGAGAGTTAGCCATAATTCTACCTATTTGGGCAGAAATTTGGGAATCTCAATCTTCCATCTATAGAAACTAGGGTTCTGTCCCAGTTGGCTTTTCAGTAATTGAAAAATTTGTGCCAGGACATTGGGTGTCAGAGGTGGCTGTCCACTTTTTCCTGTCAATGTATGTGTTGGTGGTTTTTTTGGGTTCTCCAATCCTTTAGTTGGAGGAGTCATCTCAGTTTTCTGCGGACTGAGGTATTCCTTCCACTTGTTCTTCCTCATTGATTGAAAACACCAGTTCCTGTTTTTGTAGGTCGGGTGTCTTCAGGTTGGAACTTTGGCTAATAGTCCAATCACTCCTCAATGTTTTAACATTAAGTTCCTCTTGGTTAACTACAGCTCCCAGATGTATGAGCTCTGGTTGTTTAGTGGCTGTTATCCATTCTGAAATGTCTTTAGATTGTCTTATTAAAGTTGAGGGGTGGGTGGATGAGTCCAACCTTCTTCCTCCAGGTCTACTGTATTTTTCTTCCCTGTATATATTTATTAGGAAGGTAGGGGCAAATTCCCACTTTAGTATACTCTATTTTGACAACTGTTAGTATCTAGTCTACAAAATTTTTTTTGATTTGGCAAGCAAGCGAGCATCTTCCCCATACACCATGTCAGTTTTTGATATAGGGTACCATGCCTCAAGACATTCACAATATGATTAAAAAATCACTTGGGGTAACCAATATGGAATACCTTGTTGTGAAAAAGATATTCACATCCAAAGGTAATCAACTGGTGTATTGGGTGTTCTGCTACTCCATATGTAAACATACAGGTAAGCCAAAACCTGGACACAATGGCAATTTTAGAGCCAGTTTGGATGGTTTATATACTCGTTTATTTACATGCACACGAGCACACATGTGTAGTATTTACGCACAATTGTGTGAATGGGTTGGAACGTCATTTCTTGTATAGATAAAAAATGGCGGACCAGTTTGTGTACTGAATTGTGACATCATCGTCTTTGTTAGATTAGTCGCAGTTTGGTACTCATACATTACTAGCAAATGTGTACATATAATTACAATCGAACGTATTTGCACAATTGTTTAACATCATGAAGACAAATATTTGCCAGCTTTTTGGCGGTGACTGTCATTGAGGGGTCCGTGCCCCATCACCTTATACGAGTAATGTCCCCACAGCTGACTTATTATTTGTGTCTATGACTTTAATTACATACAAAAGTTTGAACGTAATTACTTGCAAGTCATGTACAAAAACCAAACTGAGACTAATCATACAATTACAATGATATCACAATTTGGTACATGAACCAGTCCATGGTTCCTTATCATGATAAGAAAAGACGCACTTCCCATATACACAAACTTATGTATTCATTATGTATGTTTGCTTGTGTGCGTGTAAAGAGCTCCTAAATAAACTGCTCAAAATGGCTCTAAAATTGCCAGTGTTCATCCAGGTTTGGCTCTCCCATATGTTATACATATGCAGTAGTGGAACATGCAAATAATCTGTTGATACCTTCTTGCGTGAATATTCTTTTACATGATAAATTGAAAGAGTCGTATCTATTTTTAGAATTTTCAACAATACCAGAATGACTGAAAACTGAATGTCAAGAAAATTAAGAATTCTAAATTTTCAGAAAAACTGTAGAATCCTGAAAATCCAAATTCAAAATTTTAAACACCCTATATATAACAAAACCACCTTATACACATACTAACTAAACAAATTTTTTCTTAAAGATATACCATAAAAATCAGGATAATAAATCACAAATAAGTATGTACATTTTGAAATGACAGGATTTATAATCTGACATGAATTATTACTCTTTCAAAAAATTAATGTGCTCTAAACAATTGATATCTTCAATTTCTAATTGCATGCTACTTGATAATTAAAAAATTACAAGGAGCTAAAGGAAATTCCAAATTGATAAGTCTACCATTTTTATAAAACTACTGTATAAAAAAAATCCTTATCAACAAATTCTTTTGCTCTCTTTATAACTTTAGAAAATCCATAAAACTGTCAAATTTGTCTGGAAACTGTTTAAGCATAACTGTATTACATTCTCTGGAAACTTTTAGGGGAAAAATCTTCTTAGAAACTTGCCTATAAAACCACATGTAAATCATTTTTTCAACGTTGATTGAGTGATTCTCATACAGTCTTTCAACATTAATTGTTTATTGAATTTTATCAATCTTCAAATTTTTCTGCTGATAGAAAATTTCAACAATGATTTTTAAATTTTACTTATTTTGAAATTTCTAATAAAGTAATTCCTCTGTTTCATGGAATTAATTTATTTATTTTTAATCAGCCATCATATATGGCAAATTTTAAACTGATCTCGATTGAAATTGAAAATATTACAACTTTTTGTAATAATATGACAAAAATATCAAAATTCTGGTTTATCATTATGAAAGAAGAGAATCATTTACACTTTTTCACAACCAAATTCTAATGGCCTTCAATCAATTTAGATGAAAAAGTCAAGTACCAAATATACAAATCATATTGTCACTGTGTTCCAAATGGTCCTCCATTTTGGATTCTGACACCATATCATACTGATGGTTCACTAAATTCTTCTAATACTTTGTACATCAAGTCTACTCTAGAAATAGACACCAATATTCGACTCCATATCCAGAGGTTCAAGGGTCAATCTTTGAAAATTTGATTGGTGTTGGCTGTCTATGGATCCTGTCTACAATATTCCAAAAGTTTGTAGCTGTTCATCCGATAGGTTTTTTAAAATAAATTTTCCATTTTCAATCGTTTGTTTTGTTTAAAATCATGTGTTAAAATGTTTTTATTTGTATAAACAACGGTGAAATAGCCAAGTAAACAATACCTTATGTTCATCCATATCGTCCCTTTCTCAAACGAATTCATAGTCCATAAAATATGTGTCTCTTTTTTAAACTCTAAATACATGATTTTGAAGGTCCTATAAATCTCATGAACTTTGGCTTATCTGGACTTTTGTCTTCCTCCATATTGAATTAAGAAAATACAAAAATTTATGTACCCTTATTTTTATGGTTTACAAAAATATGTAACCATCCCCTATCGGATACCACAAAACATCCGAACACAGTTTAATTGTTTCAGTTAAATGTGAGAACGTATTCTGACAAATCTGACATCAGTTTTGCCAGAATCTTAAAAAACTGGAAGAGTGTAAACAGACATATAATGACTTGAAAAATTTAATTTTTTATAAAAATTTTGTGATTTTTGCCTAGGCCTGAATGATATTTGATTAATCAATTAATTTTCCAAAAATAAATTAGCAAAAAATCAATTTAGTACCAACAGCTACGAAATTTAGAATAAGTATTCAGTACAACTTCTTGTAGTAGGTACGGTAACCTACTAATTTTGGTGTAAATCTTAAGAACGGTACTTCGAATACGCTATTTTTGTTTTTATTTTGGTCATAAAACGCGAAATTTAGAAACAATAGCTGCGAAATTTAAAAGAAATATTTATTATAATTTACTTTAACATGCTACCAATTTTGATCCAGATCGATCAGACGTTATTTCCGATAAAGGTTTTTTTTCTCTTTTTTTTTCAATTTGCATGAATTTTCCTGTTTACAAAAATTATTAATACTTATATTTATTTCTTCGATTTTATTTTAAATTATTAAATTTCACATTGTCTAATATTTTGTCTGCAGCAAAAAAATTTCATACAATCATAACATACAATTTATGTATATGAATTAAAAGACAATTAATGTAACCATCAAAATTCATAATTCTTTTTTCTCGAATACCTACTTTTTCTAGCGAGGCTTGCTACGCTAGTTTTTTTCATTGTCTTTCTTTCATTGCCATACCGTAGTAATAGCTCTCTTTCAGTTGTAGATTTCAATGATAATATGGTATAGGTATGTACGTTGCCTGCTCTAATATTAGGTGTGGAGAGT
This sequence comes from Ericerus pela, assembly GCA_011428145.1. NCBI lineage: Eukaryota > Metazoa > Arthropoda > Insecta > Hemiptera > Coccidae > Ericerus > Ericerus pela. Next base: position 431,173 of record WOFM01000638.1, read on the forward strand.
GTAATCGCATAGGTATATTACGAAATCTGAATCCGAATTCATATTCTTACACAGTTTCTCTTTTAATTACGGTAACCCCCACGCAAGAGTAAGTATACATAATTTTTATATCGACCAGGTAGGCAGTAACACAATGGAATAAGTATTTTCCAGTTCAAGTTTCTTAATCTCTCGAAAACGTCACCAATGAAAAATAGATTAATTGCAGTTGGTTAGTTACGTTTGCCTAATCTAGAAATCTAATTCAAAATGAAAGAAAAGCAGAGAAAAAAAGAGGCAGTTTTTGACAAACTAGAAACGAACCAATGTAACTGGGAACATAAAATGACATAGTTTAAATTCTTTTTTCAATCATATAGATGAACTCAAACTATAAGCATCTCGAAAAAGCCCAGCAGAGATAGATGAATTTGTTTCACATATTATGTACTTGTTACATTAATATAATGACTATTTTTTCACCATTCAAGTTTAAAACCAGTTATACTCGCATAGGTATATACAATGAAACAAAGCTTTAAAACTGAGCTCCATGTCGCTAGATCCTTACATAACGAACATTGAAAATTCATTAATTGTATTCGTTTGTGCTGAAATTTTCATCGATTGTGCTATTTTCCTAAGAGTTATTCAAGAAAAACGTTTTCTAGGTCAGTGAGGAGCTAGAGACATGTTCCCCACATCAAGAAGCAATCTAAAATTTCAATATGGCATTTGTTTGTGCTGGTTTGTGCCACTATTTTTTTCATTTGTGCTACAACCCCCTCCCCTCTAGGGCAAATGAAAATTTTATATATGATGGAATTTCAAAACTGCTGAAATGAATTTAAAGTGGAGTGAATCGTTTGTGCTACGTTTATGCTGACAGAATATACCAACCTCAATTCTCTGTCCCCTACCTAAGAGCTATTATTTGGAAAAAGCCTTTATGGGTGGGCAAAAAAAAATTGTTTTGGAGGGAAAATAAAATGGCGTCATTTGTTTGTGCTATGTTTATGCTGACAGAATATACCTATAATACCCGACTTCCCCTCCATAGGGAGCATGTAATTATTTAATTGAGACAAACAGTTAGGATCAATGACCTTGTGAACTCTGGACATCAAATTGCAAATAGAATAAATTCAAAAATTTAATGATGGCATTTGTTTGTGCTACATTTGTGCTGGTTTGTGCTACTATTCTTTTCATTTGTGCGACCTACTCTTCCCCCCTACGGAAAATTAAAATTTTATATATGATGGAATTTCAAAACTGACAAAATAAATATAAAGTTGTAAAAATCGTTTATGCTACATCTGTGCTGACCAAAAATACCACACTTAACACCCTAACCCCTGCCCAAATGATACTATTGAAAAACAAAGTTCATAGGGGGCTAAAACAAAATTGCGTCAGAAAGCAAAAGAAATGGCGTCATTTGTTTGTGCTATGTTTGTGCTGACAGAAAATACCTATAAAGCCCTATCACCCTTTGTTTGCGCCGCCTATATTTAAAAACAAAAAAACAAAAAGCAGTTAGGTTCAATGACCTTGTGACCTTGGGTCATCAAACTGTAACAAGAAAATACTGAAAAATTTGATGTTGCCATTTCTTTATGCTCGTTCGTGCAGCTATTTTTTAGTTTTTGCCATTTTCCTAAAACATTTATTCAAGATAACTTTTTGAAAGCCAGTGAGGACAGTCCTTTGTTTTAAGGTTTTACTTCAGAGCCAAGGTGGCAGATGTAATTCAGTATCCATAGTAACGCATATTTCATTTTATTATTAATCTGAAAAAATTCTTCAAGTATAATTTATTTGAGTATTAGAAAGATAACACATTAAAACATGATTATATATGTATGATACTAAAGTTTCATATTTGTCTTGATTTCCTAAACTGCTATTTAAATTTAATGAAATAATGTTAGCAAAAGTAAAGAGAAAAAACAAAAAAATCAACAATAGGTAATGTGAGAGCTAAAAGTTGAAGGTGGAATTTTCTTTATTCGGCTTTTTACTCCAAGTGATAATGTGGATGGTAGCATATCTTACTTTTGAATAAAGTTTAATGCTTTTTAAAAGCAGGTTTATCATTCTTAGCTCTGTAGACTAGTTATGTCTGTCTCCTTTTTAGATAAACATCGAGACTTCAAAGGAACATTCCATAAAAAATATAGTTATTGGTAACGAAAAATTCAATACCTAGATTATAATATCTTTTTATAAAAAAATTAATTTACCACCTACCTTAAAAAGTTTTTTAATTGAAGCTTAAAAACAATAGAATATTGTCTTAAATGAATTTTATAATTAATGGAAAAATTATTATAATATTTCACACTAGTATAATAAAATCACCTTTTAATCCTATATTATGACAACTTAACCAGAGCAGATAAAAACTTTCAGAAATCGAATGAAACTCTTTTTGTTATTGGGGACGAGTCGGTGAAAATATAAAAAATATACTATATAGGCAGTCGGGGACAAATAGGTACATGCAATTTTTGGCCAAATATGAAAGGAATGAGTAGGGTTACCGAATGGGGACAACTAAGATAATGCCCGTGACTACGAGTCATACATTTAGAATGTTCTCAGCTGAGAGTGAAAGTCCGAAAAGTTTCGGCTGAAACTTAATAAAGTTGGATTTTTTCAGAGCGAAATAAACGTGAAGAGAGAGAAATTTAAGTTCATAAGTAATGTTATCTAATTTTAAAATTTTTCGATAGAAATGTGAATGCAGTAGAAACTCTAGCACAACAAACCTCGCAGAAATAGGAGATATTCGAAAAAAAATCTTTATGATTTTTGATGGTCACATTAATTGTCTGTAAGTTCATATGCATAAATAGTATGTTATGAATGTACGAAATTTGTTAGCTGCTGACGAAATATTAGACAATAAGAAATTTAAAATCATTATTTCTTGAAATGAAAAATCAATTAGGAAGATAAAGTATGTTAATATTAATATAATTTTAAATAAAATCAAAGAAATACGATAAAGTTATAAAAGAAAAGAAAAAAAAAATGAACATGGGTATAATTTTTGTAAAAAGAAAAGTAAAAGTAAATTTGAAAAAAAAGCTTTATCGGAAGTACCGTCCGGTCGATCTGCACCAAAATTGATAGCATGCTACAATAAATTATAATAAATGTTTGTTTCAAATTTCATACATATTGTTCCTGATTTCGGCATTTTATGACCAATATAAAAACAAAAATAGCGGTATCGGAATTACCGTTCAGCCTATTCGCGCCAAAATTGGTAGCGTACAACAATAATTTATGGTAAATATTTATTCCGGATTTCATGGCTAGTGGTGCAAAATTAAGCATTCTATAGCCAAAATAAAAATAAAAATGGTGGAACCGGAAGTACCCTCCGGCTAATCCGCACTAAAATCAATAAGTCTGGTCCTTGGCCTAGTAGAAATGTTCATACTAAATTTCGTGATTATCGGACAAAAACTGCGACCTGTACTGTTAGAACAAGAAAACGGAATATTATATATATATATATATATATAAATTTAAGTTATTTGGGCCAAAATTTTTCTGAGATCATGAAATGAAAAACGTATCTATTCCCAACACTAGGGGCTAATACCCAACCAAGCGTTATAAGCAGATTTTCTAAAGAAAACCTACTTAAACAGATTTAGAGTAGGCGTAAATAGAAATATACACATATCCAACTACATATATCTGTAAAACTGGTCACGTGACTAGCGTTACAGGCAAGTGGCTTTTATATATAAGATCATAGTGAATATTTGTTTCAAATTTTGTGGCTATTAGTACAAAATTAGAAATTTTATAGGCAAAGAAAAATCGCTAATCTGGAAGTACCGTGCGGCTGATCCGCACGAAACTTTATAGCAGGATATATCAAATTGAATATTTGTTCAAATTTCGTGTCTATTGGATAAAAATTTCGATATGTGCCGTGGTACCGAGTGATTGGCTTATATATATATATATACAGGGTGAGGCGGATAGACCAAAATTTTCCTTCCACACTCTGGTCGTTCCATGTTAATAGAAAACATACATAAAAACTAAAATGCTGCGAGAAAATATGAAAGACTGTTTAGAAATCATAAAACAAAGAATTCAACAAATAACAGCTTTTTGATTTGTTCGAGAGAGGAAGAAAAAAAAACAGATTCATGAAAAATTGACAAATCAAAATGACAAATTGGCGAGATGAAGTGTTTCAAGAATAAGATATTTTTAATTTTTTCATAAACGGAGTTTTAAAGAGAGAGCAGGCGGTTCAGCCCTCCCAAATGTAAAGGGGAAAAATATTGAAATTGTTCAACACGAACATTAAAATCGAATAATATGAGGGACTTAGTCCCTCACCCCACCCCACCAACCATTCTGACGAAACTCATGAGGTCATCAAGTTGAACTTCAGATCAGAATTAGGTAAATCACAGTTTCTCTACGTATTTTGCAACTGAGCGACATTTTTCCCCCAATTAACACCTTTCAAGCTACAAAGGTTGAAGTACCATCCTCTACTTATTACTTCTGGGGGATCGATGACTGTTCAACTAAATATAGTTGGTCTTCTCTCGCGGTTTTTATACAGCAAGTTTAGAGGAAATTACTCTAAAATTCGCCTTTTATTTATTCAAAAAGAGAAATACGAGGGGAAAGTTCTGTAGATCCTTAGTGGTACACAAAGGAAAATATGTTCAATATGGACAAACGTTGGCGATCATGCCACAGCTTTTCGAGTACATACGTAATGGACGGCTGATTCTCCTAATTCCGTTCTTCAACCGTAGAGTTTTTCGAGGAACGAAATTACTCAATATGTACCTGTATCTTCATATATATATATATATAGATATAGTTACGGGCAAAACGAGTAATTTCATTCCCCGAAAACACCATGTATGTTTGAAAGTAACTATACGCGTACAAATGTTATATAACAATCAACCCTCCGTTACATAGGTATATATATACTCAAAGCTGTGGCCGTGGTCTCGTTTGTCTGTTCGTCTGCAGCTCATCGATGACGGCGGCGGCTTCCATTACATTCAAATGGAACCTGTTGTGCCTTCGCACAGGCCGCAAGCTATATACAAAGCAGCCGAGCACGAAGAACGCGATATGAAAAAGTAGGAAGGCGGTGGCGGTGCCGCAATAAAAGCTAAACGCACTAACATTTTTATGACCAAGCGTTATCGCCAATAAATACTACGCTCGAACCGTTTTATACGATACTAAGACGCGTTCCACCTTGTAAACTACACATGGTACACACAGTCCTTCCTGCAGACTCTTCGTTCTCGCACGTATTACAGCTACGAGCGAACATAAATGGACCTAACAGTAACTATATGACGTACAAAAGACGTAAAAATTCTCTCTTTTCTGGTTGTTTTTCCTCAAGAGGTTGAATAAACAACATTCCACTACCACGCCTTCAGCATTGGTTAAAAGACTGCAGCCAGCCTATTGAAACATGAAATTTATGTTCGATACGGCAAAAAAGTTCTGCATTTAAGTTCCAGTTTCTCGATAAGTTCTAGAGTACTGTTTATTTGGTTTATCATAGGTTTTTTATGGTCGTGTTCTATTTAATGCGTAGTGAGGTTTAAAATTGTGATTTTGGAAATTCGACTGTGGCTCCTTACTGCGAGGCAAGTACCAGGTACCACTCCGGTGAGCTTAATACAAATAGGTACAGTTAGTAAAATAACACTCAGATTGGTCCTTTTCATCATTTTTTCAATCAACTCACACTGCTAACAGTCTCCTCCGCTGTTCTCTTATCAGTTAAATAGTTTAGCATTGTTTTAGCAATAATAGTTCCAAGTCCGTCAATATTTGGAAATCATAATTATTGTTACCGAGAGTAATATCATTCAAATTTACTATAATTTTGTTCTCCATACATACCTTAGTAACATAAAATCAACAGTGTAAAGTTTCCATGCAAATAAGTGCAGGTAACTGCTGAAGTGAACAAATTGGATCACTGTTTATTTCTATACTTAAGCGAATTCTTCATGTGAACAAATTAATTTCAATACCACTAACCAGATAATTCGTGCCCAGATATCAGCTATTTAGCTGTAAGAATTCATCGTCTCATGTTTTGTGCTTGAATGCAATCATATTAGCAAATAGAATAGCATAAATACTTATCAACTTACTTTTGATACAGCATGTGGGGACATTACTCGTATGAGGTTTTAGGGGCTCGCACCCCTCGACGACAGTCGCCGCCCAAAGGCTGGCAATATTCGTCTCTATGACGTTAAACTAATACACACGAATGCGTTTGTATGTTCATACCTGTACGTACGTACAGGTAAGATACATCGTACGAGTCGAGATCAATTACCTGATAACGATCTCGGTAATGTCACGACTCAGTACCAAACGCACTGCGTCGTTTCTTATCATCTCGACGGAGACAGGAAACGACGCAACGTATGACATAATTACGTATACATACGTACGTATGTGTGTCCGTGTGCGTGTGCCAAATTCGGTATATAAACTCTCAGAACCGGCTCAAAAATCGCCAGTGTTCGCCGAGGATTTGGCTCTCCCATACTTATTTGTATGAAGTGGCAGAACACGCAATTACTGTTGAAGACCTTCTAGTGTGAATATCTCTCACGACAAGGTATTCCACAGTGGTGACCCCGACGTGATTTTTTGGCTACGTCGTGGGTGTCTAGAGGCGCGTTGCGCTATTTCTAAAAAGAGGCGCGGTGCGCTGGCGAGTTACTCGCTTGTAATACAAATAATTTTTTACAAGACCTAGACACCTTTGGCTGTCGAAGCAGAGGTCTTTACTTTGAAAGCGGGAAATTACACCCCCCCTTCCAAATATATTTGCCGGAAGGGAACCAAGACAAGTAGACCTGGAGGAACAAAGTTGCCCTCATCCGCCAACTCCTCCAGCTTCGACCAGAGACTCAGAAGTCTTTGAGACTCCGGAGAAACAAAAACAAATCCGGAGGCCAGAAGCCTTGCGTTTGGGAGCTGTAGTTAACCCGAACGAAACAACAGCTCGAACACTCAGAAGTGGTCGTCAATTGAGCCAAGACTCCGACCCTTCGACCCCAGACTGACAACCCACGGAGTCTGGAAGACTCTTCGTAGAAAGTACAAATAGAGAAGTCCAGCACACGATGCCCAACGGAAACACAAACCCGAACCCATCATCAAATCAACCAGGAGCAGGTGGAAATGGTCAGCCACAGCTGACCCCCGAAGTACTCGCACAGCTGTTACAGCTGTTGCAATTACAAACATTACAGAACCCTGCCATCCAAAGACGGAGGATAGAGATTCCGGAGTTCCTACCCAATGAAGTTGAATTATGGTTAACTCTCCTCGAGGGTCGTTTTAAGACAGAGAATCTGCAAAACGACCAAAAATATTCACACATTTGCAGCGGCATGCCCGCAGAAATAATACGCCGCATTCCGGATATCATGGAATGCCCTCCGGCGGAAGCAGATAAATACAGTTGGTTCTGCAGAAAAATAAGAAATGTGTTTGGTAAGACTCAGAACCAGATCATTGATGATGTAATGGGCGGAATGAAGATTGGAGATGACAAACCCTCCACCTTCATGGCCAAACTTAGACAAAAGGCCGATAATATAGTGTCACCGTCAGTCATTGGAAACCAGTTCTGCAAGCAACTTCCCCAACATGTTGTGCAGTGTCTGGCAGCCATAGGTACCACGGTAATCAACAATTCCGAGGACCTAGACTTCCTAGCAAAGAGTGCAGATAGTGCACTGGAACACTCGAGATCAACATCCTCGATCAGTGCAGTATCAACCGAGACCGGAGAACTAGCTCAGCTTCGAGCCCAGATAGCTCAGCTGACTAGTGAAATTAAGAAAAAAAGCAATAATAACAGTCCAAGAAATGGTAGAAACAGCAACCGCTCGAAAAGCAGGAGCAACAATAGAAATAATGACAGAAAATCCAGGTCCAGAGACCGCAAGAGCAATTCTACCAGGGGTCAGAGTCCAACTCCCCCAAGAAGAACACCATCCCCCAAACCCCGGTCTCAAAACTGGGACGATAAATCCTGCTTCTTTCATAATCGGTTTGGCGCAGAGGCCACCAAGTGCAACAACAGATGCCAATGGTGGGGTAAATCATACAATAAGTCGTCGAACTAGAAAGAGGGGTCGTCTATGCGGCTGAAGATCCCTCGAAAAAGTACTCACGCCGCCTGTTCATCAAGGACAGGACAAATAGGAGACGTTACCTAATTGACTCAGGTGCAGACTTGAGTATTTTGCCAGTAGATAAAAACCAAAAGGCATTTCCTCCGAAATACTACCTCCGAACTGTGAATGGTCAAAACCTTCCAGCTTACGGAATAGAATCCAGCAAAGTAAGCATCAGTTTGCGAAGAGACATGACGTGGTCCTTCACAATTGCGGACGTTCCAACTCCGATCCTGGGCGCAGATTTCCTCACGCACTACGGTCTGGTCATCGACCTCAAAAATGGAAAAATCATAGACAACAATACTGGTCTGTGGGTGGAAGGCAAAACGCTAGCGTACCAACTGGACACCAATATATCCAGTTGCACGAAAGTCGACGAACAATTCCTACGGATTCTGTCAGACTATCCTGGAGTCACTCAACCATCGATTTGCAGGCATCCTACCTATAAACATGATACCATTCATTATATAGAAACTAAAGGACCGCCTTGCCATGCTAGAGCCCGCAGGTTACTGCCTGATAAACTCAAAGCAGCACGGGAATACTATGATTGCATAATAGGAGAAGGCATATGCCGCCCCTCAAAAAGTTCATGGAGTTCCCCGATCCACATGACCAAAAAAGCCAGTGGAGAGTGGCGAATCGTTGGAGACTACAGGGCCTTAAATGCCAAAACAGTTCCTGATCGCTATCCAGTCCCAAACATAATGGACTTCAATGCGAATATGAAGGGTAAAACGATGTTCACAAAAATCGACATCAACTGGGCATTCCACCAAATTCCAATGGCCGAACAGGACATCCCAAAGACAGCGGTCATAACCCCCTTTGGGTTATTCGAATACCTTCGAATGCCGTTTGGACTCCGTAATTCTGCACAAACTTTCCAAAGATTCATCAATGGACTGTTTATGGAATTGCCGTTTGCATATGCATATTTGGATGACATATGCATTTGCTCAGAAGGCGGTGAGCAACAGCACGAGAAGAATGTAAGAACCATCGTACAACGTATACACGCTGCTGGACTTACTATCAATGTTGGAAAAAGTTTATACAAACAATCCAGGATTGACTTTCTCGGCTATCAAGTCTCGACCGAAGGCATTTCCCCTCTGAAGACCAAGGTAGAGCCCATATTGAAATTCCCGAAACCCTCCAACGTAGCAGAACTCAGACGCTTCTTGGGGATGGTGAATTTCTACAGACGTTGCATTAAAAATGCTGCAGCCGAACAAAGTAAGCTGTTCGCATTGATAAAAACAAACAAGAAGAAAGATAAAACTCCACTCGATTGGACTGAAGAAGCTGAAAAAGCCTTCGAAAACATAAAAGAAACACTGGCAAATGCAACTCTACTAGCTCACCCAGACGAAAGTCTGCCGTTATGTGTCGCAACTGATGCGTCCGACTTTGCTATTGGTGCAACACTGTACCAAAAGGACAATGACAAGAAGTTACCGCTCGCTTTCTTCTCCAGAAAGCTATCAAAAACCGAAAAGAACTACAGCACATACGACAGGGAGTTACTGGGAATATTCGCTGCGTTGAAGCATTTCAGGCACCAATTAGAGGGTAGATGTTTCACTGTGTATACAGATCATAAACCCCTAACACATGCCTTCACGCAAAAGACAGAACCAGCTTCCCCGAGAAGAGCTCGACAATTGGACTACATAGGACAGTTGACTACGGACATCCAGTATATAAGTGGAGAACTCAACACTCCAGCTGATGCTCTTAGTAGGATCGAAGCTATCTCGGCACCGTCTCAATTACCTTACACTGAAATAGCTAAAGAACAGTTAAGGGATGCAGAATTGCAAGAACTGTTGTCGAACGACGACACAGCTCTCAAATTGAGACAAAGGAAAATCCCTGGTACTAATGTTTTACTCACATGCGACATTAGTACAGGCAAGAATAGGCCATTCCTGCCGACAAAGTATCGCAGATTGGCATTCAGTAGTGTGCACAATCTATCGCACCCTGGACCAAGATGCACTGCTGGACTAGTATCATCAAGATTTGTTTGGCCTCGGATGAAGTCCGACTGCAACAAATGGGCTCGCAGTTGCCTGAATTGCCAAGAGTCCAAAGTAGGAAGACATACTCGGTCACCTCTCAAATCTTTTAAACAAACGGAGCGGTTCAAAACAATACATATAGATTTGGTGGGTCCATTACCCCCATCCCAAGGACACAGATACCTGTTGACGATGATCGATAGAGCAACTCGATGGCCAGAGGCAGTTCCTCTCCATGAGATGACAGCTCCTACGGTAGCTGCCAGGTTATACGACACCTGGATTGCCCGCTATGGCGTACCTGAAGTCATCATCACGGACCAGGGTCGTCAATTCGAAAGCTCGCTCTTTCAAGAGCTGTCTAAGAAGCTTGGTGTACAACACAATCACACCACAGCTTACCATCCTCAAGCAAATGGAAAAGTTGAGCGATGGCACAGAGCTTTGAAAGCCTCCATTATGGCTTGCGACACCAAGAGATGGGTTGACATACTACCAACCATCCTCTTGGGCCTTCGATCTGCTCTTCAAACGGACACGGGTCACTCTGCAGCGCAGTTAGCGCTCGGCGAAGAGCTACGCCTACCAGGGGACTTTTTCACCCATTCGAAAGAAATTAGCCCCGAAACGCTCGTCCAAGACATACGGACTGACGCCAACAACTTTCTGAACCAGGCAGCTCGTCATGGCCAACCAAAGGTTTATGTCTCCAAACACTTGGCCACAACATCTCATGTGTTTGTCAGAGACGAAAAAATAAGATCTTCGTTGGAGAAACCATACGCCGGTCCTTATAAGGTTGTATCACGAGATGACAAGAATTTCGTGATACTAATCGCAGGCGAACAAAAAACGATTTCAATCGACAGATTGAAACCTGCATACCTTATAAATGACGACAAGAAAATGCTCCAAAGAGCAACAAGGAAGACGACACACAAGGAAATAATAGAGGAAGAACAGACTGAACAGTCCGAAACAACACAACCACGAAAAGTTGAGGACAACCCAGTCGAAAAAGGTGATAAATCACAAAAATCACCAGAAGAAAAAATAAAAACAAAGAAAACGGTGAAGTTCAATGACGAGATCGTCAAAATACAATACGATCCATCGGCCCCCTTGTGCCCACAAAAAAGAGGCAGGCCCCTTGGCAGCAGAAAGCAGAAAAACCAAATTCCAACTCGAAAATCCGAGAGACTGGCACGGAGAAACTAAAAAATATTCACGAAAGTTAATACCCGTAGCGGAAAAATAAACCCGCACAAAAAGATGTACGAGAATCTGGGAATATTCGTAACAAAAGAAATTCTTCAGATAAGCAGAGAAAAAGTGCGTACAATAAAAATACGACACGAACAAACAAATCCACGTGCAATACGGAAGAAAAACATTGCAACGTGTTTCTATTGACAAACAATACCGATAACAAAATAGTCAATAGATCGTGACGTCACAAACGAAGAGTGCATTCCTTTGTGAAATACAAAATTCGAAGTACGAAAATTCAAACACGCTTAACTCTGCTTGTACTTAACCAAATTTAACCGGAAAACTTTTAAGCTAAAGAATATTGAATGCACTATCCTCTCCGAACAAGTCCGAAAAAAGATAACGACTTGGAATAAAGCTGCGATCGAAATTATTCTCGCAAAGTTTTTCATACGCCTTTCGACTGTCGACCAGAACACACCGAAAAGTTTCTCATAATTTTTTCTCTTTTTCTTTCTTTATTTCTTGTACCTTGTAAATTCCTTCCTCATGTCGTCCTCATCCAGCACTCCGTTCTCGAACCAGCCTTTCCAATTTGTAGTCCCGCCTGTACCTCAGCCTATCAAGACGAAGGAACGGACAGAACGCAAAAAGGAATTGGAGCAAATCGAAAACGAGCTGCTCATGGATACGACTTCGGCGGTGGACATTATTAAAGTAATGTCCGCCCCCCTTCCCCCGTTGATTTCGCCACCAAAGACGCCGGAAAAGACACCGAGAGTGGCAACCCCACCCCCGGAGTCCTTAACCATCGCGAAACTGGAGACGAAGCAACCTCAGGTGGAAGAGGTGCGAATCCCACACCCTCCCCTCACCACTAGCCTGGCCTACAAGCCATCTGGGAGTTCCAACTCCCCGATGTATAGAAGGCCAAGGCCCCTAACGTTGACGGATCCCCACCTGTCTCACCGCTCCCATCCCTACCATCCGGCTCCACATCAACGACCGCCGAGAAGAAGGGGGCAAAACAGCAGGGACGCCTACCAGGCCCGACTCGATGCACAAAAACAATCGTATGAGTGTGTCGGGGCTGCGGTAGGCTCGGCCCTCGCGAAGTGGGAGAAAGACCAACGACAGTAGACTCGATAAGTCCCCCCAGGCACGCGACTTATCATTTTTGCGGCGCGAAAACTGGGGGGGAGTAGCTGTGGGGACATTACTCGTATGAGGTTTTAGGGGCTCGCACCCCTCGACGACAGTCGCCGCCCAAAGGCTGGCAATATTCGTCTCTATGACGTTAAACTAATACACACGAATGCGTTTGTATGTTCATACCTGTACGTACGTACAGGTAAGATACATCGTACGAGTCGAGATCAATTACCTGATAACGATCTCGGTAATGTCACGACTCGGTACCAAACGCACTGCGTCGTTTCTTATCATCTTGACGGAGACAGGAAACGACGCAACGTATGACATAATTACGTATACATACGTACGTATGTGTGTCCGTGTGCGTGTGCCAAATTCGGTATATAAACTCTCAGAACCGGCTCAAAAATCGCCAGTGTTCGCCGAGGATTTGGCTCTCCCATACTTATTTGTATGAAGTGGCAGAACACGCAATTACTGTTGAAGACCTTCTAGTGTGAATATCTCTCACGACAAGGTATTCCACACAGCGGTTAAAGCTTTTTGAATCATCTAAATGCGACATCCCAACAGTCGTCTTTCGTAATATTTCTCAAACATATTTAGAATAAATAAAAATTTTTCAACACTTCAAACTTACATAAATTCGGAATAAGGGTTTTACTTCTGCATTCATTTTAAAAGAAATTAACGCTACATGAAAGTAGATAAATAATAACATTAATTGGCGCACATATCATTCATTTCAATCGTATTATTCGGCAATTATGATCAGTTATTAAGTAGTAAACTTTGTGATAACAGCGTAGGGTGTCAAAAGAGTGTTTTTGCAAGCCAGCCAATTTGAGGGTTATTTTACTTACCGTAGCTATTCGTATACACATTTGTGATATACGCCTCCGGTGACCAGTGTTCGAATCCTTGTTGAAAAAGTAATTTTTTTTTCAATAATTTTATATTTTCGGTATTGTTTTGTTTTCACCTTGTGTTTTTGAAAGTGAATTAACCAAATTCTCAAATTCTATATAACATAAAAAAATATTAAAAATGCTAAAAACGGCGGAAGTCTTGTTACTCTCACCTCTTAAACTTTTTCAAACGTCCTATATGTTAATTCACAGATGCTTGTAATAGTTTCCAATGGGCATGCTCACCGGTTATTTTCTTTTTAATCAGAAAGTAAACAATTAATACAATATACAATGAAATATTGAAATATAATAAATTATGATCGAAGAATAAATTATACAGATAAATATTAAATGTTTATGATGGTTATTCAAACTCGAATAAGTATTATATAATAATGAACTGAGACGAAACTATTTAAAATGATTCAGAATCTCATAATTATACAGCAAACTGATATAATACTGATAAAATACGATTCAGACATGGCTAGAATTTCTTTAAATGGGGCAAAAAAAATTTGTGATTTTTTTTTTCATTCGTTACTTTTAAAAAATTTAGAAAATTTGAGAAATATTATTAAAATTTTTCCAAATTTAAAAAATAAAAAAGGTCATGGGGCAATGGCCTCCTTTGGCTACCTTTTGATACGACTGGGAAGAAAATGGCGGATGAACAGGCCTGTGCATAGCTATCAAAGCTTAAATGATACAAACACGATCATATTTTCAGAAAATAACTCCCTTTGTCTAAGTAAAACGAGTAAGATCAAGAAGGACAAGAAATTTCATGAACTAAATTTTTTACAAATTCTACCTTAAAAAATAGAGTAGTTTCTTAAGAAAACAGTTCCTAACTTTACTAAATAGAATTCCTTTTATTTAAAAAGGGCGAAGAGCACACTTCCCTGCCACAAGTCGAATATGCCTGAAATCGAAATACTTTCAAGGTTAACCAACCATTCGCAGATCATGCATAATTTTAGTATCACAGGAAAGACCATTTTACTCCCTTTTTCTCATCATTATAGAGAATATTAGTAATTTTTCACGATTTCAAGATTTCACACCCCTTCAATACCATGTACAAGCAAAATCTTTAAATGACACTAGACTACTTCCAATTGCGAATGATCATTATTTTAGAATTTCAAGATTTTATGGCTCCTCTAAGATTGAGGGGCAGGCAAACCTCTATTCTGTTTAATAATTAATTAGCATATTTCAAAATCAATTGACAACACAACTTCTACAATTATTGTAATCAAATTTTTTCTTAGTTCTTGTACAAGTACATCATTATGCCCCCTATTCTCTGTGATTTCCATAATTTAAAAGCCACTTTAATATTAAATAACTTATAGGAAAAATCTTCGCATACATGATAGCATTCTCAATTAAGAATGACCAGTCTCGCGAAGTTCACATGCGAATTCTATCAATGTAACACAATTTTTTTCTTTTATTTTCAAGTGTGCAAGTACGTAAAAAAAGAATGGATGTAATTAAAGAAAATGTGCTGAAAAATAAGCTTTAACAGAATACACAGTATTATACACCTTGAACAATCACTGGATACACGAAAAAATTGAAAGTCTGATCAGAATAAAAATAATGTCAAGCTTAAAATGAGTTCAGCGTCTTTACAGGTAGCCATAAATTCACAAACCTATGCTTACATGAAAGGTTATTCCTATCGGGCGAAATAACTCCGAATCAAATGCTGAGAATAAAATTTACAGTGAAATCGTAGGTCCAAATGTGTCGATATAATCGATTTTCGTGGACATTTCGATAAATTTTGCCCATAGCTGGCTGCTTAAACGGAACAGGCAACATACACCTACTTAAAAATATTTTTCGTTCCAAGTATCTCGCCACGCAAAGGACAAATCATGCAAAAACGGCGATGATATGCTCGTTATTGATGGCTTGTGATGGTTTTGCCCTACATACACGATTAAGTGCCATGAAGTTGGCACTCGGTGAACCGGTTACGACGTATGTTCGCGGTACGGCAACGAAGAATTTTTTTTTACGAAATAATACACGATCGAGAAATGCGTAACTGCGGTAAGCGGTACCCGTTCGAAAAGCTTAAATAAAATTCACACAATGACACAAATCACTAACGAGTTGCATACTGCGTATACACAAACGGCTCGTAAATTTTGTTGAAGAGTTGACATTCGTTGAACGTGTAAATTAGTACGTCCCTGTCTTCTCTTCTCGTTGCATTCTCAAACAAGGTGATCTATAGATCTTTGTTTTTCCTCACTATGCTCTCACGAATGCAAACTACGTACACTCTTATACAGGGTGTTCGAAGGGAATCACCTATCTGCAAAATTATTAAGCGATAGAAATAAATTGTGACTCTTCTCGAACAGAAGGAATGGCGAATTTGTTCCAATAAATGTAGAGTAAACTATCAAAACCTGATTCATTTCAATTTTGAACAGCTCGTATATCACAAGCATGAGAGTAATGCGAGTTGTATAAACACATATCCCCGGATAAAATAAAATAATATAATATAATAGATATTATGTATTTCAACGAAATTTGTAAGCCACACGTTAATAGAAGGTTCAGAATTTGTGAAAAAGCTATGCCTAAAATTTCATCGGAAGTCTGTTTTCAGTCTTCTCAAATAAATTTTGAATTTTAAATTTCCAAAGGAACATTTTTCCTGAGGCATAGGCCTACAATCGTTAATGTCAGACCAACATCAAAAATTCTACAGCAAAATCGTTAATAAACCTTTGTTTCATCACTCATCGATGCAGAATTGGAATGAACTTTTCCAGATTACGATAGGTAATGGCCGCAGTCTTCTAAACAAAATAAAAGTTTCAAGATGGAGCACGTTTTGGTTCTCATTTTTTTGTGAAAACTGTTCCGAAAATTCGCAACAAAAACACGTCACAAAATGACATACTGAACTTGACATTTCATGCCTCACCATGGTGTTTAGTCCCAAATCCTACTGACTCGCTGTATCCTAGATTTAGCACATGGCTATTCGTCATGAATAGGAGAGGATTCATCCCTCTATACCTGGGGCTCCGAGCAACGCTGAAGACTTGTCACAGGGCTCTCACGGACTCAATATATCACATCTTACTAGGAGCAATGAGGGATGTCCCGAGTCATGAGTTGAAGGATATAAAGTATTTAATTGATCATAAACTTATCATAAGTACTAGCAGTTATGCCTGACTTGCCAGGCTGTGGAGTGTTTAGATCAAAATATTTTAAAATTGAAATAAAAGGGGAACATTAATGCAAATAGAACTCTTAAGTGCAACGTAAATACGACTGTATGTTCATCCACAAAGACTGTTCAACAGATCGTAAGAAAATTTTCAGGATTTATTTCGGAATAGTATCATCAAGTTCGAACTCAGCTGCTTAGTAAACATTAGTAACGTTGTATTTATTATAAAATAAATTATGAAAATTTAAAATTGACTCCAATTTGAGTTCCTGGCGGTTAACAAATGAATCGAATGAAAAAATTAACATCAAATTCGAATTAAAGGCCTCAAAAAAAAAACAAACAAACCATGTATTACACCATAAAATAAGAAAAGTCGAATTTGGTCTCTTTTTTGAACCATTAGGCATCTAAAACTGGGTCGAATGAAAAAATTAACGGAAAAATCAAACTCATCGTCTCAAAAAATACTTGTAGACGCATGCACCAACAATATTATACAACCTTTGCGTTATGTTGTTCAATTTCAATGTACAGGATGTTCTACAAGGAGCAGAAAAATATATTTTAAATCTATATCTGTGATCCTTCCACATTTTCGGGAATTTGAAAACAACATAAAAATAGGTGATAATCAAGCACCAACATACTAATTTTCAAGCTTCTAGCTCAACGGGAAAAACGAAAAATAAATCTGGACACGTTTATGATAGACAAAAAATAGATTATTTGCCCATATCTGCAGGCCTTTTCACGTTTTTGGAATTTAAAAAAAAAAGTATCTGTATGTAATACTCAGGGATCCACATTTTACAAATTTTCAACCTTCTAGTTCAATGGAAAGAACAGAAAATAAATCTGGACGCCTTCATAATAGCCAAAAAAGTGGCTATTTCGCCCATATTTGCGGCTCCTTCAACAATTTTGGAATTTAGAAAAAAATTTCAGGCACCCTCATACCAATTTGCAGTCGTTCATTTCAATGAGCTGTAAGAAAAATGAATCCACATGGAAACCGGATGTTTTTGAATTTTATATAATAAGAAGATAACCAACAAAATCAAAGTGTTCCAAATCTTAAATTTAACTCAAAAGGGGTAAAAATTAACGCAATCAGGAGGTCCAAGGGGCTATGCTCCCTGAGAGGCCGATGTATGAGAGAGCGAAACCTCTGGGGAGCCGAGGAATGGGTTCGTGAGGCGAAGCAACCTGGCAAAACGTGAAGTGCCATACTGTCCTACTGCCACACTGAATGACCACTTTTTTTTTCTGCACTGCTATTTGACAGACATTTTTTATCAATAGGTTCATGGTAGTGAATCACAAATTCATAAAAGATCAAGACAATCTAATGTTACAAAGTTTGCAAATATCTACCCTAATTGCTACAATCGAGCAATTTTTGTTATTCTAAAAATACAACTATAACAAGGTAAGAAGTGGACTAACAAGAAAAGACAATAATTTTAAGTCCATGTGATGATGATTCAATTACATCATAAGCGATCACACCGAAAAATACAGACGGTCGACAAACGAGCATATAAACGAAATCCTTCAAATATCTTCTTCCATTTTTCCATTGTTCATGTTTATACATGATTTATTCACAATCTATCATATTCTTACATTACAAAAGTAATTTTTTGAGTATCCTTCATCAAACTTGCGTCCATGATTCAAGAGGAGTGACGTATTTGAACGATTTGTTATTAAATACATAATAAACAGTGATTGAAAGCTACGAAAAATCTTCAAATACCTCGAACAATATTGTAGATACCGTAAATTAAATTACCTACCTACGATTATGAGCGAATAGAAAATAAAAAATTTTCAGCAACGTTACATCTATTAACAATTATTTGACTATAAAATGATGGCCAATTTATTAAAAATGATTTATTTTGTTGAATGAAAAATAAGATGTATTTTTTTTAATCAGGTGGCGAAGTAAGAGAAATAGGGCAGGTGAGAAGAAACAAACAAAAACAGTCGAAATCCGTCTCATAAAGTTTTGAAAAAATAAAGACAAATAAGATTTTCTAAAAAAAATCTACTTAAAAAGTTTAATACCGTGTCCGCCTTGAAATGATGGACGAGATCTTACTCAGCAAAATTGTGAAGCGCCATATAACGAAACTTTTTGCGATTACGAAGAACAGTTTCAGAAATATTCAAGGATTGTATCGGTATCGACTCAAAGTCATAGATATAACTGAAGATTCTGGGAGGTGTTTCCCACAAGCAAAAGAACAACAACAAAAATAAACAAATATAAACGTAATATTATTATTATTATTACGATATTTTTTTTTAGTGGGAGAGGCTCTGGGAGAAGTTGGGACCCCAAACCACTCCCTCCCAAATTTACGCGGACCACGCCACATCAAGCTTATTTGAATCATAGGTTTTAACTCGTGAACTTGGGCTTTGTTTCTCAAAGGTTGAAATTTTTACAGCGAGGTAGTATAAATTTGAAGTTGAAAATTACAGAAGATGAGAATAGAAACCATTCAAAATGAAAATATAAATACCGTCTTTTTACCCAGTTTGCTTACAAACGGAGTATTAAAAGTGTCCTCATGGATGGGTTAGGAGTGGGGTGATGCTAATTTTTCGTTTCACGACAAAAGAAAACTAATGACACCATTTTCCCATTTTGACCTAATTGTTTTTGTGTGTGTATATATTTGAAAAGACTACAAAAAACATAGGGTTCAAATTTTCAAGACATGTAGTTCTCATATATGATCGGGTCTGAAAGAAGTTTGGTGCTAATTAATGTTTCTGAGAAAACTTTAAAACAGAAAATTCTTTGAAAAGTGGTTTTTCAAGAATTTTGAAGAAACTACAGTACGCATAGGGTCGAAATTTTTACGATAAGTTTTCTTCATGTTGGTACACGTCCGATAGAAGTGTGTTGCTTATTTGCTTAGGAGTTTTTGAGATAACTGAAAAGAGAAAATTGCTGGAAAGCTGGTTTTTCCGTATTTTGAGGAAATTACAAAAGGGATCGGGTTGAAATTTTCAAGATAAATTGTCATTATGTTAGTACAAGTATGGTAGAAGAAGTTTGGTGCCTACAGGTTTAGTAGCTCCTGAGAAAAATGTAACAAAAATAAAAAAATTCTTGAGCAGCAATTCTCAAAAAAAAAGTAGATTTTCTTTGTTTAAAAATCACCACTATCATTAACATTCATGTGGAATACCTTGTTGTGAGAGATATTCTCACCAGAAGGAAATTCTACAGAATTTAAGCATGTTCAGCCACTTTGTACACAAGTACAGGTAAGCCAGAACCAGACCGAACACTGGCGATTTTAGAGCCAATTCGGGTGGTTTATATACGGCTTATTTACACGCACACTAAGACACGTACGTAAGAATATACGTACGTCTGTGAAGGCAACCAGGTCGCATCATCCCCTAATGCGATAAGAGATGGCTGACCGGTTCATGTACGGATCATGACATTGTTTCATTGTGTTACAATTCGGTACTCGTACATTACCTGCATTTACTTGCAGGTAATTACGATCGAACGTATTTAGTGTGTTTAACGTCACAAGGACGATTATTTGTCTGCCCTTTGGGGCGGCGAGTGTAGTTGAGGGGTCTGAGCCCCTTTACCTCATACCGATGAGTTCCCACAGCTACTCCCCCCCAGTTTTTGCACCGCAAAAATGATCAAAATGCGCAAAGCCTGGGGGGACATGCGGGTCTTTACTTCCACCTCTGGTCCACCTCCCATTTTGCCAGGGTGCTATCTACCGCAGCCCCTACGCACTTGTAGGATTCCCTATGGGCGTGTATCCGGGCCAGGTAATTTGCCCGGCTGTCCTCTCCCCTACGCCTCGGTGGTACATTTTTTGAGCAGGCGTAGGGGTGATGATGGGAGTGAGGGGGCAGCGGATGTTTAAATATTGGCTTCCTTAACATCGGGGAGTTTGAATTCTCCGATGTCCAGGTGGCCATCTTAGCTTTTTTGTTTGCGGCCCTCTCAGCCGTGAACAAGAACCTCATCAGCTCCCTTTTTTCCTCTGGTTTTGGCTCCAGCTTCGGGGTTCTGAAGTCGGAGTCGATTCCTTCGGTGACTGGGGAGGAGAGATTATTGGAGGCAGCAGAGTCGTCATTTCCACTAGGACATCATCTACTGGAGGAGCCGTGTCCATTAGCAGCTCCTCCTCTATCCGGTCTAGCTCCGTCTTCTGCTTGGTCTTCCACTGAGTTTGTGAGAACTCAACAGTTTTCCAGGAGATTTGGGAGGTGGCGGACTTCAGGATGGTATTGGTTGGCAGCGACATTAGAATATATTGTTGAGGAAAAGGAACCAAAAATATTATTTCAGAGAACACGTCCAAGATCTATGGCAGTTCTGAAACGGGTGAATTTACTGCTGTTTTTGATTTACCAATACAGTTTCGTTTCATTATTTTCACATCTTCTTATCAGTATGTAGAGGGGATAGTGCTTAAAATTCTCAGCCGTATGCAAGTTTTCCGGTTAAGTTCTGATCGGTTTAAGCAAAGTTATGCCTGAAATAAACTCATAGAATATATTTTTCAAATTTTTATTACAAAGGAATCTCCGCTTGTGACGTCACAACGTTGAGATTATCTTTGTTTTCAACGGTAAACGCACGTTGCGATGTTTATTTCCGTATCGCACGTGGATTTGTTTATTCCTGTCATTTTCTTTTTGTTGGCATTCCTCGTTTGCTTATCTCCGGAGTTTCTTTTGTCTCACGGAGTTCCAATTTTCAACGCATATTTTTGAGCGGGTTTAAACTTACGTAGCGGATATTACTTTTTCGGGAGTAAATTTTATTTTCTTCGAATTAACCTCTCAGACATGCGAGGATAGGAATTTTTGCGTTTTTTACTGCCTAAGGGCCTGCCTCTTTTTTGTGGGCTTATGGGGGCCTCCGGATCGAATGTTTTAGTGATAACATCGTCTGAAAATCTTACTGACTTTTTTGATGTTTTCTGTTGTGAATTATTTATTTTACATTTTTTGACGGATTCTTCTGTGTTTGTTGGTGAATCCGTCTGTATATTTTCTACGTTTTCCCTCTGCAACCTTTTTATTCTTTTATCATCACTTGCCATGTATGCAGGCTTCAATCTGTCAATTAAAATTGTTCGAGGTTTGCCTGCAATGAGTATCACAAAGTTTTTCTCGTCTCGTGATACTACTTTGTAAGGACCGGCCTATGGTTTCTCAGCGCAGATCTCATTTTTTCGTCTCTAATAAAACGTGTGAAGTATTGGCCAAGTGTTTCGAGATGTAAATCTTGGGCTGGCCATGGCAAGCTGCCTGTTTTAGGAAATTGTTGGCATCATTTCTTATGTTTTGTACCATGATTTCGGGGCTAACTTGCTTCAATTCTGTGAAGAAGTCCCCTGGAAGGCGTAGCTCTTCGCCGAATGCTAATTGCGCTGCAGAGTGGCCTGTATCAGTTTGTAGGGCAGATTGAAGGCCTAAGAGGATGGTAGGGAGCACTTCTACCCATCTCTTTGTATCATGTGACATGATAGAGGCTATGAGAACTCTATGCCATCTCGCTCTTTTGCCATTGGCTTGAGGATGATAAGCTGTGGTATGACTGTGTTGAACACCAAGCTTATTAGACAGCTCTTTAAAGAGCGAGCTCTCAAATTGGCGACCTTGGTTGGTAATTATGACTTCTGGTACACCATACCTCGCAATCCAGGTATTGTATAACCTTGCAGCCACTGTAAGGGCTGTCATCTCGTGTAGAGGGATTGCTTCTGGCCATCGTGTTGCCCTGTCTATTATCGTCAACAGGTATCTGTGTCCTTGAGATGGTGGCAATGGGCCTACCAAGTCCATATGTACTGTTTTAAACTGCTACGTTTGTTTGAAGGATTTGAGGGGCAAGAGAGTGTGTCTTCCTACTTTGGATTCTTGACAGTTCAGGCAACTGCGAGTCAATTTGTTGCAGTCAGACTTCATTCGTGGCCACACAAACCTTGCCAAAATCAAGCATTACATTTTGGCCCAGAATGTGACAGATTATGTACACTGTTGAAAGCCAACCTGCGATATTTTACTGGTAGAAATGGCCTATTCTTACCTGTACTGATGTCACATGTTAATAAAACATCAGTACTGGGAATTTTTCTCTGTCTCGATTTGAGAGTAGTTTCATCATTCGATAACAACTCTTGCAATTCTGCATCCTTAAGCTGTGCTTTAGCTATTTCAGCATAAGGCAATTGGACAGGAGCCGAGTTGGCTTCGATTCTACTCAAGGCATCAACTGGAGTGTTAAGTTCTCCACTTATATACTGAATGTCGGTAGTCAATTGACCAATATAGTCTAATTGTCGCGCTCTTCTCGCGATGCCGGTTCTGCTTTTTGTGTGAAGGCATATGTTAGGGGTTTATGGTCAGTATACACAGAAAAACATCTACCCTCTAATTGGTGCCTGAAATGCTTCAACGCAGAAAAAATTCCGAGCAATTCCCTATCGTACGTGCTATAGTTCTTTTCTGTTTTTGAGAGCTTCCTCGAGAAGATAGCTAGCAGTAACTTTTTGTTGTCTTTGTCTAGTTGGTACAGGGTTGCACCAATAGCAAAATCAGAGGCATCGGTACTCACGCATAACGGCAGACTTTTGTCTGAATGAGCCAATAGAGTTGCATTTGCCAGTGTATCTTTGATTTTCTCAAAGGCCTGTTTGGCTTCTTCATTCCATTCAAGTGGAGTCTTATCTTTCTTTTTACTTGTCTTTATTAGTGCAAACAGCTTACTTTGTTTGGCTGCTGGATTCTTCATGCAACATCTATAGAAGTTCACCATCCCCAAGAAACGCCTGAGTTCAGCGACATTTGAGGGTTTCTGGAAATTCAATATTGGCTCTACTTTTGTCTTCAAGGGGGAAATGCCTTCGGTCGAGACTTTGTAGCAGAGGAAGTCAATTTCAGTCTGTGCATATAAGCTTTTACCTACGTTGATAGTAAGCCCGGCAGCGTGTATACGCTGTACGATGGCTCTTACATTCTCCTTGTGCTGTTGCTCACCGCCTTCAGAGCAAATGCAGATATCATCCAAGTATGCATATGCAAACGGCAATTCCCTAAACAGTCCATTGATAAATCTCTGGAAAGTTTGTGCTGAGTTGCGAAGTCCAAACGGCATTTGAAGGTATTCGAATAGTCCAAAGGGGGTTATAACCACTGTCTTTGGTACGTCCTGGTCAGCCATAGGAATTTGGTGGAATGCCCAGTTGAAGACAATGTTGGTGAATATCGTTTTACCCTTCATATTCGCATTGAAGTCCATTATATTGGGGACTGGGTAGCAATCAGGAACTGTTATGGCATTTAAGGCCCTGTAGTCTCCAACAATTCGCCACTCTCCACTTGCTTTTTTAATCATGTGGATAGGGGAGCTCCATGAGCTTTTTGAGGGGTGGCATACACCCTCCTCAATGATGCGATGAAAGTACTCCCGTGCTGCTTTGAGTTTGTCAGGCAGTAACCTTTGTGCTCTAGCATGGCAAGGCTGTTCTTTGTTTTCTATGTAATGAACCGTGTCGTGTTTGTATGTAGGATGCCTGCGAATTGATGGTTGAGTGACTCCAGGATAGTCAGACGGGATCCGTAAGAGTTGTTTGTCGACTTTTGTACAGCTGGATATATTTGTGTCCAGTCTGTAAGCATGCGTTTTGCCATCCACACAATTTTTAGTTTCACTATTAATCAGTTTACATTTTTGAGGTCAATGATCAGGCCATAATGTGCAAGGAAATCTGCACCCAGGATCGGGTTTGGAACATCATCAACCATGAAGGACCACGTCATATTTTCCTCAAGTCCAATGTGAACTTTTCTGTTCTCAAGTCCGTAGGCTGAAAGGTTTTGACCATTCACAGTAAGGAGATAGTATTTCGGAGGAAGTACTTTTTGGTTTTTATTTACTGGCAATATACTCAAGTCTGCACCTGAGCCTATCAAGTACCATCTTCTATTAGTCCTGTCCTTTATGAACAGGCGGCATGAGTGTTTTTCCGAGGGGTCTTTGGCCGCATAGATGGCCCCTCGTTCTAGTTTGACGATTCCTTGTTGTAGGATTTACCCCACCATTTGCACCTGTTGTTGCATTTGGTGGCCTCTGCGCCAGACCTGTTATGGAAGAAACAACTCTTCTCATCCCAATTTTGAGACTGGTTTTTGGGAGATGATGTACGTGGGGGAGTTGAACTCTGACCCCTGTTGTTGGAACTCGATCTTTGGTCTCTGGACTGGGACTGTCATCCTCTGCTATTGCCATTGTTATTGTTGTTATTTCCTGATTTGGATCGTTGTCGCCAGCTACTATTGGGTTTCATTGAGCTTTGGCTCTTGTTCTGTTTTACTTCATCGTCAACTGAGCTATTTGGGCTCAAAGTTGAGCGAGTTCTCCAGTCTCTGCAGACACTGCACTGATCACGGGTCTTGACCTGGTGTATTCAAGTGCATTATCTGCGGATTTAGCAAGGAAGTCCAAGTCTGCGGATGTATTTAGTACATTCGAATCTATGGCAGCTAGGAATATCACAACACTTTGTGGAAGTTGTTTGCAAAATTGATTGCCTATGACAGAAGGGGCTACTATGTTATCTGCCTTCTGCCTCAATTTTGCCATGAAGATTGAGGGTTTGTCATCCCCCATCTTCATACCACCCATCACATCATCAATAATTTTGTTCTTAGTTTTTCCGAATACATTTTTGATCTTCTTGACGAGGGATCTTTATCCTCTGTCTGTAGAAGTTGGGGTTTTGCCCTGGCTGCAATTGCAAAAGTTGCATAATCTGCGCCAAGACTTCGGGTGTCAGATGTGGCTGACTACTACCTCCCTGCGATGGTTGTGGGTTTTTGGTTGGTGGTGAGACCATTGCTGTGTCTTTCTGATGACAAGTGTATTCCACAGAACTACTTCTTTCCTTGCTGGTCAAAAACACTGGCTCCTGTGTTTGTAGGACAGGTGTTTTTGGGTCAGAACTTTGGCTTAAAGTTCGACCACTTCTCAACGTTTTTACTGCTAGTTGATCTTTATTTATTGCAGCTCCCAGTCGTGTTAATTCTGGGTGTTGAGGGCTTTCTTCCAGATTTGGTAAATTCTTAGAGTGTCGAGTCGAAGTCGGGTGGGTTGGGGGGTGAGTCCAACCTTCTTCCTCCAGGTCTACTGTCTGGTTTCTCCTTGTTTATATATTTTAAGGAGAGGGGTATAAATTCCCACTTCAGCAGACTCTACTCCGACGACCTAAAAGGTGTCTTAGTCTGCAAAAAAATTTTTTTATTTGCTGAGCAAGCAAGTATCTTGCTAGCGCACTGCACCAAATTTTTGTAAAAGCGCAACACGCCTAAGGACACCTCACGACGTAGCCAAAAAATCACGTCGAGGTCACCACTGTGGAATACCTTGTCTTGAGAGATATTCTCACCAGAAGGAAATTCTTCAGAATTTAAGCGTGTTCAGCCACTTCGTACACAAGTACGGGTAAGCCAGAACCAGACCAAACACTGGCGATTTTAGAGCTGATTCGGGTGGTTTATATACGGCTTATTTACACGCACACTAAGACACGTACGTAAGAATATATGTAAGTCTGTGAGGGCGGCCAGGTCGCATCATCCCCTACCGCGATAAGAGATGGCTGACCAATTCGTGTACTGATCGTGACATTGTTTCATTGTGTCACGATTCGGTACTCGTACATTACCTGCATGTACTTGCAGGTAATTACGATCGAACGTATTTAGTGTGTTTAACTTCACAAGGATGATTATTTGCCTGCCCTTTGGGGCGGCAACTGTCGTTGAGGGGTCCGAGCCCCTTTACCTCATACCGATGAGTCCCCACAATTCTTTTAATAAAGTAATATATAAAATATTTATACCACACAAATACGATGAATGCAATAAAATATACTGATTAAGTATCATGTTTTTGAAATTTTAAATATGAATTTTCAATTTTTGAGTCAAAAAATATTATTTTTCGTGAAATGAAAAATTATTCGAAGTTCTAAATATCCCGATTTTAGGAAATAATTCGATGATTCTCTTTCCCGAAGTGACGAGATACGTAAATAAAAAAAACCACAAGAATTATATGTGAAAAAATGAATTTTCAAAAAAGGTGCCAAAATTGTTAGAAGATCATGAAACAATCCTGTAGTAACAATATATGCAAATAAAAAAAAAAAAAAAATTATACGTAAAAAAAATCGCACATATTGCAGAATGAAGTATAATGCAGTTGTCTACGTGCTAATTAGGAAAATATTAGAAAAGATTTTAGAGTCTGTATTCAAATCTAGAGTAGTGAGTAAGGACGCGGATGGGGGTGAGCGAAAATTGACCTTTTGCTGAGATCGCTGTTTTTTCTCGATGAATCCCAAAAAATGAATTTTTCAGGAATTCTCAAAAATAGTGTCAAAATTCTCAGATCATGAAACGAAAAACATACCCACTTCCACTTCTGAGTCTGAATACCACGGCAATTTTAATAAGTAGATTTTTGAAATTTAAAAATTGCTTGAAAAAATCAAGTATTTCATGAAGTATCTTTTTCTCATTTTCGGGGCAAGTGGTTATGAAAATATTTCCTGCAATGCATTAATTCAGGTTTTTTTATTTATTTTTTTATTTTAACACTAGTATTATGAATGAAAATTAGCAAACTGAGTTTTCTGGCGATGTAGTATAGTGTTATGAGTTTTTTTTTTAGAATTGAAAATGCTTCTCAAGTCAATTCGTGAGTGTCCACCACCGTATTTTTAACGATGTTTTTATCCCGAAAAATAAGAGAAAGAGTAAAAAATGACAGTAAAAAAAGTAGGAGAAAATTACTACGAAAAATTAAAAGGAGGTAATATAGTTGTTTTGTTGTTTACAGAACAAATACAAAAATGAAAGAAAACAAATAAACTAGGTTAAAATCGAATTTTTAAAAGAAACTTGATTTTTTTTGATTTTTTTTTTTTTGGCTTTAGCTTTATGCGAAATAAACATTATTTTGTTGAGGAAGGTTGGGAGAAGTATTGGAATAATTTAAAATGGCAGTAGTGAGTAGAATAAAAATGTGAAAGAGAAAAAAAAACTGATAAAAACGGATATAAGTGTATGTGTGCGTGCGTCGCAACACGTGAAGGCAGTGCGGAAGTTGGTCCTCCGGTGTACTTCAATAAATTGAATGAGTAGAATAAAAGCGTATAAAAATGAACAACTTTTATATTTTAAGTAAGTTTTCTTTGGAAAATCTACTCATTAGACATGGTGCGGTATTAGTCCCCAGGGTTGGAGGTTGGTACGTTTTTCGTTTCATGACCTCAGAAAAATTTTGGCACGAATAACTCAATTTCATATACATTATTACACATATGTATAGAAAGATAGATATAAGTAAATTTTTTTTCCAAGGTACAGGTTGAAACTTTTGTCCGATTATCACGAAATTTGGTCGAACATTTTTACTCAGATAAGGACCAGACTTACAGATTTTGGTGCGAATCTGCTGGACGGTATTTCTGATACCACCATTTTTAATTTTATTCTGACTATAAAATGCTCAATTTTGCACCAATGGAAACGAAATTTAGAAAAAATATTTATTTTATTTCACTGTAATACGCTATCAATTTTGATATGGATCGGCTGGACAGTACTTCCGGCACCACTATTTTTGTTTTTATATTGGTCATAAAATACGGAATTTTGGAACCACATGTACGAAATTTGAAATGAATATTTATTATAATTTATTGTAGCATGCTACCAATTTTGGTACGGATCGACCGAACGGTACTTCCGGTAAACTTTTTCTTCCTCTTTTTTCTAATTTGCATGAACTTTTCTTTTTAAAAAAATTAATCACATGTTCATATTCATGTTTTCGGTGTTTTTTTTTTATTTCAAAACTTTATTATATTTCTTTGATTTTATTTGAAATTATATGATTATTTACCATACTTTATTATCTTAATTAACTTTTCATTTTTTTAAAGAAATAATGCTTTTAAATTTCACGTTTTCCAATATTCGTTAGCCATTAACGCATATAAACTTACAGACAATTAATGTGACCATCAAAATTCAAAATTCTTTTTCTCGAAAACCTACTTTTTCTAGCGAGGCTTGCTGCGCTAGTGTTTTTATAGATTTTTATCCATCTTCAATGCCGTCCTCTCGTTGTTATAAATTGTGAAATCTGTGAATTTTTTTAATAAAGTCGATTCATCATTACCAAAACGAAAAAATTCAAACATTAAAAATTTTGTGTGAAGAGAAAAACAATCGAAGTCGTCTAGTATTGAAATCGGACTCTTTTCCAACGATTAAGTTTTTTAAAAGTTCTGTAGAGTTCGATGATACGTCGAAACTGAATATTGTTCATATGTCTAGAACGTGAATTTGAACTTTGAACGGTTTTTTTTCACAACGATTCAATTTGTCCAAGTCCTATTATTGTTTTAACGAAACCGCATACTCAACATTTCAATTTTTTTTTCAGACAAAATACAAAAATTGGTGAGTTAGCTATAGGTTAATCGATTTCCAACCATTTTTATTTGACTCACGTATTTAAATTTTACCTTGAGAAATTGTCTGGAAAAATAAATTAATGCCTGACAGGGAAACTGAAGGAAAAAAGAAAAAAAATTTTTTTTTAACGGTGCGTAAAAGGTGGTCGAAGTTGAAAAAATTGTGAAACGGAAAGCGGGGAAAGTTAATATAGCCGCAGAAAGTAGAAAATAAGCATATAATTATTCGGCTTATTATATCAATCGAAGTAAAAAGAACCAGTTATAGTGGTAGAAAATTAAAAACTCGTTCTTAGTTTGTTTTATTATTATCATCATTATTTTTTTTTAATTTTTTTTTTAATCTTTCTTCCGTCGTTTCTCCACATCTATCTAGTCTGATGTTACCGTTACTTCGACGATCAAAATCTTGTCGTCAAAAAATATAATTTGTAGCTTCAATTAACGTATTATAAAATGTAACAATGAAAACGAAAAAATTATTCATAATTTTACTTTTTCATTTCTCTGTCGAATATAGGTGCGGTAAGTAAGTACAGAGAAAACCGCAAAGGGAAACTGACGTAAGCCTAACAATGA